>VZQC01002235.1:25531-69121 GCA_009823505.1 Rhizomys pruinosus | reverse complement strand
ACTCCAGTTCCAGGTAATCTGATGCCCTCTTCTGACCTCTACAGGCATTGCACAACACAGGTGCACACATACATGCAGGCAATGCACTCATACACATAAAATATAAATAAGAAAAAGAAAAACAGAAAAAATGGGACTAATATTTTCAAATGAGTAAAAATTAAGGTGTTTTTGGAAATGATGTGGGAAAGTTTAAAGCAACCATTTAAATGTTTAATACACTTATTTTCATCATTGTAACTCAATCAAAACTATAAAGTAAAAACTAGAAATGAGGGGCTGGAGAGATGGCTTAGCGGTTAAGAGCACCGACCGCTCTTACAGAGGACCCGGGTTCGATCCCCAGCACCCACATGGCGGCCAAGAACCGTCTGAAACTCCAATTCCAGGTGAACTCCAGTTCCAGGGGAATCCGACACCCTCTTCTGACCTCCGCGGCATTGCACGACACGGGTGCACAGACCTGCATGCAGACAGTACATTCATACACATAAAAAACTGTATGTGTATGAATGTATTGTCTGCATGCAAGTCTGTGCACCCGTGTCGTGCAATGCCGCGGAGGTCAGAAGAGGGTGTCGGATTCCCCTGGAACTGGAGTTCACCTGGAATTGGAGTTTCAGACGGTTCTTGGCCGCCATGTGGGTGCTGGGGATCGAACCCGGGTCCTCTGTAAGAGCGGTCAGTGCTCTTAACCGCTAAGCCATCTCTCCAGCCCCTCATTTCTAGTTTTTACTTTATAGTTTTGATTGAGTTACAATGATGAAAATAAGTGTATTAAACATTTAAATGGTTGCTTTAAACTTTCCCACATCATTTCCAAAAACACCTTAATTTTTACTCATTTGAAAATATTAGTCCCATTTTTTCTGTTTTTCTTTTTCTTATTTATATTTTATGTGTATGAGTGCATTGCCTGCATGTATGTGTGCACCTGTGTTGTGCAATGCCTGTAGAGGTCAGAAGAGGGCATCAGATTACCTGGAACTGGAGTTATAAATGGCTCTTTGTGGTCATGTGGGTGCTGGATTTGAATCTGCAAGAGCAGCCAGTGTTCAACTACTGAGCCATCTTTCCAACCCCTCGTTTTTCAAAAAGTAAAATAAAACTGATCACATCAAGATTTTTTCAAAAAGTAAAATAAAACTGATCACATTAAGATTTCATGTGAGCAACTTTACAAAAGCCAGAGCAACCAGTTAGTTAATTTTTGAACTACAACAGCCACATATTTCTGGGAAGGGGAAAAGGGGACTTTTGAAGTCAGAACTTCCTGGAGTTGTAGAGCAGGCCTCTAAAATTGATGCCTTACATAAAATGGAGTTATTTTAGTCATTACAGAAGCACTAATTATGATGAAGGTGTTTTTTTACAGGCCATGAATCCAACACTCAATGTGGCTATTTCTATGATGATATAACTAAATTTATACAAATCCTAAGGAAAATTCTGTCCTGAAAGTCTGTCTATATTTTCTTAATTTTAGACTGCAGAAAAATTGGTTGAAATTCTCTGTTCATGTTCTACCAACTATTATGCAGACACACAGATATATGAATAATTATAACAGACATATAATTTGAGGTATGCTTAATTAGTTTACTTTATTAGATAAATGAGAAAATGTGTGTTTTATGCATTCTTCATTATTTTAATAATTATGATTATATGGGATTTCATTTTATAATTCATATTTTGATTAGAAAACTTTGTTCAATATTTTTCTGATGTATTTTACCCTGCTTAGTTCAGACTGATAATTTCTCATTTTCTACTAACCAAAATATTCAAAAATAGTTTACTAGAACTATGCCTATTTAACAATTCTAGCATTGTTTTATACAGACTTTGAAGGATGACTTCAAATAATTTGTGTTTCCACTAGGCTTAAAGATAAAATTGTTGAACTTCTGCTCGAAACAGTAAACTTCTGCATTGAAAATTTTAAAAGAGACTGAGAAAAAGATGAAAAACATGTTTGGCAGAATGCATGAGCTCTGGTTGGGGGGGCAAGAAAGGGGGAATGGGACTGGACTTGATTTGAAATTTTGTATGAAATGCACAAAGCCAATAAAAATTGGCTTTAAAATAAAATTGTTGAGAGTAATTTTAAATCGAACCTTTTTTCTCTATTTTCATAGTAAATTTTGAAACAGATAAATTTTAAGATAATATAACTCCTTTTATTATCTTAATGTCTTGAAAGTGAACATGAATGCACTGAGTATTAAAATGTTACTTAGTATTTTAGTAAGGGATAATTTGAGGGTCAATTATTAAAATAAATGATATAAATCATCAGCACATACTTTGTAAGAAAAAACAGAAACAGCACACACGGTTTGCATGGTATCCACTTCATCTTTGGTTCCCATTATGGCAACACCATATTAGCATACCAGCTTAGCCAAAACATCCAAAGTTATGTTGTCAGCAGTGTAGCCATCTGGTTTAATGATGAATACCTGGGGTCCATTTTTCAGTTCAGCTTTTCTTATTATGTGTATGTTGCTTTTTCAGAATCATCTGCATAATTACTTAAAGATTTTACTTTATATTTAAAATTAATATCCTAGCTGTGAACAAGGGAACAAGCCAAAGCCAGAATGATAGAGACAGAGATGAGGTGAAAAGCAAATCCAATTTCTCCTTGTACCATAGAAACTTCCTCAGGACTGGCTTTATCTGGTAATTCACATTTAAAGTTTAACCTGTAAGAAGCTTTTTGTGTTATATAATACAAATGTAAGAGGAAGCAAGGGCACTAATTAGATTAACCATATTCTGCAATACTCAAATCTGCATTAAGAAGACTTAGGATCCAAGCTACACATTCATTTTGATGGTGTTGGTGGTGGTGGAAGAGTTTGTCATACTAATAATAAGTAGGTAGGGCTGGAGAGATAGCCTAGAGTTTAAGAGCACTGACTGCTCTTGCAGAGGACCCAGGTTTGGATCCCCAGAACCCACATGGCAGCTAAGAACCATCTGTAACTCCAATTCCAGGAGAACTCCAGTTCCAGGGGAATCCGAGACCCTCTTCTGACCTCCGCGGCATTGCATGACATGGGTGCTCAGACCTACACGCAGACAATACATTCATACACATATAAAAATAAATAAAAATTTAAAAAGGAAGTAGGAAAAGTAAATTTTCGAATATCTGCAAATTTTAATGAACGTGTAATGAAATTCCAGTTCATAAAACAATAGTCTAGAGAGTCAACACATTTTTATTTCAGATTCTTCCTCTTTTAATATTACAAAGCACGGATGAAGAGAAGTTTAACTTGTTACTGTAACTCATTCTTTCATTGTTAATCTTTGAATATATTTAAATGTATTAGCAAATCATATATTTTACAAATAATATATGAATATATGTGATGTGTATAAAAACAATCAGCTGATAATTTAGTATTTTAAGTTCCCTTTTATAACCATTTTGAAAAGTTGTGTTTATTTTAATTAAAAAGAATCTGTTGTAGCTGGGAATCCTCCTCAAGAAGAAAGTGAATTCTATGCTAATTGCCATCTACTACATAAGGAAACATCTGGTTAGTGCTGTAAGATGTAGTTATCCTATGCGTAGAGGTTGCTTTGAAGAGGTGTCACTTAGTGTTAAGCATCTCACAGACTTTTTATCTCTTTGTTTGACCAGTTACAGAACTTGTAGTACACAGAGATCCACAATTGAACAGTGTGCTGAGAACAAGCTGCAGGATGCTTATCCCTGAGTAGTACACCTGTTCCAAACCTCTGACCCCAAGGCTTGAGAATCATTGCAGAGGAGGACGTAGAAAGATTGCAAGGGCCAGAGAGGGTAGATGACCACAAGGAAACAGAATCTTTCAGACAGTTGTTCAGTTATTTGCAGTTTCAGTTATTTGAGAGCATGAAGAAGTCCCATGAGAGCACAAAGCAGAAAAAATATCCCAGCATAAACACTGGGAAGTGGATGAGAAACCCCAAACCAACCTAAGGAATGCTTGGCAGTTGATGCTGCCAGGAAGAGAGAGGGGGAAAGATGATGGATGTTTTACAGGTATGGGACTCTTGTTAGGCCCAGTAATGGACTCACTTTGAAGGACGTTTGTGGACACAAATCAACTGTATAAGTCATAGTATATCTGCACGTGTGTGTGTGTGTGTACCTGATTAACATATATGCAGAAATTCTCAACTAAATATTTGTAAACTGAGTTTAATAACACACCAAATGTACAATTCCCTATGACCAACTAGTCTTCATTTTGGGGAAATCAAGGAATAGGCAAATCAATAAACACAGTGCCCCTCATAAATAGAGTCATAAGCAGAAATCACTTTATCATTTCAATCAACACAGAAAATATTTTTATTTATTTATTTTTATTTATTTTTATGTGTATGAATGTACTGTCTGCATGTAGGCTGGTGCACCCGTGTGATGCAATGCCTCGGAGGTCAGAAGAGGGTATCAGATTCCCCTGGAACCGGAGTTAAAAATGGTTCTCAGCCACCGTGTGGGTGCTGGGGATCGAACCAGGACCCTCTGCAAGAGCAGTCTGCGCTCTTAACCACTAGGCCACCTCTCCAGCCCCAGAAAATATTTTTAATAATAGTTTATTATTTTTCTTTTATGTATTTGGGTATATGGCCTGCATGTGTATAAATGCACTTGTGTTGTGCAATGCTCACGTAGGTCAGAAGAAGATATTACATCCCTGGAACTAGAGTTATGGATGGTTGTTAGCTGGCATGTGAGTACTGGGAACTGAACCTGGGTCCTCTACAAAAGCAGCCAGTGCTTTAGACCAATAAGCCATCTCTCCAGCTCCCCACTGCAGAAAATATTTTCACAAAAATCCAATACCCCTTCATAGTAGCAGGAAAGAAAGGACTAGAATGAACACCAATCAATATAACAAAGCTTATTCAAAACAAACATGTAACTAAAAATGTATTAAATGAGGGCATTTCAAAGCATTTCTACTAAAAGCAGGAATTAAAGAAGGGTATGCACTTTTCATACTATTATTCAACACATCATTATAGTCTCTGCTAAAGTAATACGATAAAGAAAGAAATCAAACAAGTTATATGCAGGAGAGGAAGAAGTCAAAATATCTCTATTTGCATATCAAACGATCAAGTACACAGGAGACCCTAAAGACTCCACTACAAAATTTTATAACTGATAAATATTTTCAGCGAAGTAGCAGAATGTAAAATCAATATACAAAAATTTGTCACTTGTCTGTATTATAATAAAAAATAGCCTGAACAAAAACAACAAAACTAAAAACAAAAAATAAGTGATGTGCAAATGGTCAATGAACATGTGAAAGAGTATTTAATATCGCCAGTCACCAGGGGAATGAAAACTGCATTGAGAATCCATCTCACCCTAGTCAGAATGATAATCGTTAAGAAAACAAATAATAACATACTGCTGAGGATGTAGTGATAAAGAGAACCCTTAAAAATACTGATGGAAGGAATGCAACTTAGTGTAGATGTCATGGAAATCAGCAGGAAGATTCCTCAAAATATTAAAACAGACCAGCTTTATGACACAGCTAGATGGCTCCTGAGTATATGCTTAAAAACTCTGGGTTTTCACACCACAGAAACACTTGGACATTCATTTATTGCAACACTATTAATAGCCAAGTTATAGACTCAGCCTTGATGTCAGCCCACATTTGAGTGGAAAAATCAAATGCAGTACATATACATAATGGAATTTCACTGTCATAAGGAATTAAATTATGTCATTTTAAAGATAATGAGTGCATCCAGGCACCATCATATTAAGCGAAGGAGCCAGACTCAGCAAGACAAATACATTTTCTCTCACTTTTGGATCCTAGCTTTTGTGTAGGTGTATACATACATAATATAAAAGCAGAAGCAACACTTCCTGGGAGAAGGAGGGAGGCAAGTGGGAGGGTTGAACAGAGAAAATGGAAACATATGGATGAAAGTGACCAAGACATGTGATATATTTGAATAGATATGCCTATCTTTGTGTAGTGGCTCACGCCTTTAATCCCAGCTCTAGAGTGAAGGAGGCAGAGGCACGTGGATCTCTTTAAGATCAAGTCCAGCCTGTTGTATATAGTGAGTTCCTGGCCAGTTGGGTCAACAGAGAAACCTTGTATTAGCCAAAAGAATATATCTGTCTTTATGAAACCATTATGTAAAATGAATATAAACAAACCATTTTTATTAAAATTTTGATGATATGGTAGAGATATAATTTAATTATTACAAATAATAAATATATATTTGTGATTGCAGAAACATTTTATCTTAGTCCGCTAACATTTTGTTAAATGGGACTATGCACTTATTCTGCATGATAGCATGCCTCATAATTATGAACTCATTCAGGAAAGGTTTTGTCTAATATTTAAAATGTAAATTTCTGTTTTGTTATTAACATTCTCCATGTCATTTAACTTCCTTGAGTTTCTTCATTTGAAATTATATTTTAATTGTTTCTTATTTTTGTTTCATTACTAGTTTTATTAGCAATTTTTTACAGTTGATTTTAAGAGAAAGACTTGAACAGATGGGATTATGTATTCTTAGAAATTGATCTTTTCTTAATATGATTATTTTGTGCTGAGAATGAACAAATATAATGTCGTTATACTCCTAATTAAGCACCAGAATTATAAGGTCTCCTTCAAGTGTGTTGCCATGAAACTATTTCAATAGCCATTACTTGGCATACTTTTTTCACCAAGATTATTATTGGAGCAATTTTGTTAGGAAACACTAATGTTACAGATCATATGCTGATTTAGAATGCAGGGGCAAATTTTTATGTGCTCAGAGTTGCATAGGCCAATGACTTTCTGCCACGATTTCCTTGTCCTGGTATAGACTCTCTTCCACAAAACTTGTTTACTTTTTCGTATTCTTTTCAAAGATTTTCTTCACTTGGAAAGATTTATTTCCATGACATTTTTATTCCATGCCCACTTTTTAAGCAAAAAAGAAATTCATATCTATATTTCCATGTTTTCTATTACATTCACCTGGGATCCTACAAAGCCCCAGTGTGTATAATACAGATTACATATTTATTACCTCATCTTTTGTGTCTAATTTTAATAAAATAGCACTACATAATACTCTCTTTTGAAGTCAAACCTTGTGTTCTTCATGACTTCAGTTGTGACTACTCATAGGAGACCATAACAATCAAATTTATTCATTATCATGTTTGAGTTCCTTCTAGTTTTCATGTAATTTTGTGTCTATGATAATCATTTTCATGTGTTGTTTCAAATTTCATGCTATTATGTCATATATGTGTCTTCATTTATTGAGATCTCAGGTAGTTCTGTCATATGTGTCTGTGATAATTGTCTTCCTATGTTATTTATGTCAAGACAATTTAGTTGGTGTGTGTGTGTGTGTGTGTGTGTGTGTGTGNGCTCTTGGTTGTTGAAGGGTTTCATATAATGCATGTACACCTAAATTCAATGTCCAAGCTCAAGCTCATGGTTGTTGAAGGGTTTCATAATAATGCATGTACACCTAAATCAATGTCCAAGCTCAAGCTATGGTTGTTGAAGGGTTTCATAATAATGCATGTACACCTAAAGTCAATGTCCAGCTCATGCTCATGGTTGTTGAAGGTTTCATAATAATGCATGTACACCCAAGTCAATGTCCAAGCTCATGCTCATGGTTGTTGAGGGTTTCATAATAATGCATGTACACCAAAGTCAATGTCCAAGCTCAAGCTCATGGTTGTTGAAGGGTTTCATAATAATGCATGTACACCTAAAGTCAATGTCCAAGCTCATGCTCATGGTTGTTGAAGGGTTTCATAATAATGCATGTACACCTAAAGTCAATGTCCAAGCTCAGCTCATGGGTGTTGAAGGGTTTCATAATAATGCATGTACACCCAAGTCAATGTCCAAGCTCAAGCTCATGGTTGTGAAGGGTTTCATAATAATCATGTACACCCAAAGTCAATTCCAAGCTCAGCTCATGTTGTTGAAGGGTTTCATAAATGCATGTACACCTAAAGTCATGTCCAAGCTCAGCTCATGTTGTTGAAGGGTTTCATAATAATGCCATGTACACCCAAAGTCAATGTCCAAGCTCAAGCTCATGGTTGTTTGAAGGGTTTCATAATAATGCATGTACACCTAAACGTCAATGTCCAAGCTCAAGCTCATGTTGTTGAAGGGTTTCATAATAAAGCATGTACACCTAAAGTCAATGTCCAAGCCAAGCTCATGGTTGTTGAAGGTTTCATAATAATGCATGTACACCAAAGCAATGTCCAAGCTCAAGCTCATGGTTGTTGAAGGTTTCATAATAATGCATGTACCCTAAAGTCAATGTCCAAGCCAAGCTCATGGTTGTTGAAGGTTTCATAATAATGCATGTACCCTAAGTCAATGTCCAAGCTCAGCTCATGGTTGTTGAAGGGTTTCAAAATAATGCATGTACACCCAAAGTCAATGTCCAAGCTCAAGCTCATGGTTGTTGAAGGGTTTCATAATAATGCATGTACACCTAAGTCAATGTCCAAGCTCAAGCTCATGGTTGTTGAAGGGTTTCATAATAATGCATGTACACCTAAAGTCAATGTCCAAGCTCAAGCTCATGGTTGTTGAAGGGTTTCATAATAATGCATGTACACCTAAAGTCAATGTCCAAGCTCAAGCTCATGGTTGTTGAAGGGTTCATAATAATGCATGTACACCTAAAGTCAATGTCCAAGCTCAAGCTCATGGTTGTTGAAGGGTTTCATAAATAATGCATGTACACCCAAAGCCAATGTCCAAGCTCAAGCTCATGGTTGTTGAAGGGTTTCATAATAATGCATGTACACCTAAAGTCAATGTCCAAGCTCAAGCTCATGGTTGTTGAAGGGTTTCATAATAATGCATGTACACCCAAAGTCAATGTCCAAGCTCAAGCTCATGGTTGTTGAAGGGTTTCATAATAATGCATGTACACCCAAAGTCAATGTCCAAGCTCAAGCTCATGGTTGTTGAAGGGTTTCATAATAATGCATGTACACCCAAAGTCAATGTCCAAGCTCAGCTCATGGTTGTTGAAGGTTTCATAATAATGCATGTACACCCAAGTCAATGTCCAAGCTCAGCTCATGGTTGTTGAAGGGTTTCATAATAATGCATGTAACACCTAAGTCAATGTCCAAGCTCAGCTCATGGTTGTTGAAGGGTTTCATAATAATGCATGTACACCTAAGTCAATGTCCAAGCTCAAGCTCATGGTTGTTGAAGGTTTCATAATAATGCATGTACACCAAAGTCATGTCCAAGCTCAAGCTCATGGTTGTTGAAGGGTTTCATAATAATGCATGTACACCTAAAGTCAATGTCCAAGCTCAAGCTCATGGTTGTTGAAGGGTTTCATAATAATGCATGTACACCCAAAGTCAATGTCCAAGCTCAAGCTCATGGTTGTGAAGGGTTTCATAATAATGCATGTACACACCTAAGTCAATGTCCAAGCCCATGCTCATGGTTGTTGAAGGGTTTCATAATAATGCATGTACACCCAAAGTCAATGTCCAAGCTCAAGCTCATGGTTGTTGAAGGGTTTCATAATAATGCATGTACACCTAAAGTCAATGTCCAAGCTCATGCTCATGGTTGTTGAAGGGTTTCATAATAATGCATGTACACCCAAAGTCAATGTCCACAGCTCAAGCTCATGGTTGTTGAAGGGTTTCATAATAATGCATGTACACCTAAAGTCAATGTCCAAGCTCAAGCTCATGGTTGTTGAAGGGTTTCATAATAATGCATGTACACCCAAGTCAATGTCCAAGCTCAACTCATGGTTGTTGAAGGGTTTCATAATAATGCATTTACACCTAAGTCAATGTCCAAGCTCAAGCTCATGGTTGTTGAAGGGTTTCATAATAATGCATTGTACACCTAAAGTCAATGTCCAAGCTCAAGCTCTGGTTGTTGAAGGGTTTCATAATAATGCCTGTACACCTAAAGTCAATGTCCAAGCTCATGCTCATGGTGTTGAAGGGTTTCATAATAATGCATGTCACCCAAAGTCAATGTCCAAGCTCAAGCTCTGGTTGTTGAAGGGTTTCATATAATGCATGTACACCCAAAGTCAATGTCCAAGCTCAAGCTCATGGTTGTTGAAGGGTTTCATAATAATGCATGTACACCCAAAGTCAATGTCCAAGCTCAAGCTCATGGTTGTTGAAGGGTTTCATAATAATGCATGTACACCCAAATCAATGTCCAAGCTCAAGCTCATGGTTGTTGAAGGTTTCATAATAATGCATGTACACCAAAGTCAATGTCCAAGCTCAAACTCATGGTTGTTGAAGGGTTTCATAATAATGCATGTACAACCTAAAGTCAATGTCCAAGCTCAAGCTCATGTTTGTTGAAGGGTTTCATAATAATGCATGACACCCTAAAGTCAATGTCCAAGCTCATGCTCATGGTTGTTGAAGGGTTTATAATAATGCATGTACACCAAAGTCAATGTCCAAGCTCAAGCTCATGGTTGTTGAAGGTTTCATAATAATGCATGTACAACCAAAGTCAATGTCCAAGCTCAAGTCATGGTTGTTGAAGGGTTTCATAATAATGCATGTACACCTAAAGTCAATGTCCAAGCTCAAGCTCATGGTGTTGAAGGGTTTCATAATAATAGCATGTACACCTAAAGTCAAAGTCCAAGCTCAAGCTCATGGTGTTGAAGGGTTTCATAATAAAGCATGTACACCTAAAGTCAAGTCCAAGCTCAAGCTCATGGTGTTGAAGGGTTTCATAATAAAGCATGTACACCTAAAGTCAAGTCCAAGCTCAAGCTCATGGTTGTTGAAGGGTTTCATAATAAAGCATGTACACCTAAGTCAATGTCCAAGCTCAGCTCATGGTGTTGAAGGGTTTCATAATAATGCATGTACACCTAAAGTCAATGTCCAAGCTCAAGCTCATGGTTGTTGAAGGGTTTCATAATAATGCATGTACACCTAAAGTCAATGTCCAAGCTCAAGCTCATGGTTGTTGAAGGGTTTCATAATAATGCATGTACCCAAAGCAATGTCCAAGCTCAAGCTCATGGTTGTTGAAGGGTTTCATAATAATGCATGTACACCTAAAGCAATGTCCAAGCTCAAGCTCATGGTTGTTGAAGGGTTTCATAATAATGCATGTACACCCAAAGTCAATGTCCAAGCTCAAGCTCATGGTTGTTGAAGGGTTTCATAATAATGCATGTACACCTAAAGTCAATGTCCAAGCTCAAGCTCATGGTTGTTGAAGGGTTTCATAATAATGCATGTACACCCAAAGTCAATGTCCAAGCTCAAGCTCATGGTTGTTGAAGGGTTCATAATGCATGTACACCTAAAGTCAATGTCCAAGCTCAAGCTCACTGGTTGTTGAAGGGTTTCATAAAAATGCATGTACACCCAAAGTCAATGTCCAGCTCAAGCTCATGGTTGTTGAAAGGTTTCATAATAATGCATGTAACCCAAAGTCAATGTCCAAGCTCAAGCTCATGGTTGTTGAAGGGTTTCATAATAATGCATGTACACCTAAAGTCAATGTCCAAGCTCAAGCTCATGGTTGTTGAAGGGTTTCATAATAATGCATGTACACCCAAAGTCAATGTCCAAGCTCATGCTCATGGTTGTTGAAGGGTTTCATAATAATGCATGTACACCCAAAGTCAATGTCCAAGCTCAAGCTCATGGTTGTTGAAGGGTTTCATAAAATGCATGTACACCTCAAAGTCAATAGTCCAAGCTCAAGCTCATGGTTGTTGAGGGTTTCATAATAATGCATGTACACCTAAGTCAATGTCCAAGCTCAGCTTATGGTTGTTGAAGGTTTCATAATAATGCATGTACACTCAAAGTCAATGTCCAAGCTCAAGCTCATGGTTGTTGAAGGTTTCATAATAATGCATGTACACCAAAGTCAATGTCCAAGCTCAAGCTCATGGTTGTTGAAGGGTTTCATAATAATGGATGTACACCTAAGTCAATGTCCAAGCTCAGCTATGGTTGTTGAAGGGTTTCATAATAATGCATGTACACCCAAGTCAATGTCCAAGCTCAAGCTCATGGTTGTTGAAGGGTTTCTAATAATGCATGTACACCTAAAAGTCAATGTCCAAGCTCAAGCTATGGTTGTTGAAGGGTTTCATAATAATGCATGTACACCTAAAGTCAATGTCCAAGCTCATGCTCATGGTTGTTGAAGGGTTTCATAATAATGCATGTACACCTAAAGTCAATGTCCAAGCTCAAGCTCATGGTTGTTGAAGGGTTTCATATAATGCATGTACACCTAAAGTCAATGTCCAAGCTCATGCTCATGGTTGTTGAAGGGTTTCATAATAATGCATGTACACCTAAAGTCAATGTCCAAGCTCAAGCTCATGGTTGTTGAAGGGGTTCATAATAATGCATGTACACCCAAAGTCAATGTCCAAGCTCAAGCTCATGGTTGTTGAAGGGTCATAATAATGCATGTACACCAAAGTCAATGTCCAAGCTCAAGCTCATGGTTGTTGAAGGGTTTCATAATAATGCATGTACACCTAAAGTCAATGTCCAAGCTCAAGCTCATGGTTGTTGAAGGGTTTCATAATAATGCATGTACACCTAAAGTCAATGTCCAAGCTCAAGCTCATGGTTGTTGAAGGGTTTCATAATAATGCATGTACACCTAAAGTCAATGTCCAAGCTCATGCTCATGGTTGTTGAAGGGTTTCATAATAATGCATGTACTCCTAAAGCCTAAGTATTTCTCAATGTCTTGCTCACAGTCATCACTGAGAAACACTTCAGAATGTACTGATTTTCTTGGTACTAATAAATTTATCAGGGCCACCGACAAACGCATTTAAATTATATATCATGTGAACATATGTAGGAAAACACCAAAAGAATAATAGAGTATTTCTTTGGGTAATAAAACTATAAGTACTTTTGTTCTCTATCATACTTTTCTCTTTTCTTTATGTGTATGAATGTACTGTCTGCATGCAGGTCTGTGCACCTGTGTTGTGCAATGCCACGGAGGTCAGAAGAGGGCATTGGATTCCCCTGGAACTGGAGTCAAAGACGGTTCTCAGCTGCCATGTGGGTGCTGGGGATCGAACCTCTGTAAGAGTAGTCGGCACTCAACCACTAGGCCATCTCTCCAGCCCAAGGCCATCTCTCCAGCCCCTATCATACTTTTCTACTTGTATAATCTTAAATTATTGTAATGAGTGAATTTTTAGTGTTGTAAAGATCATTGGCAATTTAAGGTAAATTATGCATTCAGATTTGCTTCCCAAATTATTTTTTGCTGCATGTAGAGCTTCTTTCTTTTAAAGATTCAGAATTATAGGTTTTTTAATGCAATTTTTCTTCCTGAAAAAGTCTAAAACCTAAAGAGGTGTTTACATCTGTTCCAAATTCACAAATCATGACAAGTTGCAGAGTAGAAAAAAATGTAAAAAGCCAAGTTCCTCTGTTTTCTTTTTTTAATAAGTTAGAGAACTCCTTTTACAGAATTTAGTATATAACAGATTCAAAAACAAAACTTCTTGACCTTTCAATATTAAACAACTGAATGTGCAAAAGAACCGACATCAACAGGACATCCAAAGCTATACATTTTCTATGAAACAATATGTACACAGATTTTCAAAGCTGTGAAAATCCAAAAAAGAGCACAACACATTTTGATCACTTTATTAAATGACATTGAATAGTTCAAGTTTCAACTACTAAACAGCACTTAGAATGGTGAAAACGCAGATGGTATATTGTCATACTTGAAAGCTTTTTCTTTAAAAACACAATCCCAGTCCTCACATATATTATAAAACAGCCTTAAAGGAAGAAGTGACATCTTTTCTACAGTACTTAAGATCTAATACATAACTGAAAAGCAGTCTAACAGAAACAAAGGCAAGTCTTCACAGCTGTATGATTTCAGCAGCCAAAGCTGGATGATGGACTGAAACATTACTATACAACTGGGACAAAACATATACAATATCATGATACTAAGCAAAAATACTTTACCCCCAAAGAAATAAAACAGGTTACAAAATGTGGAGAATTTAGCAGGCAAAACTATATTACAAGCAACATTTTAAATTGTCATTTTAAGCCACTGCAACTATTTAAAACATCTAAAACAAATATAAAAATGAGCTTTTTAGGGGCTGGAGAGATGGCCTAGAAGTTAAGTGTGCTGACTGCTCTTGCAGAGGACCGGGGTTCGATCCCCAGCACCGACATGGTGGCTGAAAACCGTCTTTGACTCCAGTTCCAGGGGAATCCAATGCCCTCTTCTGACCTCTACGGCATTGCACGACATGGGTGCACCAAGCTACATGCATACAGTACATTCATACACATACAAAAATAAATTTAAAAAAATTTAAAAATGAGCTTTTTAGTATCTTATTCATGTGATTTTTGTCTTGAAATATTAAAACGTGATGTTATACTCAAAGTACATATTATGCAGTTCAAATGTCAAGTGAGAAGAGTGTACATAAAGTGGTCCAAGTATTTTAAACTCTTTGATTTCCAAATAATCCTTCTAATTACTATTCTTCAAGTTATGGCATCATTCATGGTGATAAAGGATTAGAAGGTTACCTAAAATGTTCATAGCTATGTCTTTGAGTAAATAATTAGACCATGATGAAAATTCTCAAGTCTAGTAAATCAGGTTTAAAGTATTCTGGACTTTTAGAAATACCAACTGATAATAGTTTGCCAGAACATACTGCTTTCAAATATTTATCTCATAAATCTTTCCTCTTTCATTTCTTCTAAAGTAAACACATATCTGCCACCCATCTTAAATAAACTCATTATGTGGCTGGCATAATATATTAATATTAGTAGTATTTTACGATGGGACCTAGGGAGATGTTGGTCCACCAAACTGCACCAATTCTTGACTGTAAACCCGGGGTGCATGGATAATTTACCAGTAGTCCTTCCAAGATAAAAATGGAAATCTTTTGTTATCTAAACAACTCAAAACAGTTTTAGTCCATGTTAAATTCAATTTAATCTAGTGACACCTAGTCAAATTTCCACCCAGCTTTTTTCCTTTAGCTGTTTCTACTGTGTTATGTCACCACCTCAAAAATAGTTTTGCCATGTTGAGTTGACTCCCATAACCAAAAGCAAGCTTTATATTAAGGAAAATCAAGCAATCAAATTGAACATGGGTAAAATCATTAGGTCAATTTTTATAGCCATTAATTAAGAAAAAATACAATGGTTTTCCAGATCTTCTAAGGGGAGACCCTGTCTCAAAAAGACCAAATGTATGTATATGTATATATATATATAAAGTTCCTCTATTTTCTTAAACAAAATAATGGAGTCAGAAGGGCTAAATGGGTTTTGATATTTTTTTTAACATTTGGCATTCTGAACAGGTAGAAAAACATTACACTTCTTGCTTCTGTCCTTCTACTTTTTACAGAAAAATATATGGGCTGCAT
The DNA here is from genome assembly GCA_009823505.1 of Rhizomys pruinosus. Lineage (NCBI taxonomy): Eukaryota > Metazoa > Chordata > Mammalia > Rodentia > Spalacidae > Rhizomys > Rhizomys pruinosus. The sequence goes on along the minus strand of VZQC01002235.1, from coordinate 53,617 downwards.
AAAGAAATCACTGCAAGGTGAGACCTCTTCCCAGATTCTCATAAGCAGGTATTTGGATGTGCAGACCCTTCTTCCCAGGCCCAGCGTCTCATGCAGGTTCAGGTATCTAACAGTCTGCTGCTGGCTTTCCTCATTGCACTCCAGGGTTCACCAGTGGCTAGTGTCCTCCTCCTGTAAGAAAAGTTCCAGGCCCAAAATCAACCTAAAGAAGAAGAGGAAAATCTTGAAATGATGTTGATTTATCCAGAAAAGAGTGTTTTCTTGAAATGTAAGTTATTTATAAAATAAAAACTGCCTAACTTTCTTTTTCCATTTTTGAAAGAGCACTGAATTGTGACCTCACACAAAGAACTTGATTATTTTGTCTCTAATCTATGAGTTATTCTTGTTAAACCAAGATTGTTTACTTTATTAACAGATCAGCAAGGCTTAATTTTGTGCTAAATATTTCCAGAGTGTTATTCTTTCAGAGGACCCCACTTTAGTTATATAAACTGGTTCATATGGTCTCACACAATTATAAGCTTAGAAAAAAACTGTAATTCCATGACCTCATCATGGTGGCTTTGGGGACTGAACTAGCGATTACAACTGTACTCACTCTGCTCATTATGGTCTTCATAAAAAAATCCTTTATAAGAAGTCACAGACCTCTTCAAATTCTTTCAGAAATAGGGCTCTTAGAAATAGGAATAGTAACAATTCATATTTACAGTATAATATTTATTTTCCATTTATGACAGTATCTTTCCTTCAATTTCATACTACCCAATGAACACTAACATGTTTGGGGAAGGGTATAGAGAAATGATTGGGATGTCCTATGTGAAAGACACAAAAAAAATCAATAAAAATTCATTTAAAAACTAGCATGTATACAAAGGGTCAGGTATAAGTAACTTTATGCAGTCATACACAGGCTTGAAGAAATCAGGACAGCTAATTTTAATATAAATTTAAATAAATAAAAATTATAAGAAATATCATCAAACAGTTGAATTTTGATGTCTGTGTTATATATTATAAACTCCTAAGACTTTGAACATATCTCTATTGTGTTCTTTCATTCTTCAGAACAATTTTCTCATATGAAAACTATATTTCCCCAAAACCATTCATATAAAATCACAAAGCTACTGTCCAGGGGTCTTAGATCCAGTTCATTTTTCTCCACTGAAGTAAAGAATTAAAAAACAGCCAAAGTAAGAGTCACCGCACATAGCCAAGTATTCCTGGAAGCAAAGAACACACACAGAGAAAAAGCAAATCCTTATGAAAGAAGGAGATCAAGAACAGAGTTTAGGGTTTAGAGCACAGGGCTGGTCCCTTTTCCTTTTTTTCCTGGATTGGTCAGCTCCAACAAAGATAAGGGAGTTGACTGAGTCAAAGTATGTACAGACTTAACATGTGCAAGAAATGAGCAAGCTGCTGATTCAATTAATCGTCAAATTGGTCCTTGTATGCACAGGATTCTGCAACATCTCATTATAATCATGATTCCTAAGATTATGACAAATGGATTCTTTTTTATTTTTTAAACCATCATTTCATACAATTATAAAAGGGCTCATTTATTCTTAAATTTCTGACTAACTCATTGGACAAAGTTCCTGGAGAGCCTTTATAACTGTTTCATTAGGAACCGTATTATTGGGGGGGAGTGCAATATATTCTATCAAGCATAATACAAATCCTTTTTTCTTTTTAGCATTAAGTGTGGCCCTATTCTTCAAAGTCATTTAGCTTGTAGCATCAAGCTTAAATATTCCTTAAAGACATTCTTGGTATAACTTAATGGTATTGGTATAACTAATAAATCTTTGTTGATTAATTTGCATTTTTGTTTATTGTTGGCCACCTGAATATAGTCTATTTGAAACCTACAGCTATTTGGTTTCTAACTTAAATTTATTTGGATCTCTCCTTGGGATTCCTATAGAGACAATGTAAACATTAAAGGATCCAGAAAATGACCTTTTAGACCCAGGATTAGCTTTGCTAAGAGAAAGAGACTAGAAAGCCACAGTAAAGTGTAGAGCCAATTGAGTCCAGCATGCAGGTCCCATACCTGTTGGGTTGTAGGCATGAGTAAAGTTTTCCCTGTCTACAGTACTATCACATGTCAGCTCTGGAGACACTGAGAGCAGAGTATTTACTCTTTGCCCCTTTCATTGCTTGAGACATCAGTACATAGATAAAGGCTTCAACATAACCCATTGGGTAAGAGACTCCATCCCATATAACAATCATTCTTATATAGTACATGTACTATAACTTTAGGTCACTTACCAAAGTATTCAAGATTTCATATTCTATTTATAATGTCAAAATCAATCATTGATCTTATACATTCTGTATATTTGTTTCAGATTTTTTAATTGCCACAATGTAAAACTTGGTAGGCATTAAATTTCATAGTAAAGAGTGATGAGGTTTCAGTTACATTAATTACTCGGCTAATAGGAAAAGAATACGGAGCAAATTCCTGGACCTTTTTCATACTATTCCTTGTGGAATAGCAATTTCCCTTACATTCATTAGACTTCAAAGATGAAGCCAACCAGGGTCCCATCAGGAAATGGGGAGTTTTAAAGACTGGATTTTCTGCCGGGCATGGTGGCCCATGCCTTTAATCCTAGCACTTGGGAGGCAGAGGCAGGCAGATCTTTGTGAGTTCAGAGCGAGCCTGGTCTACAGAGTGAGTTCCAGGACAGCTGGGGCTACAGGGAGACCCTGTCTCGAAAGGACAAAAAAATAAAAAAAGACTGGATTATCTTAATATTTTTTCTTTTCGGATTCTGACTAGAGGTATTCTTTTAGATCAAGGTATTGTTATTGTTGTTATTTTATGATAACATAACAAATTATAAACAGCACAGTTAGTAAAGGTAAAAATAGAGTAAGCCTTAGCCAAGCATGGTGGCACACATCTTTAATCCCTGCACTGAGGAGGCAGAGGCAGGTGGATCTCTGTGAGTTCAAGGTCATCAATAGACTATATTCAGATGGCCAAAAATAAACAAAAATGCAAATTAAGCAACAAAGATTTATTAGTTATATCAATACCATTAAGTTATACCAAGAATGTCTTTAAGGAATATTTAAGCTTGATGCCACAAGCTAAATTACTATGAAGAACAGGACCACACTTAATACTAAAAAGAAAAAATGATTTAAAAAAGAAAAAAAGAAGATTTGTATTATGCTTGATAGAATATATTGCACCCCCCCCCAATAATACAGTTCCTAATGAAACAATTACAAAGACTCTCCAGGAACTACTTTGTCCAATGAGTTAGCCAAAAATTTAAAAAAAAGAGTAAGCCCTATCAATGTAATATTAGGTATCACCAGGTTCCTTTTATAATTAATTTTATGATTAATTTTAAAGGCTCCCTAAATGACCCATGGGGAAAAACCCAGGCACATATATTTGTCCATTGAAGAAAATTCTCTCTGGTTTTCTAAGCTTCCACAGGGTGAGAATAGAAATGTGTCAAACTGAACAGTCAGAGGAGATGCTGCTTCTGTTATGTTAATCACTGTTTCCATTATCATCTCCCATAATAAACAGAGTAAAACCACTTCTTTCTTAGAAAGTTAAGGGTAGAGAGGTTGTCCATTGTTCCTGGGCAGCATTGTCAGCAGTCTTCATATTCGGGTGTACTCTGCTCAGCTCCTTCCAGCCACGCAGACTGCAGTTTCCCAGGTTAACAAGAAGCAGAAAGGGCCCCTCCAGGGTAAGTTACAATTTGTTTTCTTTTAAGCTTTTTATCAGCATTCAGTTTTTAGGCTGTGTGCTGGATAGCTTTAGTGTCAACTTGGCACACCTGGCTTGAGGGAGCCTGGGTTGGGGAATTGGCTCCATTGGATTGGCCTGTGGACACATCTGTGGAGTATTGTCTTGATGGTCGAGCAGGGGGGGGGGCAGCCCACAATGAGTAGTGCCACCCTGGACAGGTGGTTGTGTATAGTATAAGAAGGTGGGCTGGGCATGAGCCAGGAGAAGCAAGCCAGTGAACAGCATTCCTCCATGGCTTGTGCTTCAGCTACTACCTCCAGGTTTCTGCCCTGAGTTCCTGTCCTGGGCTCCCTAAGTGATGAACTGTGACCCAGGAGATGTTTTGTCACAGCAATGGAAGACAAACTAGAGCAGGCTGTTTAAGGATGGTTTGGAAATTCAACTGAGTGAGAAGGGCTATAGCCTAGGAGAAAGAGTAGGGAAGGATACCCAACAGGTCATTTCTGAGAAACTGATGCTTAGCTTCCATGGTGGGAAGGTCCGTGCATCAAGATACAGGAAGCCAAACAACACTTTATGTGAGGACGGCCCATATCCCTTCTTAGAGCTGTTTTAACCTTAAACAAAATGATGACAAGTAGACACTAGTCCAGGATAATGATTGTTTAGGTGCAAGTTTAGTTGTATATTTCCTAAGAGTTTGATTCACTTCTATTTTCCCAGGTTGGGTGGGGGGATGGCATTGGTATGCTAGTCCTAATTAATATAGCCCACATATACATTTTATAAGGCAAAATTGTGGCATGACTTATTTCAAAATAATTTTAATCATTTTACCAGCAGTAACAATTGAGAAGGAGAAGGCCTCTGTCCACGTGGAAATAGGGTCCATCATTATTAATAAATATTTTAGTTTTTTCACCTTGGGCATTTCTGTGAAGTCCATGTGGATACTCTGAAAGGGTCTCGGTTTCAGAGGCCTTCCATCTGGGGTGTCCCTTCCTCATTACCCCTTTCTCCCCTTCCCTTGGCAAGTTAAATGTCTTTTATACGTGTTTTGTAATAGTATAGACAAATATTCAATTATACTAGACTGAGGTCCTCAGTCTAGTCTCTAGGACCCCATGTCCTCTCTGGTCAAGAGAATAGGTAACTAATTAGAGGGTTCTCATTGTCTGCTGGGCTCGTGCAGACCTGGGAGGGAAAGAGCCCAAAGTACTGAGTCTGTCACTACCATTGCTGTAGACATCCATCCGAGCTTTGCTCAACACTGAGAAGGACAGCTTTACTAGTTTCAGGATTTTGCTTTTGTATAACATTTAAATAAAGCTTAGACAAAACAACTAAGCTTTAAATAAATCTTGGTTTTGTTATGACTCAGTTTCCCAATTGGTTAAACCCTGACAAGATTAGCAAAAGCACGTTATTGCTTTCATTAAATATACTTCTTTTTGTTCTTTTAGCTAATTCTTGCAAATGTCACCATGAATACATCAGTACATGAGTGTAACTTTAGGAATTTTAATTATCAGGCATACATCATCTACAAATCTTTAAAAACTAAACCTTTATAACTTGGCTTTAAGTTTTTATAGTTTTGTTCCCAACTTTTTTTAAGACAAAATCTTATTTTATCATATAAAATGCATAACCTTCTACTTACAGCTTTTTTAAAAAAAATACTTAAAACATTTTTCTTCTTTTATTGTTTTAAATAAGAGTTGAATCCAAATACCTACAAAGTACATTGTAAAAAAGTAAGGTAACTTGTATTTCTAACTATCAAGATTTTTCTTATTGTAAATATCAAGTAAACTTTCTTTCAGCTAGGATTGTTACACCACCCTTTGTGATGTCATATAAACAGGGTTTGGAAAAAGTTTACAGGCATCCTAGGCCTGGCACACACACAGGCTTGAATCTGGATCCGTGCAAACACATTTCCCTAATCCTTCAGACAGGGCCATGTGCACATTCTTGGGTACATACACGAGTACCCAACCACCAACAAGGCACACAGGCATGAGCACATTGATTTATGTAGTCTCTGACAGCACCCCTAGAACACAGTGTCCACTGTTCTCAAAGCACCCTCTATCTTCCTCCAACCTGTCTGAATCTTTATTGGTGCTAGCCTTCAGGTATGCTTCCAACAAGGGAAGGAACTATTGACACCCCAGTCACCCACCTGAACATCTACCATTGAGGCTTTTCATTTGTAGTGGGGCTATGGAAAGACTCAAGGCCATCTTGTGACTCAGCCTCTGTAACCTTTTCCTGGTGAATCTTGGAATAGCATGATGACAACCAGCATATGGACACTCAGCAGAGGAGTTGCTGGGGGAGCCTGCATAATCTGCCCTCCATTTCTTATATTTAACTATTAAAAGTAACTCTAACCCTGAAGCCCTGCAGCTGACTCTGGGTGGCTATTCCCCCTTTGTACCCCAAACAGGCAGGGGCATCTTTCTGGATACATCACTTCAGCCCTCTGTATCACACTCTGTACCAACTGTGTCTTATCCCTCCACCTGTGCCTCCAGCTTCATCATTTCTTCTATGGTAGAGACTATACTCAACTTCCTGTCACTAACCGTGGGGACCAAATCCATCCTCTAATCGGTGGGAGGGCTGGGTCTGAACTGAAGAGGAGTTGCTGGCCCTAGGCTTGCTAACTAGAGCTCTCCCCAGCAGTAGGAGGACCCACCCAGTCACCATGCTCCCTAGAGGGGCCCCATGAGCACAGTACTAAGCACAAGCTTGTGGGATCTCAGCTTCTTCATGCACAAAATGGAAAGGGGCCCATCCCACCCATATGCCCAATGCAAAGACCTTGAGAAGAAAGCAAGATGTGAGTCAGGACGCAATGGCTCATCCTCTTCTACAGAGAACCATTTGTGGTCTGCATCATGGGGAACAGATACACCTAGACTCTGAGCCCCACATTGAACTAGTCACCCTAGCATATATGGGGCACAGGGTAAGAAGAGAAGCCTACCTGGGGTCCACACCAACACGGTCAGGTCCCCATAGGACAAAACATGGCTACCACTGGATGAACAAGGAAATGGAGGGATGGAGCTCTGAGCCCCAGCATAGCCTTCCTAAGCAGAATGCAGGACAAGGCCCTCTGTCATCTCACACAAAGCAGCGAGCCCTTGGCCACCACAAACACCCCCTACTTTATGCCACAGCCTTTGTCCAGCCCTCCCACTGCCTACAGGACGAGTAAGTGCATGCCAGGGCATGGCCCCAGGCAGAGTAGACTGAAAGACCACAGGGTGAAAGAACAAGCTTGGGAGTTGATAACAAGCTTGGGGTGGCGTCAAGTCCAGCTTCTCTTAAGGGCAGCCTCCAGCCACACTGTGACTATAAATCAACCACTGACCCCTCCATCCCTGGCAGTCAGTGGCCAGATTCCAGGCCCATATCTGGTGTGTAGCAGACCTCTGCCCCTGCCACAATGACCCTGGTACCTGCCACGCCCTTCTCCTCCTCTAAAACGTAGCCGAAGGCAGTGTGGGTGACAGAGTTGCTTCCCCAGGAGGAGCCAAAGGGAGGCCCGTCCCAGCAGACCAATGGCTTCCATTCCAGCCACAGCCAGTCCATCCAGCAGGTCCAAGCTCCATGCTCCTTTCCTGCAGCCTCTTTTGCTCAGTGTCTCCAAACTGCTGCCCAGCACCTTAGGCTTAGGGTTTAGCCTCCCCTGATACTACTCAGCCAGTTCTGGGAGGTGATCAAGCTCCACTTCTGCCTCTGAGAATGAACCTGGGTTCTTACCAGTCTGATAGGTGGTTTCCTTGGGTAGTTCTTAGGTCACACCAGGTTCCCTTGCACCTCCAGGGTCTGTGCCTCAGCATTCCCAGAGACCTATTTCCCTGCGGATCAACTGGTCTGCTGGTGCCAAGTGAGGTCACCTCTCTGGCATCCCGGGGCTTGCACCTCAATGACATGGAAGGTGAAATTATCATCCTGAAATCCTGGTCACAGCCCTCCCGAAATTGCTGGTGTGGGAAGCAGTTTATTAATGTTAGCACTGACTTGGGGGATTCCATAGGAAAGGCTGAGCCCCAATCTCAGCAGAGCTCACTCTTTAACTAACCCCTTGTTAACTAACCCCTTGTTAGTTCACCTTACAGTTTAGTCTCTGTGTTTCCTATATATGGTAATGTATATTCTGATTAGGTGTTCCTTCAGCAAGGTCACGAGAGGCTATGTAGATGCAGAGAGCTGTGTAGATGCACTAAGGCATGCATTATGCTCCATCGCCATTCCTTTGTCCAGGGAAGGTCCTGGCCATCCCACCATAATGCAACACATCCTTTTCCTAAGCTGCTTCACTCAAAACAGTCAACTGGTCAACTTGATCAACTTAGAACAGAACAAATTAGAGCACCTATCATGTTTGTGTTCTTCAATAAAAATGCTAGCATAATCTCTCATCTATGATTCATTGTTTTCTTCACATAAGAAGCCAGTATTGCCCTAGATAGAGCTAAACAATTAGATTTTGCAACAAAAATACATGTCAGATTTACCCATTCTCAGCATTAAAACTCTCTGATAAAGAAACAGAGGGGCTGGAGAGATGGCCTAGCAGTTAAGAATGCTGACTGCTCTTGCAGAGGACCCAGATTTGATCCCCAGCACCAACATGGTGGCTGAGAACCATCTTTAACTCCAGTTCCAGGGGAATCCGACACCCTCTTCTGACCTCTGTGGCATTGCATGACACGGGTGTACAAATCGACATGCAGACAACACATTCATACACATAAAAAATAAATAAAAATTTTTAAAAAGTATTTAAGAAACAGAATTTACTTTTGAAGACACATGGAGTAATTACTAAGCAAAACTTATGAAGACAATTATAGAATATCTCAAGAATGACATTGTAGCTTTTTCTATTTACAGAACATATTAATGTCTAAATGTATATTAAAATAAGTTGATTTTCATGTTTCATGAAATTTCCCCAAGGTAAGTAGCTACTGATCATAAACCAGATGTTTATTCACATTCTAGGTGTATGAGAGAGTAAGGTTTAGCAGAGAATGTTATCACAGATTTTTGTAGTGGCATCCTATCTCAAACTAGCTAAAGACTCTCAGATCCTAGAACATGGAGGAAATGTTGATGCCTGCCACTCCCCAAGCATTTTGTGGAAGTTCTGAGTACCAGGGAGGCTGCTTGTCTGGAGCCAAAGTTCCTTGGGCCTTCCAAGGTACCCTAGTAGAAGACAGGGAGCCTGGAGAACAGTAGTCTTCCATCCCAGGAAGAAAGAAGTTCCACTAGAAAAGCAAAGCCAGACAACAGCAGAGGCTGGACATAGCTGAGACAAGATCCATAGATCTAGAGACACAGCATCCATACATCTGCAGAGATAGGATCCATAGATCTGGAGAGACAGAATCTGTAGATCTGGAGAGACAGGACCTGTAGATCTGGAAACAGTATCCATAGGTCTGGAGAGACACGATCTGTATATCTGGAGACAGGATCCCTGAATCTGGAGAGACAGGATCTATAGATCTTCAGAGATAGGATCCATAGAACTGGAGAGGCTGGTAGGTCAGAAGGAGGAGAATCCAGACAGGTGCAAAGAGGGTGTCCCACATGCCTGAAAGGGTCAAACAGTTCTCCCCAAACTGGGGAGGAGATGATTTCTGAAGACAGGGACAAAACTATAGAGTTGCCCAAACTAATTTAGAAAAACACTGGAAGATGACCCAGTATAGAATAGTCTGAAGCTTCTTACTATCCCAGACTGAAGGCTCAGGAAGTGAGATTAAAATGACAGGCAGGACAGTTACATTTTGACACACTTCTATAAAAATGGCAAGAACTGCTAAGCAATGGCATGTGTGACACGTTTAGCAAGTTATGAAATTATTCTCAGGTTCCTCCCCACCAGGAAACTGATGCAGAGTAGGCAAGACAAAGAACCTGCCCCGAAGGACCTGGCTGCCCCTTGTTTCCTGCTCTCAAAATGAATATGGCTATTTCTGAATTTTGATTCCTCAATAGTCATCTTTTCCCTTTGAATTTTAGTTTGTAAATATTGAATGACTGACTGATTCTTATGAAAGTTTTGTTTTTCTTCCAATCTAACCCCGAAAACATGGACTATAAGCAAGCAAAGTTAACGCCCTTCTTGCCTAACCTCTTTCTTGTCTGTCACTCTGGGGACTGTTTCCTCGTTTCTGGTAGAGAATTTGTGAATACAAACAAGAGACAAAAATTGAAAAGGCCACTTTTGATGAGATGAGTTGGGCACTCCTTGTCACATCATCAATTCAGGAAGTACTTTCTGGGGGAGAAGAATAATCTGGGAAGCGGAAAAAAAAATCAATTTGAACTGAATAGTAGGCCTTTCATTACATATTTTGAGATAACTAGAGTTCATATGTAGCACCATTTGACCTAGAGGCAGAATCTGAGAAATATTTAAAACCACTTCAAAATATCTAAAAACACTTCCAAAGATTATTACTTCTTTGTCCTATGATCATGAATGTCTTTGTCAATTTTCTAAAGATTCACATCCATGAAATCAAAGACTAAGATTTGTTCATTGTTGTTTTGCTAATTCCTACAAAGACTGAGATATAAAATATTCAATAAATGTTAGTGAAGGAAGATAAAATAACAAAATAAATTTGTAATTATGACATTCATATGCATAGATACCTGCCCATATACAACAGAGCCACAGATAGTTGTTCTATTTCACCTTGTACTCTATGCTTACTTAAGATCATTTCACCAAGAACTGAAATGTCCTCCAATCATTAAGCACAAACCACATCTACTTCAAGGTAAACAGGAAATCATGTCCTAAGATCTTGGTCTGCTAAGGAGACCTGTCCTTTGAACACAGGTTGACCAATTTGAATTGAAGCTGAGCTCTGACTCAATTCAGTGATGTACTGTTAAGTATTAAGTATTTCCCTTTTTGCATCTTAATGTGAAGCAGAGGGCAAGATCTTAAAGGATCCTACAGTTGGTAGACTAAGTAGCTGTCTACATGGTTATTTAATTTTCTAGGTCTTTTAATGTGTATTAAGTAATTGAATCCTTTCAAAATCCTATGACTCCCTATCAGGTAGAGATTGCCCTTTTCTCTTTAATAGATAAGTAGAATGGCTAGGGGACTGGCCAAGGATTACAGTCTATCTCACCACACCTGGTGTTAGTTTGGCTAAGCCTTCAAGGCCAGCCTGGTCTACAGGGTTCCAGGACAGCCACAGCTACAGGGAGACCCTGTCTCAAAAAAAGACCAAAAATCAATCAGTCAATCAATCAATCAATCAATAATAAATAAATAAATAAATAAATAAATAAATAAATAGCAAAGCCAAGTCTTCTAACCCTATAGGGCTCCAGCTTTCCTCCACACCATCCTGTTCTCTTTTTCTATAGAAAAATCAGTTATTTGTACTGCTTTTCATTGAAAAATGGGGGAGAGTTATTTTGTATATAAATATATTGGCCAGTCTTAATTAGGATTGTGAATCAGAAACACTGGAGAAAAAAGGAAAACCATATGTAACTGCTGTATGTCTGCTAAAATGTCTAAAATGTCTAGAGTCTAAATATATATCTTAGGGTAATGCATTTTCCTGAGAAGATAAATGAGTTTGTAGATGCATTATCTCATTTCCTGTGGCAAAGCTTTCTCCTTCTGGCTCTGAGGGCAGACTTAGACAAGGAGCCAGCATTTAACCACTGATGGAAGGAATCCTGGCTCAAGGGCCCTGGCTCCACTACAGCTTCCTGTCACCCAGAGTCCTCAGGGGGAATATGCAAATGTTGCACAAAGAACTGGCCTGAAGGGGGGTTTCGATCATGAATACTTATCTTTTTTCTTTAATCACACCAAACTGACTTTCATTCCATGCATAACCTTGGCTTCTTACTAATTCTAGTACATAATTTGACTATAAATTCATAAAGAACAGGAAGCAGACGTTGCTAGTAACTGTAACCCACACACAGCCTAGTCCCTAGAGGATAGTACTTCACGTATGATTTCAGTATGAATGTGAGTGTAAGATGTTATTGATTAAGGGGAAAAAAATTCTCTGCTTTCCCACTTGCCTTCTAAGAAAAGTAGACTTATGATCTGTTTGATGATTATAAAGATGTAAGAACAAGAAAGACAAAGATATCTGCATGGGAAAAATGTAAAGATAAAGAGGGATCTGATAAGATTTTAGGAAGTGTGTGAAAGATTACAAGAAAGAGAAAGAGCCAGAGACTCAGAGAAGAGAAATGGGACGCTCTAGCAACTTCTTTGAAATTTTTCTTTATGATCTATGACATTACACTCTGCATCTCCCACAAAATCTTGAGTAAAATGATTGTTATGCCATAACAATATGACATTGGATTTGTTTGGGATACATACTCCAAAATACCAAGTTTATGTAAAGACTTAGCAGAAAAGTGGTTTAGCTCTTGTTCAAGGAGTTATGCTTACAGGGTCTTTTCATATATGCACGTTCATTGGCTTTTAGAAGGAGAAAGATCCTCTAAGGATTCTCTTTCTGTGCCGAAGAACCTACAAAGAGACAGCCTTTCATCCGAGAAAGACTTACTCTGTTTCATCAGATTTAAGTTTCCTCGTGAGATACACAGTTCTTTATATGTTACTCAGAAATTAAACAGTGCTATAAATTAAACTGGAACAAAATTTTTATGATTTAGAGTTTGATGGTAATTTTATTATAAGACAAATGTATTTTAACAAAATAACATTAAGAAAGAATTAGTTATCACAGATTAAAATAAAAACATTAACTGAATGCAATATTTAGATATGTTCAAACCTGATTTCAACAGACTAACTATAAAAGAATTATTTTTTCAGAAAATAAGGGAAAGTTAGTGTGGTCAGGGTATCTGCATTATTGGTGAACCATTATTAATATTATTGAGTGAAATAGAACTGTGATTTTTTTTTCTTAAATTTTCACTATATTCAAAATGAATAGTGAAAAGCTTAAGAATGACTTGAAATCTAGGATTTGATCTTGACTACTTTCTCCAACCAGAAAAAAAAAAAAGAAAAAAATAACATTGGAGTAGAGATAGACATTTTAAAATGACAGAACGATGGTAACTTTAAATGTTTGGTAATCAGGCCAGGAATGGTGGTACACGCTTTTAATCCCAGCACTTGGGAGGCAGAGGCAGGTGGGTCTCTGTGTATTTGAGGCCAGCTTGATCTGCATTGATAGTTCTAGGCCAGCAAGTGCTACACAGTAAGACCCTGTTTCAAGAAAGAAAAAAATCATATTATTATTCTCTGTACTGGAAATGTTTTAAAAGTTTTACAAGAAAAATGTTCAGAAAAGTAAGGTGGCTGGGAGGGTTAAATGACTGTTGGATGAGCAGGAAGACCTGAGTTGACAGCCCCAGCCTCCATCTAAAAAGCTAGTGTGGTGACAGGTACTCCTAATCCCAGCCCTGGGGTAGTGAAGGCAGTGGGAACCAAGTGAGCCTTCCCTCAACAGGGAACAGCATGGGAACCCGAGTAAGCCTTCTCTCAAAAGGAACAGCATGGGAACCCGAGTGAGCCTTCCCTCAACAGGAACAGCAAGCTCTGAGTCCCAAAAGAGACAATGGAAATAGGAGATAAGAGTTATTCAAGACTTCTACTCTGGACAAAGTTAAGATTCACTTTCCCCCAGGCTAAAGACCACCAGATACATCCGAGGCTTGGGAAACAGGTCCGGTCTGAACCAATAAAGAAAAAAATTCCCCTAGACCAGATTCCTTTAAAAGATCCTACCTCCCCACTACCCCACACCCCACCACCAGCCCCACCCCCAGCTACAGGACCACTTCTCCCAGCCTGCTGCCTCAGAAAGGTTTCGGTCCAAGCTGGAGCTTGAATTAAGACTCTTTGTATTTAAACCGGAGCCATGTGTCCCGGTGGTCTTTTGGGGGTCCCAGTGATCTGGGCTCATAACAGAACCTGAGTGAGCGTTCCCTCAACAGGAACAACAAGCTCTGAGTCCCAAAAGATACCCAGTCTCAAAAATAATGTAGAGGAAACATACTGATGCTGACCTCTGGTTTCCACACATGCATGTAAGGGCAAGCACACCACACCTGCATATCCCTATCATATCCACAACACACACACACACACCACACACACACACACCACACACACACACGCGCGCGCGCGCACAAACACACACATTCAAAGGCTTTTTAGACTTATTTACATTTGAGTTTTATTAAAATTATATACTAGAGTATATATTCAGTATAAATAAAATGTGTTTTTAAATTCTCTTCAGATTCAAAGCCAAATACTTCTGACTCACATTTAAAAATAAACTATTGCCAGGTATGGTGGCGCACGCCTTTAATCCTAGCACTCGGGAGGCAGAGGCAGGTGGATCTTTGTGAGTTTAAGGCCAGCCTGGTCTACAGAGTGAGTTCCAGGACAGCTGGTGCTACAGGAAGACCCTGTCTTGAAAAGACCAAATAAATAAATAAATAAATAAATAAATAAAATAAAAATAAACTATTTATTTTAGCATAATACCAGTTTACAGAGAAGTTGCAAAGATACTACAAAACTTGTATATACCTCACACACACTTTTGCCTTTTATTAACACCTATGTGTTGACAAGGTATGTTTGTCACAGTGGATTAGTCAACAGTGATAATATACTAACTAAGGTTCAGAGTTTATTCATATTTTTTTCAGAGAGTTCCTTTTATGCCTAGTGTCCTTTTTCTGCTTCAAAGTTTTATTCAGTATACCATATTAAACCTGGAAGCCATTTCCTTAGGTTCCTCTTGGTGCAACAGTTTCTCAAACTGTTGGTTTTCAATGACACTGGCAATTTGGGGAAGACGGGTGAATGGTGGTTTTGTTTGTTTGTTTGGTGGTTTTTAAGTAGAAAGTCCTTAAGCCTGGCGGTGGCACACACCTTAACCTAGCACTGGGAGGCAGAAGCAGGTGGATTCCTGTGAGTTCAAGGCCTGCCGGTCTACAAAGTGAGGTCCAGGCCAGCTGGAACTAAAGGGAGACCTGTCCGCAAAAAGACAAAAAAAAAAAAAAAAAAAAAAAGAAATCCCTTCTGTTAGTAAAGAAAAAAATGAAATATATGCATTTAATGTTGCCCTTTGTGTGTCCGAGATCATTTTTATGGCTGATTCTTGTATTTATTATGCTTTAGGATAACGTGTACTCACTCTGTAATATATGCAATGCTTTCCTAGTAAAGACTTAACTATAGTGATAGAAAAGGTAAAACTAAACTGGAGAATGTAAAGGGGCCAGAATCAAATACTGCAGTTAACTGATGAAATGTCTGTTAACCATCATATTGGTGTACATAGTAAATTACCCAGCTAAGGATGCCTTAACCCTTGCCCCCAATATCTGCTTCTGTAAACACACTGATCATTTAAGGAATAGCTTACGTACATGAAGATGCTTGTGTTGAAAGGCACATAGGCCATAGTCTAAACCCACCAGTCCTCTACTCATTAAAGAAATTATAGAAAAAGCTCTATAAAACCCTATGGATTTCTGCAATCAAAATGACCCAGAACCTCAAAGTGTTAGCTCATCTAGTGTAATAAAAATGTGAGTTCTCCAACTCTCTGTGTGAGTATTTGATTTCTAGGTGCTTGATTTTCCATAGCAGTAGGATGTGCATGGTACTTCTTCCATTCCTAGACCTAGTTATGGGTTTGGTTCAAGATGAAGAGAGAAACAAAGGGCCGTTTCCATAGCATCGTAGCAAGGTCGCACACTGTCAAGATGACACATCAACGTTAGTGTCTGACCACTTGTTAACATTGGGTTTTTCAGGTCTCTTCATTCTAAAATTACTCATTACATGCTGTGAACTCTTACGAGAAAGTCTATTACCTCTACTTAAGGTGTAGAAACTTACATTCCACCTGTTTGAGAGTGCAGTCTGAATATATCACTCATAATACTTTTACAAAAATCAATTGTCTTCTTTTTCTCATTTATTTTTGATCCAATAATCTGTGGACTTAATACTTATTTTACACCTTTAGACTATAAACTAATTCTATCCTGTGGGCTTTCATTGATCAAATTGCTCCAGTTTTCAGCTGGGTTTTATAATTGATATCTCAGCATCAATAGGAGGGTGTTCTGTCACTAGCCGATACTTTAGGCTCATCTTGTGTATTTACTTACTCAGCTGAGTCACATTTTAAGCCTGAGTTATTAGTATCCATGATTTTCCAGGCATTTTTGCACTCCACTTTACCAAGAACGTTAGTGAAGGGACATTTCTTATAAAAATCTTCTATTCTATGAATAATTTCTTCCAAAATGCTGATATCCATATTGCTTTTAGAAGAACATCAAAACATGAAGAGAAGTTTTTATATAGCTGCAAATAGCTATAAACAAGTTTTCTTGTGTGTTTTCATGACAACTATTTCCCATCTGCCTGGAGGGCAGCAATTATACCGTCCTGTAGTGCAGTTCCACTAATGAAAAACACTTTCCGGTTTTGAGTTGGTTAGGCATCTGTTTATTGTGCATTCAGTTTGGAAGGCAATGTTATTTTGCATAGAATTTTAGGTTGGTGTGCATAACTAGTTCTTAAAAATTGAACCATTCATTCCTTCTTGGAGGGAGAAAGGAGATTCAAGACTCATGAAGCTCTTGAAATTCACAAGATTCCCAAAGAAGGCCTCTCCCCAAGGCTACAAAAGCAGTAAACAGCTGCTGGTAAAGAAGACTCTCCAGAGGAACTTCTTGTGCAGTGCAGGGAGCACAAAGGATGCAGCTTTCATGAGCTGCCATCCATGCTGGGGTTTCTTAGTGACACAGCTGCTGTGGGTCACCCAGACCCCGTAGGGAACCCCAGTCAACTCATTGCTGTCTCTCACTGTACAAAACAACTCCAAAAACTTTAATGTAAGACTGATGCTAAAAGAAGAAAAAGTAGAGAATATACTTCAAGATAGAGATATAGGTAAGGACTTTTTGAATAGGACTCCATTCATTCAGGAGATAATGTCAATAATTCACAAATGGGACTTCAGGAAATTATAAAATAAAGGGAAAAGCTGAGTAAGAGACAAACTACAAAATGGAAGAAAATCCTTGTTAGATATATATCAAGCAGAGGATTAAAATTTAGAAAATACAAGTGACTAAAAATCTAAACAAGACCTAAAATAACCCAATCAGTAAATGGATATCAGTAAACAGATAATGAAATCAACAGATAGTTGATGGAATGCCAATGGCCTGGAAAAATATGGAAAAAATGGTCACCCTCAGCCACTAGAGTAATGAAAATTAGAACTACACCGAAAGTCTGTCTAACATCATTCATAATGGCACTCTCTTTTTTTAACATTGTATTTATTATTTTATGTGTATGAGTTTATTGCCTGCATGTAGTAAGTGCACCCATGTCTACCCACAGAAGTCAGAAGTGGGTGTCAGATCCCCTTGAACTGGAGTTACAGACAGTTGTTAGCTGCCATGTGGGTGCTGTCTTCATCTGAATAAGAGGTCTCTGAAAAGGACTCCTCTGGCTATGGCGGACTGCGGCATGGACCTGTGCATTGTCGCCATGCCTCCCTGCTATGCTCATGACCACAAGCCTGACATTCCTTTTGATATCTATTTTATTTTATTTTATTTTATTTTTTAAAAAAATTTTAATTTATTCTTTATGGTTATGAATGTGCTGTCTGCATGTAGGTCTGTGCACCCATGTCGTGCAATGCTGCGGAGGTCAGAAGAGGGCGTCGGATTCCCCTGGAACTGGAGTTCTCCTGGAATTGGAGTTACAGACGGTTCTCAGCCACCATGTGGGTGCTGGGGATCGAACCCGGGTCCTCTGCAAGAGCAGTCAGCGCTCTTAACCGCTAGGCCATCTCTCCAGCCCCTTGATATCTATTTTAAAGTGTGACTTAGAGCATATTTAAATAAAACATTATTTCTGAATAGTTCCCCAATTTTGAATTGTGCTCATTTTTGTACATTAACTACCTGTAGAAAATAAACATCCATATTTGGACTTCTGACATAGAGTTTTGGCAAGCTAAGCAATTTTCATATTTAACTGTCATTTTCAACTGAATGCATATTTTATAGCCCATCTGCATTTTCATAATAACTATCATCAGATGCTTTTCTTTTATTAATTTTTTAAATATTGTCAAACTCTTCCAGAAGTGCCTGTGTTGTTGATAAACTTTAATGCCTCAAAGGTCTCCACAGATTTGAAGTATTTTTGTGCTGATGTTGTATCTTTCCACTCTCAGAATTTATGCAGAGGTAGTAAGGCTGTTCGCAGGCATGGTATATCTACACAATCACTCTTGAATCTTTTTCTCCATAGGTTACATTACTCAGAACAAGCACAACATTTATAAAAAACTCTCATAGTTATAACTCTAGAGTAGGGTAAACTCAAATAATGCAGGGTTTCCCTGATCCCTGCATGTAGCCAGCAACCCTTAATTCTGGCCAGTTTGTTGGATGTCAGTGGATCTTGGCAAGACTTGCAGCTGAATCCTTGTGAATTCATTCCCACTGTCAGCAAAATCACACATGCCCCACAGATGGAGGCTCAGTACTATATGTGCATATAAAACAGGACATATGTAAAATTACCTCCTTTTCTTCAAAGACCTAGATCCACAGATTTACAAAGCGGGTTTTTTTTTTTTTAATTTTATTTATTTTCTGTATGTGTATGAATGCACTGTCCGCATGCAAGTCTGTGTACCCGTGTCGTGCAACACCGCGGAGGTCAGAAGAGGGTCTCGGATTCCCCTGGAACTGGAGTTCTCCTGGAATTGGAGCTTCAGACGGTTCTCAGCCGCCATGTGGGTGCTGGGGATCGAACCCGGGTCCTCTGTAAGAGCAGTCGGCGCTCTTAACCGCTAGGCCATCTCTCCAGCCCACAAAGCGGGTTTTGTACCAATCTATGCCAGTAGCTGCTACCCAAGCACAGTAGCTGACTGGGGATAGACTTTGCAGACTTCCTTAACTACACTAAAAAAAAATGCTTCAGAATTAATCAATGGAAATTTTATATATGTCTTAATCTTGGCTGCATAAATTCCCTCATATTTTCAGTCAAGAAGTTTAATCACAATAATAAGAAGTTATGATTATTCTAAAAACAATCTGTTTTTATAAGATTTATGTGAATAATTTTGTAAGCTGAATTATTGTTGACTGCTGTCACTAGCTTTTCTGAAATTTTCTCCTTAGCAAAAAGAGGATAATTTTATTATTTACATAATTTAGCTTATACTCTTTTGCACATTTTGGCAATGTTAAAATTAGTAGTGGCCACACAATTTTAAAATCACTTAGATTAAGATAAAAATCTCTAAAACAGTTAAAATCCAAATTAATGGAAATATTGTCAATAAAACGCATGACTTCTTTTGCCATAAACTCATAAAAATGTGTTCTAATATTCCAGGACTCTATCAGAAAAATAAAGTATTCTAATATTCCGGGACCCTATCATATTGAAAGAAAAGATTAATTTTCTGCATTTTCATATCATTATTAAGATAACTAAAATGCTTAAAATTATCATTCTGTCAACATTAAATTGAAGGAGGGTGTGATAGAATAAAACAAACATTTACTTGCATAAATTCATCAGCTTAATAAATATTAAATATACTTTTCCAAAGTTAACAAAAGTAACATTGTAACTAACATTTTTCCTCCTCTGATACTCAACATTACTTCCATCCCACAGTCACCTTCTGTGATCACAGGTATATGTTAATTTTGTTTAATTTTCTATGTACAAGTGTTTTCTTAATATAATACTTTTATTGATGTTTTGTGTATTTCATACACCATTCTTCAGTTCAATTTAGACACATTCCCCGCTCCCTGCCCCCCATCCCGCCCCAGTTCATGCACTCTGCCATACATGTCCTGCATCCCTCTCTCAGTCTCTCCAAGGTTTTTCTCTGCAAAGGTTTATTGTCCTAGGCAGAATTCAAGCATGTCAGTCCATTCCTTGGCCCAGTCCTCCTGCTGCCATGGTTCCATCCCAACTGTACTGCTCCAAACTATTCCCATGTACACATCATATATGTACCAGAATTATGTCCTCCAGGAATAAACTGCATGTTAACTCTGATATATGTCCAGAAGTTCACATTTTTCCCCTTTAATTTTATATTACTCTAAAACATGAACATATACCCTCTGACCATATACATCAATACCATGTCTGAAAGTAAGTGGTAAGTTAATTCGACAAGTGTTTTGCCTGCATGGGTGTAAGCGCACCCATGTTGTGCAATGCTCACAGAGACCAGTAGAGCACATTGGATCCCCTGGAACTGGAGTTATGTACAGTTATTAGCCTACCATGTGGGCGCTAACCACTGAAACTCTATCCTCTGCAAGTGCAGCCAGTGCTCTTAACCTCTGAGGCAACTCTGATGCCCCTAACAGATTTACAAAACCAATAAAACCACTGGCTTTCTTCTTCATGAAATGGCGAATAAACAAGTGAGAAAAGAAGCCGAGTCCCAGGACACACTGGTTATCTGAGAACACCTCTAATAAGACCGGTTCAGTTAGCAATCAGTAGCAATCCCACCTATCTACACTGTAAGGAAGACCTCTTGATATATGTGGTTACTGTTTCTACAATATATGGATACAGGCAAAATTAGAGTTTCAATGACTATGGTTCTGAGAAACAGTACAAACAAAAAAAAATTCCAACTTTTCAGGAACAAAAGCCCAAATATATTGAGAGTTATTCAAGAGAAATTAATCAATAGTTGATGAAGAAATCTAGAGCTTACTAGAACTTTGCTTTCAGCCAGCCCTCATGTATACCCATGAAAGGACATTGTAAGCAACCTGACTTCTAGAGACCACAAAGATGTCTCTTCCTGGAAATAGATATGCCTGTAAATCCGAAGTTGAAGTTGACTGCAGCACCCTGAGGAGTTTGAAATCTTTTGGAATGGCCACTCAGGAAAAAACAGATTCTTGGCCACATAACAGGAAATAACTTCAGGAAAAGTCATGAAATTTCAGGACAAGTTTGATGTAGAGAAGAAAGAAAGGGAAGGGAAGGGAAAGGGAGGGGGGAAGGGAGAGGAAAGGAAGATGGAGATAAGGCTCTGCAGGTAGGAGCTCTGGCTGCTTTTCCAGTGGACCTGGGTTTGTTTCCCAACATGCACATGATAGCTAACAACTGTCTGTAACTCCAGTTGAGTCAATCCAACACCCTCTTCTGGTGTCCATGGGCACTGCATGCACAGGTGTACTTAAATACAAGCAAGAAACACATATACACACAATGTTAGGGTCTGGGGGTCCCCAACAGAACACCAATGTGTCAGGCAGCTGCTTTTCAAGAAGTTTGTTTGGAAAAAAGGACCAACTGTGAAGTTTAATTAAAAAAAGGCCAAACTGATAACCGATGCATCCGGGTGCGCTTCACTACACACAGGTAGGAGAGTTACCCTGAGAAATTCTGGACAGGAGTTTTTCAAGGCAGAAACCACATCCTGGTGGGCTTTAGGTTAGTTATTACTGGGGGTGTTCCCTCTTAGATGGCTAACTTTATGGTTTCATTCTTCTGCTGCCTCAGGGAGCAGCGGAGATGATCCTCTCTTCCTGCTGTCTGTCTGTTTACCCATTCCTATTCTGTTGACTCGTGTTGTCCCCACTACCCCATAGCTGACCTATTGTTATTGTCTTCCCATTCCCATTTTTCTTCTGCGACCTTACTGCTGAAACCTGGTTCAAGGCTCGATTTGAGTAAACACCACCTACCTGCATACCAGTTCAGTTTTTTGCAAGATGACACTATTTCCAAGTGATCTTTAGCACAAAATGGGAAATTTCTTGTATGCAGACAATACATTCATACACATATGGAAATAAATAAAATTTTAAAAAAAATTAAAAAAAAACAAAATGGGAAATTTTTCTCTAAAGAAATGGAGTTGTTCTAAATGGCCTACTAGTTCTCTTCAATAAAATAAAAATAAAAATAGTTAATTAAGCATTAAAGTGCACTGATTTTTTTTAGCGTAATGTACTTGGTGACACTGTACATGATGGAAAACTCCAAGTAATCTTCATTAGATATTCTCCATAATTTTTCCATCTAAATTCCTAGAACTATCTTGCTACTTCCAAATTTCTGTAATTGTATGCTGTAATACTCAATAAATAGGAAGTTAAAGATAAAAAATAAGATGAAAGAAACTCACTCGGAGAAATAATGAGGCACAGCCAAGAGCATGGGTGTGGGCCTCACAAAGAAGAGTCATCCATTGTCCTAGTGGGACTGTATAGAGGAGTTAGGAAGCTTCTGGAATTTCATTGCTCAAAGGGCTTCTATGTCTCTTTCCATCTGGATGGGATTACAACATGATAACATAAAACCATCAGTCAGTGCGCTCCTCAAGGGGTTTCTGGCAAAAGTCCTAGAAAATTTCAGTTCAGTAGTTGGGGTGATAGCTGAGAAACAGGATTTAAGCAAATGTTAATTGGGTTGGAATTCTTGGTTTTCCTCTGATGAAAGGCTTCAGTCAGATCCCTGAGAGTCCTTCTCTCCTTCTGTCAATAATTTTCCCTGACTTTCTATCCTGCTTCAACAGAACCTCCAAATCCTGCCCTTAGGTATTTATTTGAGACAAATGAAGACAGATCCAGACAAAGACATGTTTATTGCAAGATTATTCCTAATAGTTAAAAACTAGCAATGATATGTCAGAGCGCTACTAACAAAACGTAATGTAAAAAACTGACATGAACTACGAAAGCTTTGTACGCAATCAAAGAAGTCAAACAAAAAGTACATACTAGATCATCCCACTTACATGAAACCTTAGCAGAGGAAAATGGACATAACCATTTTCATACAGCCAAAGGTCAAGGGGAAGCCAATAAGCATCAAGGGTGATGAGAACACTGTTTAGGGTCACTTTGGTGGTATCTACACAATTGTATATTCAAGCAACTGCAGACTTAAAATAGATAAATATATGTAAATTATACCTCAATTAAGCTAAGACAAATCAGTATGTAGGAAGTAGAGTAATAGATGAGAAATAGATCGATACGTGGATGGATGAAAGGATGGATGACAGACAGAGATAGCTAATAACCAGGAAGTCAGCAGCCTCCCTCTTGAAAGGTTCCTAATACTACTATGACTATCTGTACTGACCTGTTCAAATTTGAAAGGTTTGTCGGGGCTGGGGAGATTGCCTAGTGGTTAAGCACACCGACTGCTCTTGCAGAAAACCTGGGTTCTATTCCCAGCACCCACATGGCGGCTGAGAACCATCTTTAACTCCAGTTCCAGGGAAATCTGACACCCTCTTCTGACCTCCACAGCATTGCATGACACAGGTGCACCAACCTACATGCAGACAGTACATTCATACACATAAAAAAATAAATAAAATTAAAAATAGAAAGGTTTGTCAACCCTTTCTTTCTAGCCCATCATCACAGTGACACCTAGTTTGTACATGCAGCTGGTAGTTTGATAGCTGTTCCCAACATGGCAAAACGTAACTTTCCAAGGACATCACTGAATTCAATTGTGGTCTTGGGGATATTTGCAAAAGGGCCATCAACTAGTGGCTATAAAATGAACACGTTCTTGGTTAAGCAGTTCTCTACCTTCCACTTTCACTGTCAGTCCTACTGAAGCACAATGACCATTTTGTTAGTCTATGCTGAAGCTATCAAGATGTAACACTTTCCATAGAACAAGATGAATGTGCATTGGTCTCTTCCTTTGTCTTTTTGTTGTTGTTTGCATTTTAAGTCTTTGGTGAAGTATGGAACTTCTGACTCACATCTCTTTGTAAAGGCAAACTTTCTTTTTATTATCTCCATTCATTCAAGTCTTGAAACTATATTATTTCTTTTACACATATATCAACTTTTACTATATATTTTGAGTACACTTCCTATTTTGACAGATGTTCCTGAAATGTATTATTTTTAATTTGTTGAGAGACTTCTGAAAGAAGTAAAGAAAATTCAAATGTACTTACTCTTTAAATGACTATTTTTTTGTTTGTTTTGTTTTGTCTTTTTTTTTTTGAAACAGGATCTCATTATATAGCCCCAGCTGGCCTGGACCTCAATATGTAGGACAGGCTAGCCTTGAACTCATAGAGATCTGCCTGCCTCTGTCTTAAAGGTTTCCACCACCACACCCAGTTTGATAGTACCTTTAATCTAGGCTTATTATATTTATAAAATAAATAATAAAATATAATTATTAAAAATTTAAATGCAAATAATGAAAGTAAAAAAACTTATTAATAGTATATATTGCAGAAGATAACCAACCACAGCTGTGGCCCCTGGTGTGTAAAGGAGGAAAACCACCACTTCAAAGCAGCTCTGGCAGCCCTCAGATGCTTGCTCAATACAGATCTAGCAACTGTAAACATAGGAAAGGCAGAGTCCACAAGTTCGATGTCCCCTGCCCTGCCCTGCCCTGAACACATGACTGGCAGCCTCAGGTTTTCCAGGACAAAGAAGAGAGCTGCTCTAACACGCAAACTTCTGCTTTGTTTTGTTCCATTTGACCCTTGTGATTTTCCTCCCTCTCTGTAAAAGTTAAGGACATAGCAGGATTTTTACTTTATGGTATCTATTATTTTTGTGTGCTTTTGTTATTCTACTTTATCATTGCTTATTCCTATTATTGAGCAATATTTTGTCTTTCTTGTGGTTTCAGCTTTTCTCTTTTGTCTTCTTTCCTTTTCCTGAATTTTCCACATTTAGTAGTGATCTGAATTTACCTTATTGTTTTATTTTAAAGAGCCAATATTTTAGTTGCCTCATCTTACATCTATCTAGTTTAGATTTGGAACTCTCATCACTGGAAAATCATTTCCTTCTGTTTCCTTTTTCCTGTCTCTCTGCCCTTTTCATTCTCCTCTGTGTAAGCTTGCCACTTTCTCGCCACAACTTTCGTCACTCCTCTTCTTCTTTCTTCTTTTAAAATTTATCTTTACTTCTCCACAATTTCATTTCCTGAAATCATTCCTTTTCCTCACTTACTTACCATTTAAATATTTTCTTAAGTTATTTTGAAGTCCATAACACATTGCACACTATTTTACCTTTTTCACTGTTATAATCATCGATAGTATATTATTGGGCCATTATTGATATTAAGTGTATTTCTGTATTTTGTATAATGTGATTACATCTTCTATTACAGTATATGTTTCTCCTTGATGAGTGGTACAGACATTAAGCCTTCAATAGAAGACATAATAATAACCCCACTTAAAAACAGAAAAAGATAGGCTGGAGAGATGTCCTAGCGGTTAAGAGCGCCAACTTCTCCTGCAGAGGACCCGGGTTTGATCCCTAGCACCCACATGGCGGCTGGGAACTGTCTTTAACTCCAGTTCCAGGGGAATCCGACGCCCTCTTCTGACCTCCGCGGCATTGCATGACACGGGTGCACAAACCTGCATGCAGACAGTACATTCATATACATAAAAATAAATAAAATAAAAAAACAGAAAAAGATATCCAAAACAATAGATGCACAAATCACAACAGAATAAAAACAAGAGATACAAAAGAGTAAGACAACATGACTCCTCGAAACTGTCAAAACTCTTCAACTACTGACCTCAAAGATATTGAAATAATTAAAATGTCAAATAAATATTTCAAATTTTCTGGTAAAATGATCTCTGACCAGAAAGAGGATAAATAACTAAGGAATTCAATGTAGAACCTGAAGAGGAAAGTAGGAAACATAGAAGGAAATTAACCAGCAAAAAGGATGAGAAAATTAACAATAAGGATAAAACCACAACATAGAAGACAAATCCAGTAAAGAAGTGGAAATGTAGCTAAAGTTTGTGCCCTCTGGCATGTTACCCATGCCTCAGTAGTTAACCTCAGATCCATGTGCACACAGGCAAAACTAATTGGACCCAGTGAGTTATAGGAAGGAAGGAAGGAAGGAAGGAAGGAAGGAAGGAAGGAAGGGAGGGAGGAAGGAAGGAAGGAAGAAGGAAGGGAGAATGGGAGGAAGGGAGGGAGGGAGGGAGGAAGGGAGGGAGGGATGGAGGAAGGAGGAAGGAAGGAAGGAAGAAGGAAGGAAGGAAGGAAGGAAGGAAGGGAGGGAGGAAGGAAAGAAGTCATGTTGGAAAGGAGATGTATAGGGGACCCTACGGACATCAGAGGAAAGGGATGGTGGATATGATCAAGACATAGTATATCTATGTATGAAACTGTCTGAAATAAAATTTAAAAAATGGAAAAAGGACCAACAGAAATATTGAAAAAGAAAAACTTGAATGAAAAGCATGGAGGAAAGGATGAGCACCAGATATGCCATGCAGAGGAAAGAATTCAGGGATGGTGGGGTGGGTAAGGTTGATAAAATACTGTACTCAAACATCAGTAAAGAAACTGGGGGCAGTGGTAAATACCTTATTTCCCAGCACTTAGGAGGCAGAGGCAGGTGGATCTCTGTGAATTCAAGGCCACCCTGGTCTACATAATGTCCTTGTCTCAGAAAAGAAAATCAGAGAAATCACAAATACATTAATAATGTACTCTAAAATCCAACAAAAAATAAATAAATACAGGGCTGGAGAGATAGCCTAGCGGTTAAGGGCACCGACTGCTCTTGCAGAGGACCCGAGTTCGATCCCCAGTGCCCACATGGTGGCCAAGAACCGTCTGTAATTCCAATTCCAGGAGAACTCCAGTTCCAGGGGAATCCAAGACCCTCTTCTGACCTCCGCGGCATTGCACGACAAGGGTGCACAAACCAGTATGCAGACACATACAAAAATTCATACACATAGAAAAATAAATAAAATTTTGAAAAAAAAGCAAATACAAATGCAAAAGACAAAGATAATAAAAATATTAAGAATCATGAAAAAGTGAACAAATATAGTCTAAAAGATTCTAATATCAGAATCAAAGACTTAGTTTTTGAAAAAATATAATTGGCCTTCCTAGACAAATAAAGCAAAATAATAAGAAAGAGAGATCTCCCAAGACCACCTGAAGCACAGGTAGGAGTTGGGTGCTTCAGCCAGGTGGGTCGTTTGATTGCATTCCTGTGCGGCTGTAGGGGCAGAGTTGTCCTCCCAGCTGGTATAAAAGGTGGGTTTGTGTGAGTCTTGAGATAGGGGATCTCCCAAGACCACCTGAAGCACAGCGGGCTAAACAGCACCCCCCACCTCCCCAGACTTCTAGCCCAGTTAACCAAAAGAAAGAAGGAACAGCTCCAAATCAATACAATACATGATGAAAAGGGAAATATCACAACAGGCAATGAAAAGATCCAGAAAATCATACTGGAATACTTCAAAAACCTATACTCTACCAAGTTTGAAAACCTAGATGAAATAGATGAATATCTGAAATCCTGGGAATCACCAAAGCTCAACCAAGAAGAGATCGACAGACAGCTTAAACAGACGCATAATATATGAAGAAATTGAAGATGCAATAAGAAACCTCCCAATTAAAAAAAAGCCCAGGCCCAGATGGTTTCACGGCAGAATTCTATAAAACATTTCAAAAAGACTTACCAGCATTATTACTGAAATTGTTTAGAAGGATACAGAGGGAATTCTCGCAAATTCCTTCTATGAAGCCAGCATCACTCTGTTACCAAAACAAGGCAAAGATACAACAAAAAAAGGAGAACTATAGACCCATCTCCCTAATGAATACAGATGCCAAAATTCTAAACAGGATACTGGCAAATTGCATAGAGTCCCACATCAAGAAGATCATCCACCATGACCAAGTTGGATTCATACCAGAGATGCAGGGATGGTTCAACATAAAATAATCAAGAAATATCATCAAGCATATAAATGGACTGAAAGACAAAAACCCCATGATCATCTCAATTGATGCAGAAAAAGCCTTTGACAAAATCCAGCATCCCTTCATGCTTAAAGTCCTAGAAGGAATTGGATTGGAGGGATCATTCCTCAATGTAATCAAAGCCATATACAGGAAACCCACAGCCAATATCATCCTAAATGGGGAAATGACGGAAACATTCCCTTTAAAGGTAGGAACTCGGCAAGGCTGCCCCCTATCACCACTCCTCTTCAATATAGTGCTTGAAACACTTGCTAGAGCAATAAGGCAAGAAAAGGATATTAAAGGAGTACTAATTGGAAAAGAGGAAGTCAAACTATCCCTATTTGCTGATGATATGATTGTTTACTTAAGGGATGCAAAAAACTCCACCAGAAAACTCCTAGAAACGATTAACAGCTTCAGCAAAGTGGCAGGATACAAAATTAACCTTA
>VZQC01002235.1:0-24769 GCA_009823505.1 Rhizomys pruinosus | reverse complement strand
AAAATTGAAAAAAAAAAAAAAAAAAAAAAAAAAAAAAAAAAAAAAAAAAAAA
The DNA here is from genome assembly GCA_009823505.1 of Rhizomys pruinosus. NCBI lineage: Eukaryota > Metazoa > Chordata > Mammalia > Rodentia > Spalacidae > Rhizomys > Rhizomys pruinosus. The sequence goes on along the minus strand of VZQC01002235.1, from coordinate 24,717 downwards.
AAGGAGAAAGAAAAAAATGACCCACTCAACAGATGGAGCAAAGACCTGAACAGAGACTTCACAAGTGAGGAATTAGAGATGGCTGAGAAACATCTTAAGAAGTGTTCAACATCATTAATCATTAAGGAAATGCAAATAAAATCTACTTTAAGATATCATCTTACTCCAATAAGACTGGCTAGGATCAAGAAAACAAATGATACCAAGCGCTGGAGAGGTTGTGGGGAAAGTGGAACACTCATCCACTGCTGGTGGGAATGTAAACTTGTACAGCCACTATGGAAAGAGCAGTGTGGAGAACACTTGGAAGACTTGAAATGAATTGCCACCTGACCCAGCCATACCACTCCTGGGCATGTACCCAGAAGACTCATCCTACCACAGAGATACATGCAAGGCCATGTTTATTTCAGCTCTCTTCACAATAGCAAGGAGCTGGAACCAACCCAAATGCCCCTCAACTGATGAGTGTATAGAGAAAATGTGGTACATCTACAAAATGGAGTTCTGTGCAGCAGTAAATAAAGACAACATCATGAGCTTTGCAGGCAAATGGCTGGAGCTAGACGATATCATGCTGTGTAAAGTAACACAGTCCCAGAAATCAAACAATGAATTGTATCCCTCATCTGTGGATGCTAGTGGCAAACTGAGCAATGTCAATGTGATCTGAAAACAACTGTTTTATATAGTGAATCCCTTAAAATATAAAAATAAATTCAAAAAAGTTAATACCCAAATCAATGAAATTAGAGATGAAAAGGGCGAAGCTACTAAAAACTCCAGTGAAATCCAGACAATCACATGGAATATCTTGAACACATATTCTAATGAACACGAAAATCTAGGGGGAAATGATTAGATTTTTAAAACCATATGACCTTCTAAAATTAAATCAAAAGGATATAAACAACATAAATAGATCCATAACAGCCAATAAAACTGAAGTCGTAATGAAAAGCCTTTGAATAATAGCAAAAAGTTGAGAACTAGATGGATGTACTGCCAAATTCTGCAAAATCTTTAAGAAGAACTTATACCAATGTTTCCCAATCTGTTCCATAAAATATAAAGGAAAGGAACACTACAAAACTCAATACACAAAGCCAGTATTACTCTGTTACCAAAACCAGATGAGAACACAACAAAGAATACTACTACAAATCAATTTCCCTAATGAACAAGAATGCAAAACTTCTCAATAAAACTCTGTCAAGCCAAGTTCAAGAACTCATAATGAATACCATACACATTCAAAAATTAGTTTCATCCCAGAGATTCAAGGTGCAACATATATGCAATACAGCACATAAATAAATTTAAGATTAGAAATCATCCATTACTACTCAAACTGTTCAGAAATATACAGAGGGAAATCTCCCAAATTACTTCTATGAAGCCAGCATCACTCTAATACCAAAACTAGGCAAAGATACAACCAAAAAAGAAAACTATAGACCCTTCTCATTAATGAACACAGATGCAAAAATTCTCAACACAATACTTGCAGATCCACACCAAAAAGATCATCCATCATGACCAAGTTGTATTCATACCAGAGATGCAGGGATGGTTCAACATACATAAATCAATAAATATCATAAAACACATAAACGGACTGAAAAACAAAAACCACAAGATCATCTCAATTGACACAGAAAAAGCCTTCCACAAAATACATCATCCCTTCATGCTTAAAGTCCTAGAGGGACTAATGTTCCCTGGAGGGAACATTCCTCAATATAATCAAAGCCATATACAACAAACCCACAGTCAACATCATCCTAAATGGAGAAAAGTTAATAGCATTTCCCTTAAAGGCAGGAACATGGCAAGGCTGCCCCCTATTGCCACCCTTCTTCAATATACTGCCTGAAATGCTTGCTAGGGAAATAAGGCACAAAAGGGAAATTCAAGGAGTACTAATTGGAAAAGAGGAAACCAAGCTATCCCTTTTTTGTAGACAAGATGATAGTTTACTTAAGGGAGACTAAAAACTCCACCAGAAAACTCCTAGAAATGATTAAGAGTTTCAGTAAAGTGGTGGGATACAAAATTAACCTAGAAAAATCAGTAGTCTTTCTTTAACCCACAACAAGCAACTAAAGAAGGAAATAAGGAGACCTTCCCACTCACAATAGTCTCAAAAACAATAAAATACCTAGGAACAAACCTAACCAAAGACACCAAAGGTCTCTACAAAAAAATTTTAAACCACTGAAGAGGGAGATTGAAGAAGACATCAGAAGATGGAAAGATCTCCCGTGTTCATGGATTGGAAAAATTAATATAGTGAAAATGTCCATTCTACCCAAATTAATATACAGATTCAATGCAATCCCAATTAAAATCCCCATGAGTTTCCTCAGGCTTTGGGGAAAATATCCTTAAATTCATATGGAGAAACAAAAGACCCTGAATAGTCAAAGCAACCCTGAGCAAGGGGGATCACTATACCAGATTTCAAACTATGTTACAGGGCTATAGTCATAAAAACAGCCTGGTACTGGAACAAAAACAGACCTGTAGACCAATGGAACAAAATTGAAAACCCAAACTTGAGCACATACAATTTCGGCCACCTCATATTTGACAAAGAGGCCAAGAAGACTCAACGGAGGAAAGACAGTATCTTCAGCAAATGGTGTTGGCAAAACAGGATCACCACTTGTAGAATAAAACTAAACCCCTACCTCTCACCCTGTACAAAAATCATCTCCAAATGTATCAAAGACCTTAAGGTGAAACCTGAAACTCTGAAGGTGATAGAAGCAAATGTTGGCAGCAACTTACAAGACATAGATGTAGGAGGAGACTTTCTAAATCAGATAGCAGCTGTGCAGGAAATAAGGTCGAGAATTGACAAGTAGAACCTCATTAAACTCAAAAGCTTCTGTACAGGGAAAGAAACAATCAGTGAAGAGAAAACCCACAGAGTCAGAGGAAACCTTCACCATTGATATTTCTGACAGAGTATTAACTTCCAGAATATATTAACTTCCAGAATATATAAACTACTCAAAAAACAAAGAACTAAGGGAACAAATGACTCACTCAAAACATGGAGTAAAGAGCTGAACAGAGACTTCACAAGTAAGGAAATGAAGATGGCTGAGAAACATCTTAAAAATGTTCAACACTGCTAATAATTAAGGAAATGCAAATTAAAACAAATTTAAGATATCATCTCACTCCCATAACACTAAGATCAAGAAAACAAATTATACCAAATGCTGGAGAGGTTGTAGGGAAAGGGGAACACTCATCCAGTGCTGGTGGGAATACAAACTCATATAACCCCTATGGAAAGCAATGTGGAGAACACTTAAAATACTCAAAATGAGCCTACCACCCGAACCAGTCATATCACTCCGGGGTATATACCCACAAGACTCATCCTACCACAGAGATACATGCACATTCATGTTTATTTTTTTTTCCTTTTTTTTTAATTGATGCTTTGTGTATTTCATACATCATTTTCCAATTCAGTTCAGGCATATTTCCCTTTCCCTTCCCCCCACCCCACCTCACCCCATCCCAGATCATGCATTCTGCCATAACTGTCCTGCATCTTTCTCTCAGTTTTTTTTTTCATTTTTTAGCAATAAGTGATAATTTATGAGTACAAGCATTCTTCATGTAAAACCAATTTGCAGGCTGGTGTGCCCAAACCCACACAGCCCATGGGTCCCACCATCCAGCAAGGGGGGGGGGGCTTTAGTTGTTCAAATCAAGTTGATCAAAGGAGTGTCAGACTATTTGCTGTAGTTTCAAAATTCACCTCCAATGGCAGCCTTGTACATTCTACCACGCCCCCTCTTCCACAGATGTGTTCCCTAGGCTCTAGAACAAGGGGCACCAGGTGGATGGAGAAGCAAACAGTTCTACTTCTCTGGAGCTGTCGTTCTTGGACTCTGGTCGCAATCTGGCTGTTTTCCTTTCATGGGCTGACAGTTTGTCCAGGGAAAACCTTTTGATACTAAATGAAAGCACAAGCAAGTAGATATATAGTGTAGTTAAAACAGTAATATGTTATGGTAGGTTAACTTCGGTCATAGACACATAGCTTGGGATTGGTATGTTAATCCATGAATTACATTTTTTTTTTCCTGTTAATATAAGACAGGGTCTATTTAGACATCTCCGAACCGTAGAGGATGAAGCTGTGCCAATCAGCCCATGGGGTAGTCCGCCAAGAGAGAGCCAATAGCCAATTAGATTTGGGATATACAGGCATATGGCTGCCTCTGCTGCACAGTATTTCCAGGCAGGTGAGGTGTAGCTGGTGCTGACGGAGGAGTCTTGCTTGACTCAAGGAGACCTGTATTTGCTTTATTGGTTTAGTGGCCTACCAGAGAGTGTTACCAAAGGCACATTCATGTTTATTGCAGCTCTTTTCACAGTAGCAAAGAGCTGGAACCAGCGTAAGTGCCCCTCAACTGACGAGTGGATATAGAATCTATGGTACATCTACACAATGGAGTTCTATCCAGCAGTAAAGAAAGATGGCATCATGAACTTTGCAGGTAAATGGATAGAACTACAATATATTATGCTAAGTGAAGTAACACAGTCCCCAAAACACAAATGATGAATGGTATCCCTCATTTGTGAATGCTATCACCAAGTACCTAGTTGTAAGCCAAACTGAGCAAAGTTAATGTTATATTCCTCTTTATCCGAAAGCAATTGTGCTCTTACAATGTGAATCCCTTAACAGGCTCTAGAATTAACCTAAAAAAAAGAAAGAAATCACATGATCCTTTCAATCAATGCAGAAAAGGCCTGCAACAAAGCCTAGTAGTTTTTATAATGAGACAGACAGACAGACAGACAGACAGACAGACAGAGGGGGCTAGAGAAGTAGAATATATCAGCAGTTAAGAGCACCTGTTGCTCTTGGGAGGACTTAGGCTCAGTTCCCAGAACCCAAATGGTGGCCAACAGTTGTCTGTCATTCTAGTTCCAAGGAATCCGATGACCTCTTCTGGTCTCTGCAGGTATTGCACAACATAGGTGAACTTACATCCACATGAATAAAATTAAAATAATTTAATTTCAATTTTCTAGTACACAAAGAAACTATAAGCAAAAGGATCTTAATGGAACATAATGAAGGCTGCATGTACTTAACCTTTAGCCAACTTTATACTAAATGAGGAACCACTGAAAGCAACCCTGAGTGAGACAAGAGTGCTCAAGTGAGACAAGAGTGCTCATTATTTACTCTCATTCAACATTGTACTCAAAGTCTTGGTTAGAAAGAGTAAGAAAAAATGAGAGATAAAAGTGATAGGAAGTAAAATAATTCCAATTTTCAAATGTCATGACCTATACTTGAAAGACCTTAAAAACTCTACCAGAAAACTCTGAGTACTTTCAGCAAGGTAGCAGGATACAATGTTAATGTAAGAAAATTAGTACCATTTCCATAAACCAATAACAAATGTAATAGAAAGGAAACCAGAGAACAAGATTTCATTCACAGCAGTTTTAACAATATAAGTAAGATATCTAGAGTAAACCTAACCAAGGAAGTAAATTCCCTCTACAGTAAAAAAAATTAGCGTGGAATAGCTTCAGTGTCAACTTGACACACCTGGGTTGAGGGGGCCTCAATTAGGGACTTGCCTCCATTGGACTGGCCTGTGGCCATGTCTATGTCGTATTTTCTTGATTGTTGAGTGATGTGGGAGGGCCCAGCCCACTATGGGTGGTCCCACCACTGGGCAGTTTGTTGTGTATTGTATAGAAAGCAAGCTGAGCATGGGCCAGGGGAACAAGCCAGTAAGCAGCACTCTTCCACCACCTGTGCTTCAGCTCCTGCCTCCAGGTTCCTGCCCTGAATTCCTATGTTGGGCTCCCTCAGTGATGAACTGTGACCCTAGAGATGTGAGCCAAATAAATCATTTCCATCCCAAGTTGGTATTGGTCAGAGTATTATGTCACAGAAATTGAAAAGAAACTAGAACAAGACCAAAGAAAGAAATTGAAAACGATACTAGAACATGGAAAGGTCGCCCATGTTCATGGGCAAAAAGTTAATGTCTGTATCCTAGTTGAGATTCCCATATTAAACACCACCAACCCATGGCTCAAAGACCATTGCAGAAGATGGGGCAAATTACTGTAAGGGCCAGTGTTGCTGCTTGAATACAAGGAAACAGGCTTTCAGTCCTCTGGGAACTTACTCATATGAGCTTGCTGCAATGGTGACAGTATGCACAAGACCCAGGCTGACTCAATCAGAAAAAAACCCAGCATAGAATTGGGGAAATGGGCAGTGGGTCCCAACCCTAGCCTAGGAAATGTTAGTAACCGATTACTGCTGGGTGAGGGAGAGTAGGTCTTCTTTAAGGGAGTGACTCTACATAGGCTGACTACACTCCAGTGGATGAACTTGCACTGAGGGACATCTGGATACAAGTGTTTGACCAGATAGGTCTTAACATATATGGAAGAATGCATGAAATCCAGTGGGAGAAGCTGTAGGGGGCACAGATGGGGGAGGTGGTCTAAATTTGATTGAGATATATTATATAAAATGCACAAAATATTAATAAAATATTTTGAAAGACCATAATGTAAAGCCTAAAACTTCATCCAGTGAGATGTTAACATGTGAAATGAAATATTAGATAAAAACATGTAAAACACTGAAAGATACAGGCAGGGGCAAGAACATTCTACAAAGGACTCCAATGGCACAGGAAATAATTCCAAGAACAGGCATGTGGAATTACATAAAATTAGGAAGCTCTACAAGAAAGGAAATAACCACTAGAGTAGACAGCCTACAGAACTGGCAAAAAGTCTTTGCCAACTACACATCAGACAGTGGATTAATATATAGTATTATATTGATATTTACATGTCCATCCTAGTTGACTCATAAAATCCAGTAGTCAAACCAGCCTAAATGTCCACCAATTAATGAATGGATCAAGAATCTGTATTACATATTTACAAAGGAATTTTCTGCCACCACACAAAAAAGTGAAATCATGATACTTCCAGGAGGTGGATGGAACTGGAAAGTATTACACTGAGCAAAACAAGTTAGATTCAGACAAATACAGTGCTTTCTCTTATAGTTGGAATCTAAATTTAAAGTTAAATGTGTGTGTCTATTTTACTGAGAGGGGGTTCATAAAAACTACACAGGGGAAGAGATTTTAAAATAAGGAGGGAAAAGAGAGGGCAATAGAACCGGTATAAGATGGCGGTAGCAGAGACCCTGTGGGAAGGGGCCGGGGGCGATGAGGGAGAGCAAGGACAAGCAAGACTGAGAATGAAATATAGTGGCACACCCGTGTCAAATAGCATATTTAAACCCGTTACTTTATATTCTAACCCAAAATTTAATTAAAATACAAAGGACTATCTAGATAGCATAGGCAATAAATATTGAATACATCACCCATAGCATAATATGGATTTATAAATTAGAGAAGGTTGTAGGTTTCACTTGGCTACAGAGGATGATCAAACCAATGTATACAGGCAATATAATTATATATGGTCGGGCAGAAGTCATGCACAGCACTGATGCCTGAATTATAGGAGATCTAGAGATGCCTGTGCTGAAGTAAATATTCAGGCTGAATTCTCATTGGTCGGACATCGCTGAAGTCTGCAGTGTGGCTGTTGTTTTCAACCTTTCAAAACATCTGCTACTGCTGCTCCCATTTGGTACTGGCCCTTGTTCTGTCTACTCTGAACTTGCAAGAACGCTCAGTTTGCTTTGGAAGCACAATGGCAGACATCCATCACCACCAAGAGGTCTTCTTGAGGTACAGACAGCCTCGTCATCCAAAACTTAATAAAAACCACATTTATTAAAGTAAATGAGAAAAAGACATTGAAGGAATAAAAAGAAATATAATTTCCTATTGCAGACTTTAAAGGTGCCTCCAGAAATTCTAGGCTGGATGGAACTGGTTTTAGCAAACAATAAAAATAAAGAATAACTGGAAATATCTAGCTTATATCATAACGACCTTTCAAGAGGATCTTCCTAGTTCATTAGATGGAAAGCCATCCTTCATTGCGGGAGATGCAAATTGTGGTCCAAAGACAGCTGGGCTCCACATGTCCTGCTAATCATGCAAAGCCTTGAAAGGAGCCTAAGTTCCTTTCCCTGGTTTTCTCACGGCTTCTTGGCCACCACCGTCATTGCTCCCCAGGCTCACCCCCACTTCTCAAGAGTATACATAGAGCAGGAGGTAGCAGGGCCTGCAGCTGCTTCAGGGGCTGCACTTCAATCTGAAATGACAAATGGAAGCAGATGTTGCTTCCTAGAGGCTCTTGGCACAGAGTACAAACAGGTCACCCAGGGAATCGAAAGCCCTCATTAGGTTAGAATGCTCCCTGTGCCCATCTGATGGTCACACACATTCCACAGGCTGTTCTGCAACATAGCATTTTTTTTCTTGTAAATCATGGTTGTGTTCTGAAGCAGGAAAACAAGAAAAAAGCAAAAGTTCCCATTGAGCTTCCAAAAATCAGCCATTTGGAAAAAGGGAAATTATAATGTTTTATTTCATCGAGCTGGGTGTCGGCAAGAGGAAGGCACAGCCAGGTTCTAGTAATATGGAGATGCAGAGAAAGCCCTGACTGCCATCATCCTAGCAGAGACCAAGCTATCACTCCCACTGAACTGCTATCTTAATAGAAGGTTGACCAAGTGGAAAACACACCAAACTCAGAAATCCTTAATGTTGTTCCTAGAGCTGTCATTATTGTTCCTAGAGCTGGAAATATTTAAACTCTTTGTGCTGAAGTTTACAAAATAAAGGAGAAGTCATACTCAGACATTTAAAAAAATTTCATTATAAGCACATTTTACCACTTTTCACTTAATGAAAAATTTTAAGTAATCAAGCAAAATTAGGTTAAATAGAAGCTAAAATTCAAGCTGCCTAAACACAGCTAACATTCAGTTTCATTGAAAGGCCAAGCTAAGTTCCACACATCCAAGAAAGTCAAGAGCTACAGATAATAGGAGTCCACATCCCCTGCTGCTCCTCCAGTTTATTGTATGTGGAATTAAAAATCATCTGAAGTAATAGAGAAAGAATCGATTTTCAATATTGTTCTTCTCAAACGTCAAAAACATAAGGCCCAAATCAGATTTCCAGGTAGAAAGAAGGAAAGAAGAAATAAGACAGAGTAAGGAAAGCAGATCAGTACTTGAGGTTAATTTTCATTTAAACTATAATGTTATTAAAAATGTAGAATAGGAGCAGTTCCAAAATACAGTGCAGCACCAGGGATTTGTTAGAGAAATGAGTATCTTCAGGGGGGTCAGCAAGATGACTCAGGAAGCTCAAAGGCCGACTTTCCCAGGACACACAGCACTGGAAATCAAAAACACTGCTGCCACAAACTTGGTAGAAGATGGGAACTGATTGTCTTCTGAGCTCCACTCTGCACTGTGCCATAGCATTCACGTGATTGCACTCACAAGCAGTCAAATATATGCACCACACACACACACATACACACACATTCACATGCATGCACACACACAGCATGTAAGAGGCTGAGGCAGGAATATTTCAAATGCCTTAAAGATTTATTTATTTATTTGTTTATTTATTTATTGTATTTTATGGGTATGAGTGTTTGGCCTGTGTACTATGTGCAGTGAGTGCTAGTTGTCTACAAAAGGCTAGAAGGCATCATATTCCCAGGAACATGGAGGATTGTTAGCCACCATGTGGGTGCTGGGAACCGAACCTAAGTCCTCTGTAAGCGCAGTCAATGCTCCTAATTACTGAACTATTTTTCCAGCTCCCACCCAGTTTCAAATACAGAAGATTGTTTTTTCTGTGGGTGTATTGTGTGTGTTATATGTTTCTGTGTAAGTGCTCATTCGGGTGTGTGCACATGTGCCTGTGGGTACACATACACATGTGAGCATGTGAGTAGAGGCTGGTGGTTGATATGTCTTTCACATTCTCCACCTTGTTTTTCTGAGTCTTTCACCGAAATCAGAGCTCATAATTCAGGGAGGCTGGCGGACCAACGCGCCCAGCCTTCATCCTGTCTTTCTGCTATTCCCAGCGCCAGGGTTATAGACAAACACTGCAGAACCTGGCTTTTAAGTGGGTTCTGGGCATCCGAACTCAGATCCTTATGCAGGCACAGCAGACATTTTACCACCTGGGCCACTTCTTTAGGGCCTGGATTATTTTCAGGTAAATATCATTAGCTTTGATAATAAGATCATAAAGACCAAAAATAACAAATATTTTGTCTACTTAAAATAGTTTGCCGTTTACCAGTATGGTGGTGCATGCCTTTGATCCAGCATTTGGGAGGTAGAGGCAGAATCTCTATTAGTCAGCCTGATCTACTTATAGCAAGCTCCAGTCCAGCGGAACTAAAGGGGGACCCTGTCTTCAAAAGACCAAAAAAAAGTTTGCATTAAATATCAAGCACTGATTAATAAGCTTGGGGGGATATTATAATTATAATATAAATATTATATATATATATATAATATATATATAAAATTTGTCTTTTTTTGAGACAGGGTCTCCCTGTAGCCCCAGCTGTCCTGGAATTCACTCTGTAGACCAGGCTGGCCTTGAACTCACAAAGATCCACCTGCCTCTGCCTCCCAAGTGCTAGGATTAAAGGCGTGCGCCACCACGCCCGGTGATAATTATATTTTTATAACAATGATAGCAGTGTCAACATTAATCCCTTAAGAAATAATTCTCACATTGCTAATTTGGTATGTATTGCTTTATTTACATTATATTCTTAATACAATAACCTAAAAAGCAGTGTTCTATAGCCAAGAATTATACAGTATTTACACACTTGATTGTACCAGAAATGGGAGGTTCAATACCACACACGAAAATAAAAATGAAAAAAAAAAATAAAGATCAATAATTTCAATCAACATGACTATTTTATCAATAAAATAAAACAACAATTATAATTTTTAAATAATTTAACCTAATTGTTTCACTGATTAGATTCATTTCACTGAGTAGCATTATAAATGGAGTTTCTGAAGCTACTGTGGCCCTGCTGCCAATGAAAACAAAGCCGTCCTTTGTAATAATACTACCATTAAAGACATTATTGCAGTGAAAATGATGCTTCTATAATGAAATACAAAAATGAAAGAAACTTCTTGATCCCTGTTAAACATTTTGTCTAACAGTCTAGTCTTTTAATTGTTTGAAATATTACACTTAATATTTCAACTCTAAGCCCATGCTATTGCTCATATCTAAAATGCCTCCCATGGGCTTATGTTTTGAATTCTTGCTCCCTGGCTGTTAGTGATGTTCAGGTTTTGTGGGGCCTTTCAGAGGTGGGTGTGACTGATGGATATGGAAAGCTTGTTGTCAAGCCCTAGTTCCTGCCCAACTCTCCTGCTTTCCACTCTGCCACACACTCCTATACCAACATCTTCCCCACCACGACTGACTGAAATGCCTCTGAAACCATGAGCCAAAATTAATCTTTCCTTCCCTGTGTTGTTTCTGTCTGATATTGTGGTCAAGACAATGCGGAGGTAACCACGACAGTCTACAGACATTAAACTATGTTACAACAATTGAGCCTACACACAAAACCAGGTTGTTGTTATTGAGCCACTTCATAGAATAAATGACTTAAAGACTATAATCCAAACATATAAAGTATTTTCCAATTTTCTAATATTCCAATTAGTTTCCACCCGATTATCTGTCCTCTCTGGTTACACATGATCATTCATTAACCACATGCTTGCCAGATGTGACAGTGGTGGAACAGCAATCTGTGGAAGAAATGGATGAACTGTACTATCCAGAAGTCTACACTGAATGACAACACTGATGATAACAACAAAGAAAATTGTAACATTTAAAGTAAGAAAGGCAATCTCAGAACAGCCATCTGTGGGGCCTGCATAGACACTCAGCAGTTAAGAGCACTGACAGTTCTTGCATTCTTTTCCATTCTCAGAACCTAAATGGTGGCTAATACCCATCCTTAACTTCAGTTCTTGGGGATCTAGTACCATTTCTGGCCTGTACTGTGTACTACCAGATACACATGTGGTACAGTTATGTATATTTGGGCAAAACAGTCACACACATAAAGTAAAGAGAAATTGTAAAACAACAGGAAAAGCTATCTGCATGTACAATTTCTCAACTAGGAAAAAATAGGAATGTAACTCAACAAATGTGAGTTGTTTTGGTTTTTGTTTTTTTTGTTGTTGTTGTTTTTTTTTTTTTTTTACTTTTTTGAGACAGGGTCTCCCTTTAGTCCCAGCTGGCCTGGAGCTCGCTATGTAGACCAGGCTGGCCTTGAACTCACAGAGATGCGCCTGCCTCTGGCTCCTAAATGCTGAGATTAAAGGCATGCACCACCACACCCGGCCTAAGGTGGTTCTTAGCCATGTGGGTGCTGGGAATTTAACCCAGATCCTCTGCAAGAGCAGTCAGTGCTCTTAACCACTGAGCCATCTCTCCAGCCCCTCAACAAGTCTTTTTAAAAAGTATCAGGATTGGGGCTCGAGAGATGGTCTAGCGGTTGAGAGTGCTGACTGCTCTTGCAGAGGACCTGGGTTCGATCCCCAGCACCCACATGGCGGCTGAGAACCATCTGTATCTCCAATTCCAGGAGAACTCCAGTTCCAGAGGACACCCTCTTCTGACCTCCGCGGCATTGCATGACACAGGTGCACAGACCTGCATGCAGACAGTACATTCATACATATAAAAAATAAATAAATAAAATTAAAATTAAATTTTAAAAAAGTATCAGGATTAGAAGCATATGTATTATAACACACTATTTCAATCAAAAAAGTGTCACAAAACATCAAAGCTATACATTTTCATAGGTATTTTTGTAGAAAACTAAATTATTTTAATATTTTCCAATTCTTTTGGGGGGGGTCATTTTTGATACAGTGTCTCCCTGTAGCCCCAGCTGTCCTGGAACTCGATCTGTAGACCAGGTTGGCCTTGAACTCCCACTCTGTCTCCCGAGTGCTAGGATTAAAGGCATGTGCTATCACGCCTGGCAATATTTTCCACTTCTTATCTCCAATTCTTATCTGTTAATCAATTTTAGAAAACATCTGCTGGACCATATATTTTCATTACTGAGTTGGCAAAATGGTACTAATTCCTCTTAAATTTTTTTCAATATATAGATTTTTGTAGAATTTTTGAACATTCCATATAATACATCTTAATCATATCTAGATATCCTGCTCTATCGCTGCACTCCACTGGACATATGTTAAGGCCTATCAAGTCAAGTTTATGTCCCCATATGTCCCTTGGTGTGTGTTTATCTGGAACCTGGTCAACCTATCTAGTGTCACTCCCTTAAAGAAGACTAACTCCCTCACCCAGCAGTAATCAGCTACCAATGGTTCCTCAGCTAAGGTTGGAGCTCCCTGCTCACTGTCCCAGTTCTATGATGTTTTCTTTTTCTGGTTTGAGTCTGCATGGACCTTGTGCATGCTGTAACCATTGCTGTAAGCTAATATGAGCAAGTTCTGTAAAGCCTGGAAAACTGTTTCCTTGTGATCATCCACCACTCCTGGCTACTGTAATCTTTCCACCTTATCTTCCATGATTCCACAATTATTCCTGAGCCCTAGGTGGCTGAGGATTAATATAGGAGTCTTATCTAGGGATACTTCCTCTTCAGTCTCTTGCATTTTGACAAGTAGTGGCTTTCTGTGTGCATCACACTCTATTGCATGAGGAAGTAAAAGTTGAGAGTTGAGGTAAGAGTTGAGAGATGCATTAATAGTCTCTCCAGCCCTGTTTAATATGTTCCATGAGCCTTTGGTGTACAGGTTCCATCATAGATGTGTCACTTAGGGCTGGACATCTCACAGACACTTATGTTCTATGTTCTGTGTTCTACACTAATGACCAGTTATTCTCTGTAACAGCTTCCACCTGTTGCAAAAAAGTAGTTTCTTTGGTGAGTTCTGAGTGGTATATCTGTCTTTGAATATAAATATACATATTTAGCACCCAGTAGGAAATTTCATTTGCCTAGGGATGTGACAAAAGCAAGTTTTTCTCTAGGATCTCTGACCACTCCAGCCTTGTGTATTGGCTATGTTTATAGTACCACACATGGGTTCCTTCCCAATGAGCAGGCTTTAAGTCCAGTTAAATAGCTGTTGATACCCTCAAAATAAAGGTGTCATTACTTCTCGAATAGAGAGAGTTGGCTATGGTTATTAGCCTTACAGCTAGGGTTGGACCATTGACTGTTTTGTTGTTGTTGTTGTTGTTGTTGTTGTTGTTGTTGTTATTGTCATTTTTGTCCATAGCATTTTGAATAGTTTTCTTTGACACTATAAGAGTCTCCAGGGAGAAATCTGTCTGAAGTATATAGAATCTTACCTTGTCCTGTCTTCAGCAATAGGGTCTTACCTTCAAGTTCTGGAAGGGAATCAAGGGCTGTGGCAATAGCCTGTGTTATTTTTGGACTCTCTTGGACTACCTTGAGAGATGTTTTAATTATTTTTTATTTATTTCTCTCTCTCTCTCTCTCTCTCTCTCTCTCTCTCTCTCTCTCTCTCTGTATGGGTGTGATATGAGCATGGATTAATTTGGTTTCCTGTTGCTATGATAAAACACTCTAACCAAAACCAACATGAGGAAGAAGGTTTATTGCATCTTTCACTTCCAAATGACAATCCATCCTTAAGGGAAATTGGGCAGGAATTCAAAGTAGAACCTAGAGGCAGGATCTGAAGCAGAGACCATGAAAGAATGCAACTTACTGGCTTGGCCCTCTGGCCTGTGCTCAACCTGATTTCTGATACAAACCAGGGCTACCTACCCAGGGATGACATCACCCAGCGTGGGCTAGACCCTTCTACATCACTCAGCAATCAAGAAAATGCCTCATAGACATGGTCAAAGGCAAATGTGAAAGGATAAATTCCCCAACAGAGGTCCCCTGCTCTGAGGTATGTCAAGTTGATGACTGAAGCTATCCAGCACAGGGAGTATGCATGCAACAGGGCAAATGTAGGAGACAACTTTCCTTCCACCATGTGAATCCCAGGTATTGAACTCAGGTCATCTGGCTTTGCAACAAGTGTCTTTACCCACTGAGTCATCTGACAAGCACAGGTCCAATTCTTAAAATGGTATCACAAAATAATCATAAAATTTGCTACTTAAAACTTTTTCACTTTCTGGGGCTGAAGAGATGGCTCAGAGATTAACAACCACTGGTTGCTCTTTAGGAGGACAAGGGTTCGACTCCCAGCACCCACATTGTGGTTAACAGCCATTCATAACTCCAGTTCTGGTACCCTCTTCTGACCTCCATGGGCACTGCATGACATGAGTACACTCACATATATGCACACAATATACTCATACACATAAAATAAAAATAAAAAATAATAAAAAATTTGCACTTTTCTCAAAAATAACCAGTAGATAATACCTTAGAAATCCTATGACTATTTTGATAGAGACACTGAAGCAGCTGGAAAACAAGGGTATCTTTAAGTTTTCTAAAAGGTCAGAATTGTGGAAACAATGTCAAGCTTCTTTCATGGAAAAAATGAACATCAAACATTTGATGTTTGTTCTATTCTCTCTCTCTCTCTCTGTTTCTTTTGATTTCATTCTATCTCTCTCTCATCTCCTATACCTCCTGTCATTTAATTGTCTTCCTCCTTCCCAAGTGATATTTTATGATACTCTTGAACAAGTGGCCATGAATATAAGTCTAGAAACTTGGGGCTGGAGAGATGGCTCAGCAGTTAAGAGTGCCAACTGCTCTTGCAGAGGACCCGGGTTCGATCCCCAGCACCCACATGGTGGCTAAGAACTGTCTTTAACTCCAGTTCTGGGAGAATCTGATTCCCTCTTCTGACCTCCGCAGCATTGCACAACATGGGTGCGCCAACCTGCATGCAGACAGTACACTCATACACATAATAAAAAAATAAATAAGTCTAGAAACTTAGTTCCTTGCCTGCCTCTGCCACTTAACTTTGAAATCTAGTCTTTTTTTTTTTCCTTCTCTTTCAAACTCTATATGAAAAACAGAAGTAATGAAATATCACTGTCCGTCATTGGAATTGAACCTTTTGTTTTTATCTGTGGGGCTCAGCATTGGTCTGTGTTGTATTTGAGAGGCTTAGCATTGGTCTGGGTTGTGTTTAAGGGGCTCAGCACTGATCTGTGATGTTTTGGTAGGGGAAGTAATGTTCTACATTGTCCTTGCCAACTATAGGCTGTTCAGAATTAGTGATGTACTCTCAGTATCTCCTGCATTCTGATCTTTTCACTAACTCTATTGCTTTTCATTGTCTAAAGGGTGTCAGTGCTCTAAACTATTCCTCTTAGCAGAATTAATGTTAATAAGTTTAGAGCATGCTCTACTCTGTGGCCTTCCACTCTACCACAAGCTTCCACTGTTCTCTTTGGGAGGACAACTGGTTCCTTTGCAATCAGGGCCAATGAATTCACAGGCATTCCAAGTCATAGTTTTCTGGTTATCTTTTAAACTCCATGTGCAATCCTTGCCCTGGGATTCAGCCATGCATGCCACACTTGGTATGTCTGCCCTGTTCCCCGACCTCACAGCTTCCAGAACTCCTCACCACCAGCCATTGGGCAATATTCCTTCTTTCCTTTGCAATCTGCCTTACACATCATTGTTTGTACCTTGTCTGACCTTTTGATTGTACCAAACTCTAAGGACAGTTACCCAAATGTCTTCAAGAACTCTACATCTGTTTGAAATTTTCTTTTTCTTCCTTTTTTTTTCCTTTTGATTTGTAGGCAGAAGATTTTTCTACTAGATTCTGCAGTTCCACCCTGATCCATTCTTCTCTAACTTTTCCCAAAATTCTCTAGGGAAGAGATAATTTATGGTATGTTTGCCCTCTTTCAGTAAGTTGTTCAATAACAACTTTGAAAGTACACTTGTTGGAACTAGAACAGCAAGAAATATAATTGACTGATAGCCTCAGTTAGTATTAAAATCCATCACCAGGGGCTGGAGAGATGGCCTAGCGGTTAAGAGCGCCGACCGCTCTTACAGAGGACCCGGGTTCGGTCCCCAGCACCCACATGGCGGCTGAGAACCGTCTGGAGCTCCAATTCCAGGAGAACTCCAGTTCCAGGGGAATCCGAGACCCTCTTCTGAACTCCGCGGCGTTGCACGACACGGGTGCACAGACCTGCATGCAGACAGTACATTCATACACATACAGAAATAAATAAAATTTAAAAAAAAATAAAATAAAATAAAATCCATCACCATATCAATATCAAGGCCATATTTCAACACTGGACTACCTCAGGTAGTCATCAGGGAGTTAATCAGGGAGATCCATTTTTTAAAGACCCATCAGAGAATGGTGGAGGATTCTAGCTAGAAATAGTTCCAAGAACTTTTTCATAGATATTTTTAATACTTTATTTGTATTTTATGTGTATGAGTGTTTTGCATGCATGTATGTAAGTAAAACACATGTATGCAATATCAACAGAGACCAGAAGATTGGTGTCAGATCTCTTGGAACTGGAATTATGGATGGCTATTAGCTGACATATGGATGCTGGGAACTGAACCTTAGTCCTCTGCAAGAGTAGACAGATGTCTCTAGCCCCTCTTTTCATAGATTTATTGAAAGTACATCATTGTTGAGCCTGTCCTGCCAAATCTTTGTTTCCTTCTCTCTAGACTTCAGATGGTGGTTGGATGAATTGTTATTCAATAGTCTCAATGCTCCCTTCTCACTTTATAACACGGATATTTCCCAAATAGATGTACTGAGCATTGAATGCCATGGGTATCTACATTTAGGAGCACCATATCTAACATGCAGGTTCAGAGAAGTTCAAGCTTTTTCTTTCATAAGGTCTTTTCTGCTGCATCACATGTTGGCATAGCTTGAGTTCCTTTCTCTATGACTATAGTTCCTATTCATTTACCCACTCAAATGGCACATGTCTTGCTCAGTCCTGGTTCTTTTGCCATGATTTTTAACTCTTCACCTCTCATTTTTAATTTTTTTCTATCACATTTTGCTACTGTCATTCTTAAAAAAATATTGTTCATACATACATATATGAAACAGAAGTAATATAAAGAACACTTCTATGCTCAGTGCTTAACTTTAACATACTCTTTCTCTAATTATGAATGGTTTTAGAATAAGACTTGTGCTACAAGCCCCTTCCACATGATTCAGTATGATTTTTTTTCCTAAACACAGGGGCCCCATGCAGTTCTACCCATAAATATTCATGGAATAATCTGAAAATTTTTAAATGAGCGTTATTCCTATTATCTAGCCTATAGATGTTACTCAATAATTTTCAGTTTCTCCATCAATGTCATCTATAGAAAAAAAACTGTCCTAGTTTAGATTTGAATCCAGGACCACAGGCTAAATCTCATCCTCTTTTCATGCAGCATGCATTCTGCCAGGATACTAAAATGAGTCTTTGGTACCAGACCATGGCCTCAGACATGGACCATCATAAAGAAATTCTGAGTTTGCTAAATATTCAATGGCCACATAAAAGACTTCCTTTCTTCATTAAAGAGAGGACAGGAAACTGGTAATCAGTAGTATCACAATCATTCAAATTATCAGAGTGTTGTAGAAGAGATTACAGATGGATAGCCAGAAACTAAGAATTCAAGGGCCTGTGCCAGTTATTTGCTATGATAATTGTGATATATAAATTGTGTCACACCAGGGCTTCTTTTGATAGTCCTATAGTGAACATTATACAGCAGCCTGGAGTCAACACTCCCAGAGAAGATATAGCAAAGAGTAAAGCATAGAGAGTCACACTAATAATGTGTAACCTCAACATGGTAGGCAAGTGATTGCTGAGGCAACATCAGAATTCTGGACATGAGGTAAGAACACAGGGAAGATTTTGAGTCCCTGATTGCCCTAAACTTTTCGTACCAGTAGAAGCAACTCCTCACTTCTGGCAAAAAGGAGAAGGGATCTTCTGCTACACCAAGGGCTTTTGGTTAACAAGAAAATGCCTTCTTCCTGAGGACCTATCCCAATCATCCTCACAGTCTCTAGCTCCACAAAGAAAGTTGGAGCACAACCTAGTCAAAGAGAAGAATAAAGCTTACCCAGAGAATAGTCCACAAGCCTAAACAATTGTGGAGTTTGGCAATATGACCAGGAACATACATAATTGTGAATGGAATTCTAACATCAGACTAAAATGGAAAAAAGAAATTAATAAAAAAAAAACAGTAACCTGCTAACCTTATTTATTGTGTTACCTGCTGTAGGAAAATGCTAGGAAAAATCTGCCTGTGTTCACTGAAGCTTGGGTTTGATCAAGGCTTATAATCATTTGTATCTAAATGAAAGAACCTTAACTTCTTCCTCAGTGGAGGAAGGAGTTCTAAATTTTAGTTAGGATATAACATGCACAGCATCCTCAGCAACTGCCTAATAATCACTAGGAACTTCTAGAAACACATTGCACTGTGTCTTGATGCACTGATGAAGGAGACAGCGGCATTCTTGGAGAGTTCTGTGAAGTCTGTCTTCTGTAGATCACACATGATGGAGAAAGATGCTGCAACTGAATCAGGCATTTGGGTTTTAATGGCAAACACAGGATCCCAATGTGGTAGAATCCAGAGAGAATTGTCTCTAGGGTCATATCAGCTCTGAGAATGGAATGTAATAAAAAGGTTTCTACTTACAAAGATTTATGATAGTAGATGATTGATCATGAGGTAACTAGGAAGAAATAGGTATAGCTAAGTGTATATAAATGGGAAGACTCAAGGTCTAGAGAAGTAACCTGATTCTAGCCACTGTACTTGGAATTCTCAAGGTCATACTTGAGTCAAGCTTTAACCAGGTCATTGAGTTTCATAAATGAGTGAGAGGACACACTGAGAAAGGATGTCAAAACTAGACATAATGAAATCTGTCATTCTAGTCAATGGCTTTCCATTTTGGCTCCAAATTGAGTGAAGGGAACATTTTAAAACTATTTGTTTTATAAGGCCCTGCCTTCATATCTCATTACAGACATTTTACCATCCGAGGAACTGATGAGGAGAAAAAACTGAAAGTAATTAAAAGGCAAAGAAATAGAAATGGAATTCAAAAGATTTCAACTAAACCAGAAGTAAATAAAAAAAGTACCACACAGTAAAACCCTCAATTTTTTTTTCGCTACAAGAGACATCAGGATGCAGCAGTCTAGAAACCATGTGTAAAAAAGGAGGGAGGAAGTTTAAGTGAAACTATGAGAAAATTAGTTCAGCAGAAATGTGAGTAATAAAGACACAAAGTACTGATTAAAGTTATAATTTAATAACTATGATAAAATTACAAAAGAATTTCCAAATGCTGTTATTTATAAACCCTTAAAATGGATGGTAAATAAGAACTATACTGAAAATTAGCAAAACATTTGAATACCAATTCCTGTGAGTCATAATTTGGAATCATAAATAGGCTAAAATTTTGGTCAAATAAGACAATTTTGATAAACGATCTACAAACCATTATAATGGAAAATCCATGTTAACACTTTCAAAATCTGTTTATTTGCTTTAAAATATACTTTATGAATATTAAATAGAACAGATCAAAATAACTTGCAATTTCAGTTTCATGAAGTTCAAAGTTCATTAGTGCTATCATAAAACAGTTAATTCCTTAACAGGCTCTAGAATTAATTGACCACTTATTTTCAGACTTTGTAATTGTGGTATATGTATGGAGGGTATGTATTCATATATTAGAGTAATATAAAATTAAAGGGAAAAGTGTGAACTCCTAAACAACAACAACAACAACAACAACAAAAAAGACCAACACAAAATGGTATTAGTGAAATAGACAGAAACAGACCCACACATAAGAATAGTTAGCTGACCTTTAACTAACTAGCAAAAGCAATACATTGAAGGAAAGACAATCTTTTCAACAATTGATCCAAAATTGGACATATACGTGCAAAAGGATTAACTCTGAATGGATCTAGACCTAATTTTAAGATGCAAAACCTCTAATAATTCCTAAAGATGACACAATAGAAAATCTAGATGACCTTGGACATGGCAATAGCCCTTTAGATATAAGACTAAAGGCACAATCCTTCAAACCAATAAATTAAAATGAAAGTAAAAATTAAATAAATAAAAGTTAATCATATTTTTTTCTTAATAGCAATCCATAATTAAGGAAACACTTAAATGGTTTAGAATATAATGTTTTATTAAATTAAATAGATGTGTAAGTTTTATGACTCCAGTTTTAAATTTTTATTTTAAGCTAATTGGGTATTGTGTTATTAATCTATCACTTGCTGCTTTAAATGTTTCATATGGAAACTGATCTAGATATGCCAGGGAAAGAGCTGCTCAACTCTCTAAAATTAATTCATAGTAATTTTTAAACAATATGTAAAAATTCCATACATCCAACCTAAATGTTCCCTTTTACAGAGCATAGGTGTAGTCAAATGTCATTTCTAACCACAGAAATGACCATAATATATACTTATGAATAATGATGTAGTAAAGGAAACAGAGAAAAAGAAGGGGTGAAGAAAGAAAAAAAGGATAATTAAATGTATGTTTACATGGGAATCGAGTTATTCACATTGCATTTTTCCAACTGTAGCAGCTAGAAAAAAACTTATTTTTCAAACAAAGAACTAAAACTGAATAAATTTAACTTACCAAATACGTACAGGAAAAAAAAATGGCGAAGCCAGAATGTAATATGAGGTAATACCTGAATTTAAAAAATTAACTTAGGGGCTAGAGAAATGTCTCAATAGTTAAGCACACAGGCTGCTCTTGCAAGGGACCTGGGCTCAGTTCCCAGCACTCACATCATGGCTAACAACCATCCTTAACTCCAGTTTCAAGAGATCTGAATCCCTCTTCTGCACCCCCCCCCCCGCAGGCATTGCACAACACAGGTGCACTTACATACTTTCAGGGAAAATACTCATATGCATAAAATAAAAATAAATAAATAAATTTTAAAACTAACTTAGACGTTAACATCAATCTTGATATATAACTTCTAGACTAATAAATAATATACCTTTTTAAATTGTTTACTATGAATAAGAATTGGGATTAAAATTTTGTTAGACTTCCTGTGAGGTCTTGAAATTATAGAAGGTTGAGGAATTATTTTGAAACACCAGTATTCTCTACAGTTGTGGCCTCTATTAACTCTACTTTTATGAAACTCTAAATATCCACCTCCCAAAGATTCATATGGAGTCACCTCAGAGGATCCTGAGCTATGGCACTCCACAACCAGATACCTGACCCAGAGCCCATATCCCCCTGTGTACGAAGGTGGGCTACTTAGTCTCTCTGAGTCTGTTTCCCATCTCCAGATAGGAAAACCATAATGGTTCCAACATCACAGACTATTTTAAAATTAAAGGAGGTATTCACATATATAACTTTTACTCTTCCACAGATAAAAGCTCTGAATATCTATTATTTCTTTAAATTATTATTATTATTATTATTATTATTATTTTATGAGTATATTGTCTGCATGTACATAAGTGTGCCTCTGTCACACTATGCCCACAGAAGTCAGAAGAGGGTGTCATATCCCCTGGAACTAGAGTTACAGACAATTCTTAGCTGTCAGGTGGATGCTGGGATTTGAACTTGGGTCCTCTGCAGGAGTACCCAGTGCTCTTAACTACTGAGCCATCTCTCATCCCCATACATAATATTTATCATATTAATTTATTGTGTGTGTGTGTATTTGAATAGACACACATGTGCCCTGGCACATCTGCAAGGGATAGAGGACAACTTGAGGTCAGTTTTCTTTCACCAGGTGGGTCCCAGGAACTGAATTCAGGTCATCAGGTTAAGCCATCTTACCAGCCCACAGTTCTGCTTTAAAAGGCAAAAGTTGTCACGGTTTTTGCCTAAGAAAATAGTCATTAATACTTTCAGTAAAATATAACTCCAAAAGCATACATTGCTAACATGCAGTATCCAAAATTTACACTATTCTGAAAGCAGGTAAGTTTTCAGTAATTTCTATATCACACTCAGTCTCACACATATGGAGCATATTACTCAAGACTGTATTGGATTATAGGTCTTCAGTTGTATAAAATTGCCTGCGTGTGTGATTATAAACATTAATTTGCTCTAATTCTATGTACATTATAGTCTGGACAGTGTCGTCGATGGCATTGCTCAGAATTGGATCCAGATGGAAGCAAATGCATTCACTTGCCTGGTACAGAAAATGTCACAGGAGAAGCACATTGAATGAAAGATGTGGAAGATAGATTCCCCCAGCACTAAACCAGGTTTAGAAACTCTGCAATCTAAGTTTCATTCTTCTTCTTTATGTCCTACCTTTCCAGTTGTTGCAAAACATCTCATTGCTGAGTCTTACAAGGACATCATGATTAAAAATCAGTAAATGAGAATTTCCTCATCTGTGTGTCTCCAGCAATAGGACATGAAAAGAAATTACATAGCTCTTAGGATGCTGCCTTAAAAGGGCAGAACCAGAATTTTAATATGAAGAGAAGCCATTAAAATAAGACACCAGGGGCTGGAGAGATGGCCTAGTGGTTAAGAGCACCGACTGCTCTTGCAGAGGACCCGGGTTCCATCCCCAGCACCCACGTGGTGGCTGAAAACCGTCTTTAACTCCAGTTCCAGGGGAATCTGACACCCTCTTCTGATAGGACACCAACATAAACTGTGTAAAAGTATAAAAACATTATTTTTATTTAAATAAGAATGTTTATTGATTTTTGAGAACTTCATACATGTATACAATGCACCTTGATCATATCCCCCACCTCTCCCATATCTAACCCTTTCTAACCCCCAATTTCATGAATTCTTTCCCTTTTTATAGCTCATTGATTACTGTGCTATTCATGAACTCATGAGTATGGGCCATCTCCTGGAGGATGGTTGATCTACTGTGAAAAAAACTGACCCTCCCTTGCGTAGCAGCCATCAACTGCCAATATCTCCTCAGCTAGGAATGGGAGCTCTCGTGCCCCTCCATGGCCCGCAGTGGAATGCTGACTGGCTTGATCCTATGCAGGTAGACACAGCTGCTGAGTTCACAGTTCCACCCAGTCCTTCCTAACCTCTGGCTCTTAGAATCTTTCTGCCCCTCTTCCTCGATGTTCCTGAGCCTTAGAGGGAAGAAGTGTGGTATGGATGCCCTATTTTTTTGCTGAGTACTCCACAGTCATTTTGGCTCTACACCTTGACCAGCTGTAAGGGAACTTTATTTTTTATTTTTAATTTATATTTCATTGTGTAAGAATGTATGTTGCTGTGTGGTGGTGCACCACGTGTCATGCAATGCCTCAGAGGTCAGAAGAGGGTGTCAGATTCCCTGGAACTGGAGTTAAAGACGGTTATCAGCCACCATGTGGGTGCTGGGGATCGAAACCGGGTCCTCTGCAAGAGCAGTCGGCACTCTTAACCACTAGGCTATCTCTCCAGCCCAGACCAGCTGTAACTTTTATGAGGCAACAGTCATTTACTACACAAATGAGGCCTGAAAGCTGCACTAATCTGTGCTATAGAGATAGAATCTAGAGGTCATTTGAGACTCTGTCCATTTAGCAATATAATAGTAGTAGGTTCACCTGTGAGGCCTATGAGCTCCTAACATGGGTTCTCGGCCAGATTTACAGTGGCTGA
>VZQC01002234.1:92765-120386 GCA_009823505.1 Rhizomys pruinosus | reverse complement strand
CTTCCCATGAGACATTTTGGGGGTTTTGTTGTTATTGTTTTTAATACTTTTATTGATGAATTGTGTATTTCATTCATTATCTTTCAGTCCAATTTAGAGACATTCCCCTCTCCCTGCCCCATCTCACCCCTGTTCATGCCTTCTGTCATACATGTCTTGCATCTTTCTCCCCATGAGACATTTTGGAATTCCTCTCAGAGTTATGAAGGTATAATAATACCATGTACATTGAAGTTCTCTGAAGCTAACATCTTATTTTTATGTGTATGAATGCACCATCTGCATGTAGGTTTGTGCACCCGTGTCGTGCAATGCTGTGGAGGTCAGAAGAGGGTGTCAGATTCCCCTGGAACTGGAGTCAAAGACGGTTCTCAGCCACGATGTGGGTGCTGGGGATAGAACCCGGGTCCTCTGCAAAAGCAGTCGGTGCTCTTAACTGCTGAGCCATCTCTCCAGTCCCCAGCTAACATCTTTTTTAAATAGGAAAGCAGTAGTTTGCCATAGCAAACATACCAGATCTGTCTGAGATGGTCTTCATAGATGCTGTGACTTGATGCTCCACTCCTTGCCAGATCCTGGGGGTCTGCTCAAGGCAGGAATTGTGTAGCCACCCCGTCACCCCCATAGGCAGCAAATGACTGTGTCATTGCAGTTTTCTCCACAGCTCACCCAAAACTCCTTGATCAAACCTGGCTTTTCCATGGACATTTTCAAATATAAGCGATGATTTTTGCTTGAATGGTTGGGCCTTGTTTTCCAAGCCTTTGAATCTTCTTTGGGTAACAGTTGTGCGTGAGCATCTGTGTTTGACAGCAGAAGGCTACAGCTCAAGCCTTCAGCCTGCCACTCTACACAGAGGTTACGTGGTGTCACTCTTCTGAGCCTTAGTCTCCTCAGCCACCAATGTACAAGAGCAAAGCTTTGTCTGGAGTTTCACCTGAGACTGCAGCATCAAATCTTGTTTTTGAGACAAGGTCTCACTACGTAGACTAAGCTGCCCTTGAACTTGGAGTGATTCTCCTGCCCATACCTCCAAGTGTTAAGATAATAGGCAGGGGCCACCATGCCTGGTGATGTGTTAATGCATTGATTTTAAGTCTGGCTCCATTGCTGTCTCAGTGTATACAGCCAGATGAACATTCCTAAATCTTTCTCAAATGCTAGCACCTCTTACCTGAACTTCAGAGTTACTGAGATCAGTTTTCCCAAAGCCCTCAAATGAGAACAGACAGGTTGAAGGCAGCGTCCTCGCAGAGGCAGAATCGAGCCTCTGGGTTCTGCATCCTTGCACTGGCCCTTGTGATATGCCATGGGAAAATCTCTGGTTCTCTGAGGCCAGGAGTGACCATCTCCTGTGGAGGAGCCAAGGTCCTGTCTCACCCAACAGTAAGCACAGGGTGCTGAGCACCGGAGCTGGTGAACCAGGCAGTCAGGAGGTGGTAGTTACCAGCTGACTCCAGGATCTAGTGACTCTGATTCCATTAACTGAAGCCTGGCTTTCTTTCTACATTTCTGTTTGGTAGTTTCTCTGTCTTGTCAGCACTCAGATGCCCTAAGAAAACACAGGATCCAGCACCCTCTAGAACACCTTAGTTCCTTATTTGCATAAACTCAGGTTTAGGAGTAAGGATGGGGGAGACAAGCTGCTTATATTTCTGTCTTAGTTGAACTGATGAGAATAAACATGGTCCTTATGTGCTGAATGATGCAGAAAAATAATCAAAACATTTAAAGCCAACCCAACAGAAAGTTTATACAGAAAACACAGGAAAAGATCTCTGGGCACATGGCTGGGCTGGGGCCGGGGTGGGAGTAGGCGGGCAACAGGGGGAAATGAGATCCTCATTCATTTTTCTGAAGCAGAAGCCAGTCACCCGCTCCCTTCTTTGCAAATGGGGAAGAGAGACAGTCAGGTAAATCTTCAGTATGGATTTCCCCTAATCCTACTGAATGGAAAATGACTTTTAAGGCACTCAAAACTTCCCTGAGGGGCTTAAAGCCCCACTAATACTCTCCATTTGAAGCGAATGCTTGCTCTTCTGCAAAGAGTCCCCCAAGGCATGTTTATTGCTGGGGTCAATGTTTTCTGCCCTGACTCCCCTTGCGGAACACACTTGAAGAGTGTCAGACCCAACACAATGTAGTTTGTAAGTTGACAGACTCCCTGTTTCCCTCCGTGAACAGCTCACTGGCTGGTTTAATTTTGTACTTTATCTTTTTCCAATCAATAAAACAATATAACTAATGTTTAAGATACTACAGTTGATACCGAGGCAAGCAGACAGTACATGCTAATCAATTTTTAATTATGGCTTTAATTTTATATGACACCATTTAATTTTATGGGATATATTTTAAAGTAAATCTATCAGATCACAGGATGTACTGGAGAGAGGGGAGGGGAAGAGGGATCTCCCAGAAGTGCATGCAGCTTGTGATGTCATTGAGATGATCATGCGAGATGTGGGTTTGCTGTAGGACATACACGCTGCATCTAAGAGGCAGCTCCCAGACACGTGGGACAGTGGCCTGAATACTGTGTGTGTGGAGCTCACGGTCCTATCAAGATGTCTGGTGGGCTCAGTTAGGGGTATTTTACTCTTCGGAGTCTCAGACTGTGCATCAATAAGGTGGGGATCCTGTCATCTTATAGTTTTTAAAAAAGGATAAAAAGCAATTCAAAATAAACGTGATTGTCCCTGAGACCAAGAAAGAGAGAGGTTGGGGACACTGTGGTGG
This sequence comes from Rhizomys pruinosus, assembly GCA_009823505.1. Lineage (NCBI taxonomy): Eukaryota > Metazoa > Chordata > Mammalia > Rodentia > Spalacidae > Rhizomys > Rhizomys pruinosus. The sequence goes on along the minus strand of VZQC01002234.1, from coordinate 117,647 downwards.
CTTGTCTCCAGCTCTCACATGGCACCCTCAGCCTCCATACACTCAGGTCAGGGCCACCTCGCCTTCATCCACAGGAAGGACGAGTGCTTCTGTCCCTCAGCAAACCTTCGGGTGTAACTTAGATTCCAGACCTAAGTTGAGCCAAAGCCACGACTTCCGAGAAACTGCCTTCCGTGGCTTTTTCTCCCTGTGGTCCGGCTTCTGGTTTCCTATTGGGATCTGTGTAGAGTATGCGAACTTTTCACATAGACCTCCTTAAATTAACTCTGTATGAATGAGTGAAAGCTGACAGGACAGAGAAAAAGAGCTGAGATGGATCTGTATCTGTTCACAGTGTGAAGGGCAGAGGTGTTTACACGGAGACTTCATCAGATGTCATGTGCAAGTGTGTTCGTGAGTGTGTGTCTGTGTGTCTATGTGAGTGTGTGTTAGAGAGCAGGTGTGTGTATGTGTGTGTGAGAGAGAGAGAGAAGCTCTCCTTTGCATGAGACAGTGTGTGTNTTTCTCTTTCTAGGTGCCTAGGGATAGTTTCTCCTCTCTTCTGTCCTTTGAATTGCTTCAAGTATTTTCTGAAGGGTTGGTTTTTCTGGACATGTATTCTATCATCTTGTTTATGTCATGGAAGATTTTTCTCTCTCCTTCAACTATAATCGACATTTTTGCTGGGTATAGTAACCTGGGTTGGCATCTATAGTCCTTTAACACTGGGAATGCTTGGCTCCACGTTCTTCTTGCTTTCATAGTTTGCACTGAGAAGTCAGTTGTAATTCTGATAGGTTTCTCCTTATATGTAACTTGTTGTTTTTCTCTGGTGGCTTTAAGGATTTTGTCTTTGTTTTGGGTGTCTAGCATTTTAACTATGATATGGCATGGAGAGTTTCTTTTCTGATCTTGTCTGTTTGGAGTTCTATGTGCTTCTTGTATTTGTATGCATTTGTCTTTTTTTAGTTTGGGGAAATTTTCATCTATTATTCTGTTGAAGATCTGATCAATACCATTCTCTTGGGATTCTTCTCCTTCCTCTATTTCTATGATTTGGAGGTTTGATTTTTTCAGTGTCCCACATTTCCTGGTTGTTCCACTTTTGTGTATTTTTAAATTTTTCATAATCTTTACTTGAGCTTTTTAGTTGGTCTGTGTTATCTTCCAGGTCTGATATTCTTTGTTCTGCTTCCTCCATTCTATTTTTGAGGCCTTTTTCCATTCCTTTCCTATTGATTGGATGAGTGTTCTATTTCCTTTTTCATTTCATCCTGTGATTTCTTTAGTATTTCCCCTTCCTTTTGGAGCTTCTCAATCTCTTCCTGTAGCCCCTTGCTTTGCTGGTTCATTTCCTTTTTCAGTGTTTCCACTTCCTTCCAGAGTTTGTCATTTTCTTCCTCTAGTTCTTTCCGAAGTTTGTCATTCTCTCCCTCTAGGTCCTTCTTCAGTTTTTCATGCTCTCTCCTTAGTTCTCTGACTTGTTTTTTATATTATTTGATTTCTTTGAATATGTCTGCAATTGTTCCTCTAAGATCTGTGTCCTGGGTCACTCCCAGGGGGATCCCACTGTAGGAATCTCCCCAGGGTTGGTAGAGCTTGGTATGGAATTATCCTCACCTTTCCCATGTTGTCCCTTCATCATGTCCCTGGCATGTGGGTTTCCCTTTTTGCCTGTATTCTGATGTGAATCACAAATGTCTGTTCACTGTGTTGAAGGCTTGCTTTGCTTGCCTCCTTCAGATGCCTTTTTTCTTTCTCCTTGTTTATGGAGTGTTGACTTGTCTAGGTTTCAGGCTTTCAATTTTGTTTATATATTGGAAGTCTAACTCATTCTTCCCTTTCCGTTCTGAAGGTTCTCCAAAATATCCACTTGGACACTTCCTCAATAATTCCAGTTGGCTGGGGTTGGGGGTGGGGGAGTGGAGAGGATATGCCTGGCTTAGCCTGCACCCTGGTACTCTGTGCTTCAGGTGGTCCTGGGAAGTTCCTGATCTAAGTTCTGTGCACTCAAGTCTCACATTGGCAACAGGCCCACCTTTTATACCAGCTAGCAGGGTGACTCTGCCCCCACAGCCACACAGGAGAATGATTTAATTACCAACAAACCAATGAAACAATTATCTAATAACCCAGAGATAGAATTATCTAACAATCCTCCCGTCTCCTACCTGTCCTTCAGGTGGTCCTGGGAAGTCCCTGATCTAACCTCTGTGCATTCCTCCTTGACTGATTTTAATGCATCCTTTAGCCATGACAGATGGTCTCTAGTGACCTGATAGTTTCCAGTCATTACCTTGAGTCCTTCTAGCACAGTGTGTAGTGTATTTGCTATAAGGGCAGTCTCGATGATGTGAGTCTCTTTAGGGTCACTGCTTTCTTGTTACACTCTGTAGGATGTTACAGGTTCATAGAAAGGAATCTGAGGCAGAAATAAGAGCGACAGAGCCCTTGGGTGTAAAGAAGAACATGACTGAGAGACAGCCATGTGGGTGGGGTGTTTGGCTCCTCTCTCAATTCCTCTCTCCTCCATCTTCTCTCAATTCCTCTCTCCTCCACTTCTTGATTCATTTCTTTCTCACTCCTTTCCTCTCCTTTCCCCTCTCTTTCTCTTCTTTCTCTTCTTTCTTTCTTTCTTTCTTTCTTTCTTTCTTTCTTTCTTTCTGGTCTTTTTGAGACAGGGTCTCCCTGTAGCACCAATTGTCCTGGAACTCACTCTGTAGACCAGGCTGGCCTTGAACTCACAAAGATCCCCCTGCCTCTGCCTCCCAAGTGCTAGGATTAAAGGCGTGCACCACCACGCTTGCTTTCTTTCTTTCTTTCTTTCTTTCTTTCTTTCCTTCTTTCTTATCTCCTTCCTTCTCTCTCTTCTTCCTCTTCCCATCCCTTCCTCCCTTCCTCCCCATCTAGTTTTCTCTCTGTTGCTGTGATAAAACACTGTGACCAAAAGCATCTTAGAGGAGGAAAGAGCCTCTTCTTACACTTACTTGGCTTACACTTCTGGGTCCTGGTCCATCACTGAGGGAAGTCAGGGCAGGAACTCAAGCAAGGACTTGAGCAGAAGCCTTGGAGAGCGGCCACTTGCTGGCTCATTCTCTGGTCCACAGAGGCACGGGCTTAGCTACTTTTCTTATACAGCCCAAGACTGCCTGCTAAAGGAGTGGTCTGGTCCACAGTGGGCAGGGGCCTTGCAACTAACCATCACAACACTCCCTCGCAGACGCGCCCACTGACCAACCTAAAAAAGACAACTGCCCAGCAGAGACTCTGCTTTTCAGATGATTCCAGGCCATGTCAAACGACAGTTAAGCCTAACCAGGATACTTTCTTTCTCCTTTCCTCTTCCTCTCCTCCAGCTCCTTTCCTTCTTGAGGTATGAGTGTAGAAGCCTGATCCTCATGGACGCTAGACAAGCACTGAACCATCTGGTATAATCCAGCCCAATTTCAGGAAAAGAACCTCTGCTCACGTTTCTCCCTCAATTAAGCCCCTTGGTGTTTTTTCATTCAGGGTTCAGAACAAACTCTGATGTGTCCCCCAAGAGTCTATAACTCAGTAAGTCCCCTTCACACTCTCTGCCCCTGCTCACATGCTCCTATGAGCTCCCTGCCTCTCTATGTTATGTGTGTGACAGTATTGCATACATGTGTGTAAGTGTGACTGTGTTGTACAATGCCTGTGGAGTCAGAAGAAGACATCAGATTCCCCTGGAACTGGAGTTCTAGACAGTTGTTAGCTGTCATGTGGGTGCTGGGAATTGAACCTGGGTCCTCTGCAAGAGCAGACGGAGCTCTTGACTGCTGAGCCATCTCTCCAGCCCCTCTAGTTAAGCTTATGTGGCCTTTTGGTTGCAGTCCTCTTGGCCCAGCCTGAACCTCCCTATGGTAGAGGAGGTTCCCCCAAACACTCTTGAATTCTGACTCCTAATGAAGGTGCGTGGCCAAGCTGATGAGAGAAGACAGACTATTGAGAGTCGGGCTGGCTGTGTTCTTAGTGCAGAGCTGGCCCAGTTTGTGCTGGAGAATGCCTCTTTGTTTCATGGTGGAAACCTTAAAGATGGCTTTGGTGTCAGCAAGTGCTTTGGTTGCAGTGCCCTCCATGAATTCCCAGAGAGAGGCCTGGCTTCTGGTTTGTGCCCATCTTCCCTGTTCCTCGCTTTTCCAATCTCTACTCTCAAGCAAGGGCATGAAGTGGGGGCTAGGGCTTCATTCCCGGGTCACATTTCTGGCTGTGTCAGTCTTCTTTTACGACACTTCCCACCAGGGCCTCTGGTTGCCTCAGTGGGAAGTGAGCAGTTTCGGCCTGTTCCGTGGTTCTTACCAACCTGACTACAAATGCCCCCTCTCATTTTCTCTTCTCTTCTGAACATCAATCATGTTGCAAATATCAAGGAAACTTGAAGCTTGCCTGTTTGTGTGGCATCATCGTGTAGCCGGGCCCTGCAGAGAGTCATGGCTGAGTGAAACAGTAGATACACATAGGACAGGTTAGGAAACTTGAAGCTTGCCTGCTTGTGTGGCATCATGGTGTAGCCGGGCCCTACAGAGAGTCATGGCTGAGTGAGACAGTAGATAGACATAGGACAGGTTAGGCATGTTTCAGGTTCTTGTTTACAAAGAGCCCAGAGTTCCAGGCAAGAGAGACACACAAACAGGCATGAGTCACAACCCTGGGAAGAAGGACTAAAGAGCCAAGCCAGAGGAATGGTGTGGGAGTTTATGCAGATGGCCAGTGGACGGGCCTTCACACCAACTCTAGGGAATCAACGGGAGTGCCAGGCAAGAGGGGCAAGCTATGAGCCCTAGCCTGGGCATGGGGGCCACCACAGACAGACAGACCTTTGAGTCACTGTCAGGGCTGAGGTGGCCACCCACACAGATGCCAGAGGTCTTGACAAATCATGGAGAAGAGAATTGTGGTGGTTCATTTCCATTATCAATATGATTAGATCTGGAGCCACCATAGAAACACGTGTGTGTGTGTGTGTGTGTGTGTGTGTGTGTGTGTGTGTTTTTAAGGGCATTTCTTCAGAGCCTTAACTGAGCAGGGGAGAGCCACCCTGAATGTGGGCTGGGGTTATGGACTGAATAAAAAGGAGAAAGTGAGTTGAACAGCACCCTTCCTGTCTGCATGCTGACTGCAGTAGCACGTGACCAGATGCCTCACGCTCCTGCTGCCTAGCCCTCCCTACCACGATGGACTGCGTGCTCAGACTCTGAACCAAACACATTCCTTTCACTTAAATTGCTTTTGTCAGGAATTTTGTCACAATAACAAGAAAAATAACTAATGCAGGGACCCAGGCTTTGACATCAAGCAAGTCAGACCACCTGCTTCCTCTAAAACTAGATTTATTTATTTGTGAATAAATTCAAATGTTGTTGTAAGGTACAGTATCATCCTGGGGAGTGGTGACCCTCTTTGAAAGACACACCCGTTTAGAATCTTGGACTGTAACAGTATTTGAAATGAGGGTCTTTGCAGATGTGACTAACGTAAGGATCTTGAAATGAGATCATTCTGAGTTAGGGCGGGCCCTAAATCCAATGGCAGGTGTTTTTATTTATTTATTTATTTATTTATTTATTTATTTATTTATTTATTTATTTTTTATTTCTGTATGTGTATGAATGTTCTGTCTGCATGCAGGTTTGTGCACCATTGTCATGCAATGCCATGGAGGCCAGAAGAGGGTGTTGGATTCCCCTGGAACTGGAGTTCTCCTGGAATTGGAATTTCAGATGGTTCTTGGCCACCATGTGGGTGCTGGGGATCGAACCCGGGTCCTCTGCAAGAACAGTCAGTGCTTTTAACCGCTAGGCCATCTCTCCTGTCCAGGTGTTTTTATTTTTGAAAGGAAACCCAGGGTTGGTGGAGAGAGGCCGTTCTCCCTAATCCCAGCATTTCTGGTACCACCCCCAATGCTTGCTGGGAAGAGAGTAGTTCCTGGGGCCTCTCAGACCTGTCTTTGAACCTCAGCTCTGTCTTCATTAGCTAGGCAGCCCCCCATGAGCCATGATGTCCCATCTTCGGCTCTTCAGAGTCCATGCCACCCTGATGGTTTGGGTCTTCAATACCTTCCAAAGCTCCATGTGCTGAAGGTGTGGTACTGTTTGGAGCTAGAGGGACCTTTAGTAAGTGAGGCCTCCTAGAAGGAAGCCAAGTCACTGGGGTGTGCCCTTGAAGGGGACTGAAGGATCCATCCCCTCCTCTCCTCTCTCTTTGCTGCCCAGCTGCTGCCACAGGCCCAAAGGAGCCCATAGGCCAAACCACCTTTTCCTCCTTTTAACTTCATTTATTCCATGTATTTGTTAAAAGCATAGAAAGCCATCTGACACAGCTCTGTACTTGCTTTGGGGGAATGTTATGCCCTAATGAATGCCATGTGATGGGTTAGTAGCCAAGTGTAGACACCTTCCTGTTCCCCACATTTGTAAATAGCAAGAGAGAAGACTGCAGGAGGGAGGTGTTGCCCAGAGGGAAAAGGGTAATGATGATGGAGAGTGGGTGGAGCCAGCTGGAGTGCATGCTCACCAGAGAGGCTGGGGACCCTGTGAGGTAGGGTGTTTGGGAGTCTCCAGGTAAGGGAGATACCCATCTTACCCCCAAACCCCTGACCCCTTTTCTACATGGAGGAACATGACCCCAGGCAAGCCCTGTGGCCAGTGTTGCATGGTGGGGGTAGAATTCTCAGCTATTCTTTTTAATCTGCATTATGTAATTGTGCAGGGTGCTCTCTATCCCACCCCTCCCCTCCACCCAAGCTGCACAGGCTCTAAATAGATAAGCCCCCGAAGCCATGGCCATTTGATGTATCATTATATACACCTTCTCACATTTGGCATGCAAGCCCTGATAAAGTTTCACCTTTTAATGAAATAAATGACTCAATTAACAAGATGAAAAACAGCATTGTGGTGGCAGGCCCACTTGGTGGCCTGGAAAAAAAGACTGGAGAAGAATTATCCCAGCAGGGAGCTAATGTGGGCAGAGACCTGGAGCTCTGTGGGCATCCCTGCCTGGCAGCCAGCCTGGCAGCCGGGGTGGACGGGGCCTGGTGACCGCTGCCAGTGGGGGGTTCCTCCCACATTCTGGGCTGGGGTCCAGCAGGGGCGGTGGGACCCAGCAGAGCTGGTCCAGGCAAGGTCTTTGCTGTTGAAGCAAGCATGGAGAGGGAGAGAGAAAGAGAAAGGGGGCAGTGAGGAGAGATGGAGAGAGACGGAGAGATGGAGAATGCATTGTGCCCCGCCTACTCCAGCATACCAGAGTACAAGAAATCTAATGTCTTTTGTGTGTGTGTGTGTGTGTGTGTGTGTGTGGTTACACATGCATGTACATGCGATAAATGTGGGCTAGAAGTACATGTCTGTCTTCCTTAAATGCTGTTTGCTTTATTTTTGAGACATGATCTCTCACTAAAAACTTGGAGCTCTCCAAGTTGGTTGTAGGAGTCTTCCTCTTTCTTCTTCTCCAGCACTGGGGTTACAGGTTGTGTGTGTGTGTGTGTGTGTGTGTGTGTGTGCATGTGTGTGTGTGCGCACACGTGCATGCAGGTGCACTCATCCATGCAGGTGCCTGTGGAAGCCAGAGGTCAACAGGAGTGTCTTCTGTCTTCTATTTCTCCACCTTATTATTATTGAGACGGAATCTCTCACTGAACCCCGAGATGGCTGTTTTGGCCAGAATGGCTGGTCAAGGAACCCCCAGGAGCCTCCTGTCTTCACCACCCGCCAGTGCTGGGATTATAGACACATGCCACAGCACCTGGCTCTTACCTGATGCCTGGGGTTTTAACTCAGGTCTTCTTGCTTACATGATAAGCGCTTTACCAAGTGGGTCATTTTCCGGCCCCATCTATGCATTAATAGAGAGACTCCTGTATACTCGGGCTCTGGGCAGTATCCTCTATATATCTTTTCTCTGGAGGACACAGGAATGGATATCATAGTTTTTGTCAACTTGATAAAAACCTAGACATACCTGGGAAGAGGGAATCTCACCTGAGGAATTCCCTGCATCAGACTGGCCTGTAGGTGTCTGTGGTGCATCTTCTTGATTACTAATTGACATAAGAGGGCCCAGTTCCTGGTGGGCCATTGCTATCCCTGAACAGGCGAACCTGGGCTATAGAAGAAAGGTAGCTGAGCTATTCAGAGAGAGCAAACCAGGAAGCAGTGGTCCTCCATGGTCTCTGCTTCAGTTCTTGCCTTGAGTTCCTGTCCTTGCTTCTTTAATGATGGACCACACAATTTAAGATGAAATAGGACATATCTTCCCCTAAGCTGTTTTTGGTCACAATACTTTATCAAAGTAACAGAAACCAAACTAGAACAGTGGCCACAGTTACTGGTAACCCGGATCTGAGTGTACGTGTGATGGCTTTGAAACGGTATTCCCTGCATTGCTCCCCAGATTCTCTTCTTCAGCTAATAGAAGGCTGGACCAGCATGGGGATCTCAGCCTGAGGGTGTCGACCAGCCTACTTACCTGTTCTTGGTGCTCACTGAAGTCCAGCTGGCACAGAGCCCCTGGCTGGAGAAGGGGTTTCACAGCCCCTAATGCTTTGGTTTCCATAGTAGTCCCACACATTTCCTCTTCAGTGCAGCTGTGGTGGAAATCTCAACAAGCCACTTCCTCTGCTTTGAAATGATGGCCTTTATTAGCCCCTCTGGCAGGGCTTATTATTTAATGCATTAATAAAGAAACATACACATTTCTAGGTCACAAATCTGTTTTTAATATTGGATTACTTTCAAAATAGTGGGTTTTCTTTGTCATCAAATGCGTTTGGGTTTTTTATGCAGGCAAAACTTGATTCTGAGAATCAAGGGATCCTCAGCTTTGCCTGTCTGTCAGAGGCTCGACCACAGGAGGATGGCCTAGTGTGCCCAGCCTGGGGATTTCCAAGGGTCCTCGAAATTCTGAAGTCTAGGGAGGTCACAGAGCCACATTAGCATAGTGACAATAGTGTCCCCTTAGAGTGCTTAGTGTATACTCATGCCAATGTTTCTTTTTTTTTTTTGGTCTTTTCGAGACAGGGTCTCCCTGTCAATGTTTCTTATTACTGAGGTGTAGTTGTTGTGGAATATCCACACGATGTAGTGTACAGATGGATGAGTGTGGAAGGATTCATCCATTCCTTCCATGTAGTGTACAGATCAATGAGTCTGGAAGGATGCGTCCATTCCTTCCATGTAGTGTACAGATCGATGAGTCTGGAAGGATGCGTCCATTCTTTCCATGTAGTGTACAGACTGATGAGTCTGGAAGGATGCATCCATTCCTTCCAGCAGGGCTGCAGTAATGACAGTGGCACACCTCACAACACTCCCCTTATACACAACACGCCCCTTGACACACAAGTCTCTTACTGGCCTGTCTTCCATGTTTTGTTTATCAAGGATGAGTTTTGCCCCTGGGAGAATTTCAGACAAATAGAATCCTACTCTGTACTTTGTACAGGGCTGCTTGCCTTCGACACAGGGCCCGGACACACTCTATGCTGCTTCTGCTGGAATCAATGCTTGATTCTTTCTTTGACTGTATAGTATTCCAGTGTAGGAATCATATGGATGAGTAACTGGATGTTTTTTCTTTTGTCATTCTTATATGTGAATGTATCTTTGGTAACCTGGTAGGGGAATCATGACTCAAAAAGGAGCTATTGCGTGTGGGGAGGGAGGACACATCTTATTTCAGGCCCCCTAGGCCTGGACCATCTGTGAGCATACTTCTTTGTCATAGACATCTATACCTGAGTTTATTTGAGCTATTAGTTTGGTTTGATCATTGACCCTCAGAGCATGAACGCTGCCCAAGAGCACCCAAGAGAAGCTGACACCTCAGTGACAACTGTCACCTAGGCACAGGCAAATGTGGCTGAGCTTTTAGGAAGTTCTCATGAGGGGGACAGTGTCCCTCCATTTTATGAACAAGTCTAACACATGCCTTCCAGATTACATGTGAACAGATACTGAAACCAAACACTGCACCCTGGTGAGTGTCACCTTGGGGCCCACAGGTGACAGGGACAGCATCGATTATCCTTAGGTCTCAGAGAGAGGGCCCTTTGGGGCCTTTCAGGAGGGGGACATCTAAGTAGAAGCACTGTCCACAAGGAAGGTGCAGCTGTCTGGGAGCACGTGTAGCACAGGTCTGCAAACGGGGCAGATGAGAGCCGGAAGACATGCCCCGCAGGTGTGCCGAGGACGTTCAGTGACGGTGGAAGCACGGGGAAATCCAGGGGCTGGGACGCTCCGTGATTTGGGCAGACTTCGGATTTAAAGCACAGGTTCTGAACTTGAACTCTCTTCATTGCTGGGGGTGGCGATAAATGGGGAGGAGTGAAGGCCAGTTGCAGGTTGGATTCATTTTGTGCTCCTGTAACAAAATAGCCGAGACTGGGTAGTGACAGTGAACGGCCCACTAATTCCCAGGGGGCTGCCGACCTGTGCTGTAAGGCCTCCGCATGCTCTTCAGGCCCCAGGCAGTCTTTTTTTTTTTTTTTAATATTTTATCTATGATTTTATTTTATGTAAACGAGTGTCTTGTCTGCATGCATGTAAGTGTGCTCATGTCCTGGAATGCCTGCAGATGTCAAAAGAAGCTGTCAGATTCCCCTGGAACTGGAGTTAAGGACAGTTGTTAGCTGCCATGTGGGTGCTGGGAGTCAAACCTGGGCCCTCGGCAAGAGCAGCCAGTGCTCTAAACTGCTGAGCCATTTCCCCAGCCCCTCTACACGTGGTCTTGGCAGCTCCCGTCTGGGCATGAACTCCGTGGTCCCTTCATTCATCGGTTGAGGCAGCTGTGGGGAGTCACTCCTGGGGCTTTGACGTCTGTCCTGTGCCCTTGGTCTGAGTTCAGGTCCTGATGGCCTTGCTCCAGTCTGTTACACAGGATCTAGGACCTGGCACTGATCACACAGGCATTAGGAATAGAAAACTTGGGGTAGGAGAGATAGCCTAGCGACTAAGAGCACTGACGCTCTTGCAGAGGACCTGGGTTCGATCCCCAGCACCTACATGGCGGCTGAGAACCGTCTGTAACTCCAATTCCAGGAGAACTCCAGTTCCAGGGGAATCTGCCACCCTCTTCTGACCTCCGTGGCATTGCACGACACGGGTGCACAAACCTACATGCAGACAGTACATTCATACACATACAAAAATAATAAATTTTTAAAAAATTTAAAAAAAAAAGAAAACTCGATGTTCTTGTCCTTGGGGATGGCCCAGTGTTGACACTCAGGCTTAAACAGACAATTGGCTGTCACTTGGCTCGGCCTGGCTGCCTCCCCTGTGACCACTGCTGATAGCCTGGGTCTGTGCCTGAAACTGTGTCTGTGTTTCTAGAGACTGGGAACTTTCCACCTCCCAGACTGACTGCTCCATTGCCTACCAGCCTCTACATAGAAGCCCATAGTGTACATCATAGTGCACTCATTGCCTTATGTGATTCTCCAGGATATGAGACTGGGACAGGATAAGGTGCTGTGCTGGATAGCTTTAGTGTCAACTTGACACACCTGGGTTGAGGGAGCCTCAATTGGGGAATTGGCTCCATTGGATTGGCCTGTGGCCACATCTGTGGAGTATTGTCTGATTGTCCAGCAGTGTGGGAGGGCCCAGCCCACAATGAGTGGTACCACCCTGGGCAGGTTGTTGTGTACAATATAAGAAGGCAGGCTGGGCATGAGCCAGGGGAGCAAGCCAGAGAACAGCACTCCTCCATGGCCTGTGCTTCAGCTCCTGCCTCCAGGTTCCTGCCCTGAGTTCCTGCCTTGGGCTCCCTAAGTGATGAGCTGTGACCCAGGAGATGTAAGCTGAATAAACCCTTTCCTCCCCAAGTTGGTATTGGTCAGAGTGTTTTGTTACAGCAATGGAACACAAACTAGAACAGGTGCAGACTCTATGCTTGAGAGGTGATCCCAGGACCACACTTTATACCTATAAGTACTCGGTTGAGTGTGTAGACAGAAGAAGCCAAACAAGGAGGGTCTTTGCTTGGCCGAGCAGCAGAACAAACAACTGGGACTCCACTTTCAGGAGGCCTCGGCACTTCCCTTCTAGAAATGAGAAATAGGAGGCCCTGACTCCATGGTCTCTATCCCTGCCTGGGCTGGCCAATGGAGGCTCTGCGGCTCTGGGAAGAGAACCAACAATACTCACTCTGTACACTTGTGGGATGATATTGGCAAAGGGTATAGAGGGGGGGCCTCCAGAGCTGTCCCCTGCCATGTGTGTGCCTATGTGTGTGTGTGTGTGACGCCTGCCTGCAGAGGCCAGAAAGGCATCAGATTCCCTGGAGCTGGAGTTACAGGTGGTTGTGAGCTGCTCACATGAGTGGTAGGAACCAAACTCCTGTCCTCTAGAAAAGCAGCAAATGCTCCTGATGGTTGGGCCAGCTTTCCAGTCCCCATCCCTCTGTTTTTGTTTTGTTTTTTTCGTATGTGTATGAAGGTACTGTCTGCATGTAGGTTTGTGCACCCGTGTCATGAAATGCCTCGGAGGTCAGAAGAGGGTGTCCGATTCCCCTGGAACTGGAGTTAAAGACAGTTCTCAGCCATCATGTGGGTGCTGGGGATCGAACCCGGTCCTCTGCAAGACCAGTCCGTGCTCTTAACCGCTGAGCCATCTCTCCAGCCTAGATCCCTCCATTTTTACACTCTGCAGCAAGTAGGACAGAATCCTCATCTCAAGGCAGACCCAGCTGTTGGCTGTGATAATCAGTTCTTGTTTGAAGGCCAGCGACCTTTTTGTCCTGGCCACACTGACAACGTAAGCTTGGCGTGCCTCTTTTCCCACATGTGAATGTATTTTAGTGGAGGTAGAGAAAACTTGTGGAGCCCCAAGTATCCCTGACTTCTCACAGCCTTCTGTATGAGCTGCTGTTCTGTACCAGCTCAGCCAGCAGCTACTGTTGGTCCCTCTGTCCCTTGGAACCTCACTTCTTCATACATAAAATAGAGCCAAGACCACGAGCCCCACAGGGGTCTACACAGACCACGCCTGCCAGTGTCAGGTGGGGACACACATCCCTTTTCTTTGTTGAAGCTGCGTTTGTAAACTGAGGTGAGGGAGTGATTAGCATGAGAACTAGGATTTATATGAAGAGCATTTTGTAGTTTTCAAATGGCCATGTATGTATTCACAATCACTGTTCTCCACATCCCACCAGATGTTCACCACGCCATGTGATGTGGTCCAAAATGGCTCCAGGGAAAGGTAGGTTATTGATCTCCCAGCCCACAAAAATAATCTTGCGTTTAGTGGGCCTATGGTATCTGCAGGTGCTATGGTATTGAGATGTAAGGAGGCTGTTTGTTAGCTGCAGAAGGACACTAGCTGGAAGCCTTCAGAGCCCTGAGCTTGGGCAAGCCAAGGTGCTCTCTGATTTGCTCAGTTTGCTTGTCAGTATTTGGGAAGGAGAGGCTCTCACAAGGCTGCAGGGCTGTGTCTGGAGGGCAGGGTAATGCTCTGGGACTAGGACAAGGGTTATGGAAACCGGCTTAGAGGATAAAGTGATGTGTGGGGAAGTGTTCTGAGTTTGGGTTAAGATGACCTTGGTTTGTGTCTGAGCCCCCGTCTTGGAGGCCTGGGTAGCAGCCTTGGGTGCTGCACTGATTTCAGTTTCCTCAGCTGCAAAATGACATGAGATGGAGCAAGAGAAGAAAGTAGGCAGCTCCGCAGAAGCAAGCCCCGGATCTCTGAGGAGGGTGTCCGTGCAGGTGTCCTTGCAGGTTCCCACGCAGAGCTTTGAGCAGCTCTCTAGGAAGAGAAGAGCTCAAGGGCACAAGAGCTCTGCAGGGTTCAGATTACAGAGGCTCCGGCCCCTGCTGTGCACCAAGCTCCTGCAGGCACCATGCCGGCCCGGAAGAGCCTTCCAGGACTTCCTGAGTGTGGAGGTGTCAGCCCTTCTCCATGCCTGGCCTTGGGGGACCTGTTGAGGAGTCCACGGAGCCAAAGCATCTCAGGGGATGCTCCTTTGGTTCTGACCGGTGGGGCCACAGTGAACCCTCACCCCAGGAATGTGGTATTTGCTCTTGGCAATTTCTCTTAGATTTGGGACACAGGGGGCAGAACCGTGTGCGAGTGTGTGCGAGTGTCCTGTAGGGAGACACACGCATGCTCTTCCTGGCTTTCCAGCTGTGCCATCTCCTGCCTGCTCTCAGGTCTCCGGCTGTGCTCTCCAGCATCCCCTGCCTGCTAGTCCTCTGGGCCTTGTGCTCTGTGTTTGAATGAATTGAGAGGAGCTGTGTTCTTGGCGGCCATCAGGCTTTGGAGAGCCAAGCTGGCACCCCGGCCCCGTCGTCAGCACACCTAAGGTGAGTTCCAGGACAGTTGGCTGCTTCGGTCTCGCCTGGGGAAAGTGAATGATGTACCCTGGAGCTGCTGATGGGAAACCTCCATGACAAGCACCGGTCACAGCTTATTCCCGGAGCTGGGCAGCGGGGGACTGCATCTCCAGTGAGGGATGGCCGAGGGCAAGCTCTTCTCTCTACCAGGAGGAGAGGATAAGGTGAAGAGCGGGCCCCAGTTGGCCACACGCTGGGGTTGGGAGAGCTACCTGGACCTACAAGGTAGATAGATGGTGGGTGTCTAGATGTCATGTGGATCTTCTCTGGGTTAAACAAGGAGCCTGGGGACATAAGGTCTCAGAACGGGTAAGAATCCCTTGAAGCTGGTCCTCTGCCCTTCTCAAGTATCTCTCCCAAGCTGGACTAACAACACGGCCTTCCTGGGAGACAAGGACTTGAGGATGCAGGCGTGGTGGAGCTGAGGGAGGGGTGTAAGCCCTCTCTGCAGAACCCCCAGGGCCCTGAGTTCTGGCATCAGCTCTCTGTATCACTTCCTGTCCACACCACCTGCCCCAGTGTAGCCTTCCTGCCCCAGTGTAGCCTTCCTGGTGGGTTCTGGACACCTGGAGACATCTTTGTACCCACAGAGGATGGCTGGAAGTTTAGCAGGTGATGAATGGAAGAATGCTGTTCAGATGAAGGACACATTTGAAGAGAGAGGAAATGGGTGACCCAGTGGCCTCCTGGTGGTCTGAGGGCTATGGCTGGCCTGGAAGGGTCAGGCGAGCCACACCCTTGGCTTTCTCTGTGGTATGGATTGACCAGACCTTAGTCACTGCTCTAGCTTGGTTTCTCTATTGCTGTAATAAAATATTTGGATTGTGCCGGGCGTGGTGGTGCTTGCCTTTAATCCTAGCACTCAGGAGGCAGAGGCAGGCGGATCTCTGTGAGTTCAAGACCAGCCTGGTCTACATAGGGAGTTCCAGGACAGCTGGGGCTAACAGGGAGACCCTGTCTCGAAAAGACCAAAAAAAGAAATTTGGATTGAAATCAATTTAGGGAGGAAAGAGCTTATTTGTCTTGCACATCCAGATCACAGTTTATCAGTTGGAGAAGCCAAGTCAGGAGCCTAGAGGCAGGAGCTGAAGCACAGACCTGGGAGGATGCTGCTTACTGGCTTAGTCTCCTGGCCTGTGCTTAGTCATACAACCCAAGACTACCTGTCCAGGGGTGGTGCCACCCCCAGTGGGCAGGGCCCTCATACATCACTCAACAATCAAGAAAATGGCTCATAGACATGCCCACAGATCAGTCCCTCAGAGGAACTTCCCCAAGTGAGGGCCCCTCATCCCAGCTATATCAAGTTGACAGCAGAAGCTTATCAGCACAGTCACCCAAATGGTTGAGCTGGACAGGACATCAAGCTAGTATCATGAGGTCTCTACATAGTTGGCCTTCCATATCTGTGGACTTTGAACCCTCCATTTCAATCAACCATGCATAGAAAATATCTGACAAGAATTATGCCTGTATCGAACATGTACAGGCTTTTTTCTTTTTTTAATTTAAAAAATAAAGTATGTTTATTTAGCAATAATGATATATTTTAGAATAATAGCCGTGAATGGAAAAAAAAAAACAAGTTTCCCAGTGTTTTCAAATTCTTGGCATGTTACTTTTTGAGATTTGGGGTTAATAAATCAGTATTCCCAGGAATTCTCAGAAATTTCAAAATTATGATTGTTTGAAACATACATTTAACAATCTACACATTCAATTATTTGAATAACTAAAAATCTTGTTTGAATAATATCTGCACAAAGTTTAGTAGTACTTATAAAGAGCTACAGCCTATAGAGATATTCAAACAATGAAAAACATGATATAAAATGAACACTGTCTCCCAGTAAGGTAACAGCCCTTAGGAAGTCACACATGGGCAGTGTCCATTCCAGAAGTGAATTTTTTTTTTTTTGAGACAGTGTCTCCCTATAGCCCCAGCTGGCCTGGAACTCACTCTGTAGACCAGGCTGGCCTTGAACTCACAGAGATCCACCTGCCTCTGCCTCCCAAGTGCTAGGACTAAAGGTGTGTGGCACCACGCCCAGCCAGAAGTGAATCTTGAAGCATGGGTTGTAAGCATCATGCTGAGCCAGATGCTGGCCTGGGCTGACATGGCTACCAAGATGCTCTACCAGATACTTGACTGAGGTTCTGAATCACCTTTTTCCTGGGGCTCTGGCTGAAGGGACTCATTAATCACATTCTTTCTCTTTTTTCATTTTGTATTTCTTTTTTTTTTTTACCTAGGCAGTAGGCACCATCACAGATACATTTTATTAGTCATAAGAACCTTAATTCAGAAACAGAGGTAGGCGAGGTGTGGGTATTTATGGGTTAAAAGTGACCCCACACAATCTGTGCACAGGCTCTGGATTGGCAACATTCCACAGTCATTGAAAGCTGGTCAGCTGGTCAGCCTTGCAGGAAATTTAGCTCAGGATGAAAGAGTTTTTTGGTTTTTTCCAGAGAATGTTCTTTCACACTTCACTTTTTTGTTCTTTTTCAGACAAGGTCTTGTGAACTCGCTGTGCAGCTGAAGACCTTCCTGCCTCCGCCTCTTAAGTGCTGGGACGACGGGCGTGCTTGGTGTTCTGATTAGTTTTGCCAATTTGCCACAAACTAGAGACACCTGGGAAAACAGAACTGCTATTCACATAGTAATTACCCCCCCAAAAAAAAACAACAACAAAAAAAACTGTTAGGTTGGGACTCGGGACAAAAAGCCAAGCCTCCCAAGTGCTGCTTAGGCCGGCCTTAAAAAGCCTGCTATGGGGCTGGAGAGATGGCTCAGCGGTTAAGAGCACCGACTGCAGACCCGGGTTTGATTCCCAGCACCCACATGGCAGCTAAGAACTCTTTAACTCCAGTTCCAGGGGAAATCGGACACCCTCTTCTGACCTCTGTGGCATTGCATGACATGGGTGCACCAACCTACATGCAGACAGTACACTCATACACACAAAAAATAATAAGCCGGGCGTGGTGGTGCACGCCTTTAATCCTAGCACACCACTCACCACCACGCCTGGCACATAGCAGGCTTTTTATTTATTTCTTTTTAAAAAATTTTTTTATTAATTAATTTTATTTATTTCTGTATGTGTATGAATGTACTGTCTGCATGCAAGTTTGTGCACCTGTGTCGTGCAATGCCGCGGAGGTCAGAAGAGGGTGTCGGATTCCCCTGGAACTGGAGTTCTCCTGGAATTGGAGTTTCAGACGGTTCTCGGCTGCCATGTGGGTGCTGGGGATCGAACCCGGGTTCTCTGCAAGAGCAGTCAGCGCTCTTAACTGCTAGGCCATCTCTCCAGCCCCTTGTTTTTATTTCTTGAGACAGGGTCTTACTATGTAGACTAGGCTGGCTTACAACTCATTATATAGACCAGGCTGGCCTCACGTGCTGGGATGAGAGGCATGTGCTATCACATCTGGCCTCATTAATCACATTTAAACTATATATTATTTATTATTTTTACTTTATGTGCATGAGTATATTGCCGGCATGTGTGTAAATGCACCCATATGTGGAGGTCAGAGGAAGGTATTGGGACCCCTGGAACTGGAGTTATTGATGGTTGTTATCCAGCATGTGGGTGCTGGGAATTGAACCAACGTCCTCTGTAAGAGCAGTCAGTACTCTAACTGCTGAGCCATCTCCAGCTCCAACATTAAACACATTCTTGAGGAATCTTATTTTCTTCTTTCCAGACCTCTCTCTCTCTCTCTCTCTCTCTCTCTCTCTCTCTGTGACTGAGGTCTCTCACTGTTCTGGAAGTTGCTGATCAGGATAGTCTGACTGGTCAGTGAGTGGGGCTAAAAGAATTTGCACTGCAAACTTTTTCTGAATATCCAATAAACACATGAAAAGTTGCTTTGCAGATTTTAGAATCAAAATATGAATGATCAATGCTCACAAACACCACTGAGCCATATGGGCAGCACGATGGCTCAGCAGGTAAAGGGGCTTGTTGCCAAACTGGATGACCTGAGTTCTAGCCCTAGGATTCACATGGTGGAAGAAGAGAACTGACTCCTACAAGTTGTCCTCTGAGCTCCACATGCACTCTGTGGCATGCACATGCCCCCTGCAAAATAAATAAGCATAAAAATATTAAAGAACCCTCAATCTGAGCAGTCCATGGGCAGGTGTATTCCTTTGCCCAAGGACTGACTCTATTTGGTTTATTTAATCGTTCTGCAATTATTAGGCACCATCTCTTTTCAATGTAGGATTGTTTATGGTTGAAAATAAAATGGCTTAAGACACCATCCTACTGTCTGTCAGGGGAGGACACACATGGACAACGCTGATGGGCCCCTCACCGGGAGCTGTCTCTCTGTATTTACCTAGCTGTCTAGGTTTTGGTTAACCAATTTAAAAACTTGTATAGAATAGAGTTGGCAGAAAAAAAAGAATTTGGCTCCAGTGTTTGAAGGGCTCAAACATCTGGAAGAAATACGGATTTCAAACATCATTACTTGGCACCCAGCTCCTGGAGCTGGTGGCTTTCTCTGCTGCAGAGCGCTGGGCTTCTGGCACCCAGGGAGCTCGAGGTCTCAGGTTGAGTGGCTTGGAGTGAAAAGTGGCTGAGACAGCAACACCAAGTCCAGGGCTGGCTTCAGGGTGCACAGTCTGAACCATTGCCCGAGGCCTTGTGCTGGAAAGGGCCACCCTTGGCTATGTGTTTCACTCTAGATGTCTTGAGGTTCTTCATTATTTTGTCTTTGAACTTGTATTTTGTTAAGTGAAGTCCAAAGGAACACCAGAATATGCTGTGCCTGAGGGGGGGAAATGGTGCGGTGGGTGGTTCCTGCCCCCTGTGGAGTTTCCCATTCCCCAGAGCAGGGCCACAGTGTGCAGAAGGCCAGCACAACTGAAAACAGCTACAAGGTGACCATCCTGTAGAGGTCACTGGCCCCGCTGAGGGCTGGTGGAATATGCATGGGTCAGGACGTAGGGTAAGGGCCTGGACTCCACTTCCGGCAGCTTTCCCGTCATCTGCCAAGAATGAAATCTGCAGCATGCACCACTGGTGGCATTTTGTTCTCTGACCAACCCTGTCCATGTGCATACTGCTGGTCCTATGAGACTGAATGGAGTGGAAGGAGTCCTGTCCCCTTGTGCCATGGTATTGCAAAGTATTTCTCATGTGTTTGTAAAGATGCTCCTTTGATCAGGCCTGCTGCATGGCCCATGATGTTGGAGCCGGTGAGGGCATGGCATTCACATTGATGTTACCACTTCACTTATCCTTACACATAGATGGTAGAACAGTGTGCTGGGCTTTTCCAAGAGTTGCCTCCCACATCTGTGTTCACCTGAGCTTGATCATATCTTGTGTTGTTTGTTCATTGTAGTCGTGTGTGTGTGTGTGTGTGTGTGTGTGTGTGTGTGTACGCAGGTCTATGGACCACACTGATGAGATGGATGTAGACTATTTCATCTGGGTTTGTATTAATGAACTGTTTCACGTTCACACAAAGAAAAAGTTGCCCAGTGTACGTGATATGTCTGCACAGTTAGACAACGTGGGTATGTGTGTACATGTTCACACTATACATGCAAATTGTGGACTTTTGTTGAGTGCTCTGATGTTTGGATTTAAACTGGGATATAGACATGAGTGGTAAATTCGTGCTAATAAGTTGAAATTGTAATTATTTAAATCTTAGAAAGACAACCTATGATAAAGGAAAACTGAGAACGACTGCCGAGAAGCCAGTAGATTGCAAGGCACATTTTTCCCGCCTTTTGAACAAGCGCACCTGCTTCTACATTTTGCTCTGGACCCCACAAATCATGCTGCTGCCCTGGCCAAGACTCTTGATAGGACCAACACACAGAGGCATTAAACTGTGTCCATGCAGGATAGCAGCCTGTGAAATCTCCCTCCATATGGTGCTCAGAACTGGACTTGTGCTCACTCTGCCTCAGGCTTGTGGGGAAGGGCAAGTTTGGGAGTCTCTTGTCTCTGGAAGGTGGACTATCACTGGATTCAAGTATACTGAGACCTCTTCTCATGGTGGACTAAAGCCCAGAGAAGTGGGGTGACCTGTGCATGGTCACATAGCTCATCATCATCAGAGCTTGGACCCTAACCCAGGTATCCTGGCGGCGAGAGTCCTCATCCCAATTACCTATTCCACCAGAGAGCCATGCAGACACCTGTTTCCTGAATGTTCCAGGAGGTCCACCTCTTTCTGGGTCCCATAACTAATATAGGGGTGATAACTGGTTTAGGCGGGCTTGTGGGCTTATAATTCTGAGCTTCCGGAAGCAGATGGTGTTGAGTGAGTTGGGCAGCCCTCCCCTTGTTCGCCAGGTGACACTGGCCGTGTTCATGGAACATTGTCAGAGGGCCTGCAGGCAGGCAGCCCCAGTGCAGGGTTGAGCCTCTGCCTACTGTGGTGCAGGTTCGAGCCTCTGAAGACAGACCAGTGAAACAACCACTGAGTTCCCTCACCTGGTGCCACGTGTTACAAAGGAGATTCACAGTGTGAGGAGAGCACCCAGAGAAGCCTCCTGGAGATTCCCCGCCCTGCTTTTCCCCTTCTGCTCAATGGGAACAATAAAACCTACCTAAGAAGCTCTAGGGCAGGAGGTGAGACACTTCCTGTATTATGCCATTACATTAGTGAGTTGTCATGGGAACCACCAAGATGAGATGCTGAACAAGCATCATTGTCCTGCGTTTGTGGACAGTCACCTTGCCTACTCTGTATCTGTGAAAAGGTAAGTCACTTGCCTTTCATCCAAGAAGCAAAGTTTCCTGTCAGACGTGGGCAGGTCTCTCTACCTGTGCTTACTGTAGACAGATTTCTAGTTTAAGAGACTCCAGGAGAAGTGAGGAAGTCCATTAATATTTCCTCCTAGTTCTGTACCATGGCATTAATTGGGCTCATTTATTAATGAAATAGTATTTCAGTTGTGTCATCTAGGCCCCCATATGACTGAACTCACTGACAATGTCACCTCTGTTTGATCTTTTTAAGGCTTCTACTTAATATATAATGTTATGACCAAGGAGACTACATGGTCTATGATAAATAAAATGGTATTAGATACAAACACATGTGGTATTATTTGGGGAATAAAATCATATGCAGGGCTGAGGAGGTAGCTCAGCTAGCAGAGTGCTGGCCTAGCCTGCATGGAGCCCCGGGTTCCATCCCCAGAACCCAATCCAAACTGAGCATTGGGATATATGCCTATCATCCAGCACGCAGGAGGATCAGGAGTTCAAGGTCACCTTTGATGACAGTGAGTTAGAGGCCAGCCTGGGATTCACAAGCTGCTGCCTCAAAAAACAAAACAAAACAAAACAAAACAGAGAACCATAGAAAACTTGTCTGAAAATAGAATATAGAAAACTCACACATAAAATGTAGAAACACAATAATTTCTAGACAATCACGTAAAAAGGTTCTAAAAGAGCATGTCCTCTAGATTTTGTGGCCAAATGTAATTTGAAATCTGGAACATATGAAAGTAATATTTAGAACTTTTTTTATTTATTTGTGTGTGTGTGTGTGTGTGTGTGTGTGTGTGTGATAGCAAGTGTACGAAGGTCAGAGCACAGCTTGAGTTAATTCTCTCTTCCCATCATGTGAGTTCCTGGGGATTGAACTCAGGTTGTCTTACTATCTTGTGGTAGTAAGAATTTAAATCACTGTGCTAGCATCTCGTTGGCCCAGTACACTACTTTTGCTAGAGAAGATGGTTTCACAATACCGAATATACTGAAAATCATTAATAGATGAGTTGTGGTATGTGACTACAACCTTAAAAACTCCCAGTTCTAACAACCTTCTTAGCAAAGTGTCCCTATGCTCCTATGTAAATGAGCAGAGAGGTGACTGTGCACCACCTCTTGTATTGACCTTCTGCTGATGCTCTTCTGAGGGGAATCAGCTGAATAGCCCAACAGCCGAACCTGAGCCCATCTTCCACACATGAATCCCCAGGATGTGGAGGGCCTGGTGTTCTCAGGGAGCGTCCCCTGACCTGATATCACCTGCTGCTGCTTCCTATGTGAGTTGGTCTGCTTTGACAACACTGAACAGAAAACCAGGATCAGAGAAGCTTCCCGGAAGCTCTGGTTTGGATATGGTGTGTCCTTGATGGGCTTGTGTGTTAGGTCCCAGCTGCTAGTGGGGGGGTTCAAACAGGTCCTTAGATGCTGTTCTTGCTAAAAGGCACTGTGGTCACTTGGACTGTGGTAACTCAAGCAGCATAGAATCCTGACTTGTCTGTCTTCCCTTCAACTTTATTTTGGCTGAAGGCACAGAGGTAGTTCACTGTCCTTAACCTGTATTCTTGAGTCAGTTTGGCTTTCTGGGAACAACAGATCCTCATTAGACAGACCTCAATTATCCGTGAGGGTGACGCTGTCTCCGGGGTCAGGAATAACCCTCTCCTGAGAACCACAATGTCCCTTCAGGCAATGACTTCTGCAGACGACCTTACAGAGCCACAATGAAGACTGCGGTCAAGGAGACCACCTCCTGACCAGGACTGTTTAATTACCCATATGTTTAGGCCTTTCTCTAATTCTTCCTTCCTTTAAGTCCAAAGTTCAGGTCAGGACCACAAATACAGACTTGGGGTCCCTGAATTCATTTATCTCTTCTTCTTTCCAGTGTGGCTGCTTGGAAATAATCTCTCTTCTCGGCCTCTGACGATTGCTTGTTTCTTTAGCTGATGTACTGTGGACCTGGAGCCTAGGCCTTAGCTCTAAAACTCCAGTTCTAGACGGAGAGCTGGTTAGCTCTGGAGGGTTCTGACCTAATCAATGTGCCCTCCACCAATGGAGACATGATTTTTTTTTTTTATTGAGAGGTGAGGGTGAGGGGCCAGGGGTCTGGTTGGAGGAAGCAGGTCACTGAGGTGCTGCCTCGGAAGCATATTTTATCCTCTTGTTCTTTCTGCTCCTCCACCCCCTCCTGCCATGATGGCTCACCTCACCAAAGCTCATCACCACAGGAGCAGCTCATACCTGTGAGGGCAGAGCAATGACAACTCAATTGTCCTTGAAGTTGATTTCCTCAGGAATTTGGTCTCAGTGGAATAGAAGTGACGAACTTGGGATGAGGGGAGGCGTTGCCATTATGTATAAAGTGGATTCTGGAAGTGTATGGGCTGCTGGGGCTGAGGATCCAGAGTATGGGGTCAGCTTAGGGCAGATTCTCTTGTTCATTGTGGGATCTTCACCCTTAGGCTGGAGGCAAAATGGCCATAGCAACTCTTACTTCCTGTTAGCCTTTTATCACTGGGGAAGACTCTTCCCAGGAGCTCCAGAGTGGCCTCTTATCACACTTCATTGGTTAGAATTGACTCACTTGTCCATATTTGAGCTAAGTACTGGCACAGGGGCTGGGGCTGCCCCGGCTGGCTTGGAGAAATCCTTGCCAGGACTGGAGGTGGGTGGGGGTTACTGAGCTGTTGCTGAGCAGGTATCTTCTAGGAGCAAAACCAGGCTCTGTGGGGAGGAGGAAGCGTGGGAGAGTGCAGGGATCTGCCTCCGCTTCTCACGGAGCCCCATGTTGCTTGCTGCATCATGTTTCCTGACCCCTTCCAGGATGCCTTAAGGTCAAGTTCAGGCACTGGCTTCAGTCTGAATCCATCACAGCCTAGAACACCTGACCGCAGTTCCAGGGATGAGGTGATTCCATTTCCTTTTTCTAAAGAGATTTAAATCAAAACCTCAAGTCCTACATCTTGAATATGGATGCACCGCCATCAGCCGTTGCCTTTTTTGATTCCTCTGTGACACGTTTTTTTAAGACTTCACCACTGACAGCATGTTCACCAACCTGCTGTATCTAGTCAGCAAACAATTGGATTTTTCAGCAATAGCAGGCAACTCCTGACATGCGCTCACGGCTTCTGTTCATGGTGCAGAGATCTTACCTGCACTGGTGCGGATGGTGTCCTCCATCTTCCTCATCTCTTCAGTTTCCTGGGGATAGTGGTAGGGCTGTTCAGAAGCACAAGTCAGGACAAATTTCCTTTTCTTCATGTGTGTGTGTGTGTGTGTGTGTGTGTGTGTGTGTGTGTGTGTGATGCAAGCACATGTACATTTGTGTTGAGGCCAGAGGACAACTCCAGGTGTGGTTACATCTCAGGAACCATCACCTTCTTAAAATTTGGAGCCCCGGTCTCCCGTGCCTGCCTGGAACTTGCCGTGTGGGTTGAGTGGCCGGCCAGTAAGCCGAGTGCGCCCCTTGCTTTGCTTCCCCGGGCCTGGGATTACAAGCACATGGCACCCACCCATGTGTTACGTGGGTTCCGGGACTTGAACTCAACTACCCAAGCTTGCAGGGCAAGCACTTCACCACTTCTATAGACCTAAAATGCCTCATTTTTAATAGACGAAGACACAAGCAAGACATGAAGATGTGAACATAGCTTGCTTGTCTACGGATCCTTTCCTATCTGTAAGGTTATCTTCAAACATCCAAAATTTGCTTTCAATACATGCTAGAGTCCAGAGAAAGCTTTTTATGATGGTGACTGATGGAATATTGACAGGTAAGGAGACTTG
>VZQC01002234.1:0-91683 GCA_009823505.1 Rhizomys pruinosus | reverse complement strand
TGTGTGTGTGTGTGTGTGTGTGTGTGTGTGTGTGTGTGTGTGTGATGCAAGCACATGTACATTTGTGTTGAGGCCAGAGGACAACTCCAGGTGTGGTTACATCTCAGGAACCATCACCTTCTTAAAATTTGGAGCCCCGGTCTCCCGTGCCTGCCTGGAACTTGCCGTGTGGGTTGAGTGGCCAGCCAGTAAGCCCAGTGTGCCCCTTGCTTTGCTTCCCCGGGCCTGGGATTACAAGCACATGGCACCCACCCATGTGTTACGTGGGTTCCGGGACTTGAACTCAACTACCCAAGCTTGCAGGGCAAGCACTTCACCACTTCTATAGACCTAAAATGCCTCATTTTTAATAGACGAAGACACAAGCAAGACATGAAGATGTGAACATAGCTTGCTTGTCTACGGATCCTTTCCTATCTGTAAGGTTATCTTCAAACATCCAAAATTTGCTTTCAATACATGCTAGAGTCCAGAGAAAGCTTTTTATGATGGTGACTGATGGAATATTGACAGGTAAGGAGACTTGGCACCAGGTCTAAGGATGCAGAGAGAGAGAGCAAGAGCGAGCAAGTGAGAGAGGAGAGAGAGAGAGAGAGAGAGAGAGAGAGAGAGAGAGAGGAAGGATCCGGCCCCTCCTCCCCAAAGTCACACTTTGCAGTCTCTCTCTCCCTTTCATCCATCAGCACAGCGATGCCCCCTAGATCAATGCATTAACTTGTTTGTTTTTCACAATGAAGGAAAACTTCATAACCTCATCACTCATTCCAGAGTGCGGGGGGGAAAAAACAAAAGCCAGCCACCGAAATTTGCATGGTGCTCAATTATACATTAGTGAACATCACTTGGCAATCTGTTCATATCAGTTTAATTGGATTTTAATATGGCCTCTGATCTTGTTTTCTAATTAACAGCAGTGCTTGGAAATAAAGCAATACCATGCACCCAGCATTTTTTATCTCCACCATATGGAGCTCCACCGAGCTCTGGAAAAAAAACCCTCCCCTGACTCCGCAGCAGGCCGAGGGAAGAATGGCCCCCAGATGGCTGGGTACCACGGGTGCCCACACCCCATGGATCATCTCGTCCTCCAATTGGTGCTTGTTGCAAGCCAGAGGACTCACTTCATGTGCTGCAGGCAAATTCCTGTCCCCAGGGCTGATGAGGTTGGTGGATTTCACAGCTCGGTTTTGGAGGACAAATATTTAAGTAAACAGATCTAACCCTGCAGTGTGTTTTGGAATGGGGTCTCTCTGTCAGGATGGAGTGGGCATGTCAGGATCTGGGAGAAGGGATGGAAGCTAAGCTGTCACTTTTCTTGTCAAAATGTACCTTCGACCCACAGGAGCATCTATTTCAACTGGGCCTTCCCCTAGCCTCACCCCAAGATCTACTACTCTTTACCTCCACTTCTTTTTTTGAGATATAGTGCCATGTTGACCAGGCTGTCTTCAAGCTTGCTATGTAGTGGAGGATGACTTTGAATTCCTGATCTTATGTCTCCACCTCCCAAGTACTGGGATAACAGGCATCTGCCCCCAGGCCAGTTTTACGTGGTGCTAGGGGAAATTGAACCCCAGGCTTCATGCATGCTAGGCAGAGACTCTACCAATGGAACTACATTTCCCTCCATGCCTGCTTCCTCTTCTTTGTGTTTCTTAAATCCCTAGGGTTCTCATGTCACTGGCTATTCACTCTGGGTTGGCTTTGTGGGTTGATTGTCTGACACACACCAAGACCTCCTGAAAAAGATAAGAATTGAGGTGAGTATGTTCCGCAGCCCCTCTGAGAAGCAGTTAGCTCCAGATCTCTACACTGCTGACATCACAAATCCCCAGGGTTGACTCTTGCATTGGTTCATACCAGAGCCATTTGACAGCGAAACCTGGTCTGAATGGATGCAATGGTGGTCTTCATGATCCTCACTCATCCCACTGACTGTGGACGGTCATCCAGGCTGGTGCGGAAATAGTCATGTCCAGAGTGGTGGGGCTGTTCCAGGCTCTCCTAGGCTGTATGCATCTATCTTTCACATGTTTTTTTTATTTTTTATGTGTATGAATGTACTGTTTGCATGTAGGTTTGTGCACCTGTGTTGTGCAATGCCACGGAGGTCAGAAGAGGGTGTCAGATTCCCCCGGAACTGGAGTTAAAGACAGTTCTCAGCTGCCATGTGGGTGCTGGGGATCGAACCCGGGTCCTCTGCAAGAGCAGTTGGCACTCTTAACCACTAGGCCATCTCTCAATCCCCAAATCTACCTTTCTAAATCCAACCTGTTCTGGAGTTTAAACCACAGTGGGTGCTGGTGGTTTGGGATAAAGGATTGTGGAGCTGTGCCTTCCTCAAGGAGATGAGATAACTTTTCCCTGTGGATTTTTTGCCATAGAGAGGGCACTTACCAGTGCATGGATTTTTCTTTAATTAGCATACAAATAACAGGTTTCATTATGGAATTTTCATTTTTAAATTTTTAGTAGAATTTTGTGAATTTAAGAATATTTTATTATTTTTATTTTCTGCATATGAGTGTATTTATTGCCTGCATGTGTGTAAGTGCACCCGTGATGTGCAATGCCTGAGGAAGTCTGAAGAGGGCATTGGATCCATGGAGGTGGAGTTATGGATGGTTGTTAACCTCCATGTGGGTGCTGGGAATTGAACCTGGTTCTCTGAAAGAGCAGTCAGGGATCTTAACTGATGAGCCATCACTCTTCAGCCCCCAATTTTTGTGAAGTTTATTTAATTTATTTTATGCTATGCAGTTGAATGCATTGCCTGGTTGTATGTAAAAGTTCACCCATGTCATGCAGTGCCCACAGAGGTAAGAAGAGAGTGTTGGATCCCCTAGAAATGGCATTATGGATGGTTTTCAGCTGCCATGTGGGTGCTGGGAATCAAATATGGGTCCTCTACAAGAGCAGACAATGCTCTAAACTGCTGAGCCATCTCTCCAGTCTTGAATTTCTGTGGATTTAGTTTGATCTTATTTAGTTCCCACCCCATCTTCCCTCCTTGTATAGTCTCCCTCCCTCCACTGGATTCCATGTCGAGAGTCAAATACGAGTCTCCAGTTGTCCTTTGGTGTGGCTCCATCCCCTAGAGCCTGGTTAACCTTTCTCGTGTCACACCCTTAAAGAAAACAGATTCTCCCTGTACCCCCCAGTGATTGGTTGCGAATAGGTTCTCAGCTAAGGTCGGAGCTTCTTCTCTACTCCCCCATATCTATCTGGCAATGATCTCTGGGCCTTTGGAGACAGAAGTTTGAGATTTGTCCAATTCAGGAACAATAAGCTCTGTGTAGTCTCTTAGTCTCTGCACTCTGGCCATTCGTAAACATTTCTGGTGCTTATACCTGTGTGTGAGGCTGCTACTGGTATGTACTAGGTGAAGGTCAGGGCTGTGGAGAAGGATCTCACCATGCATACGATAGTCCCCACAATAAGGATTCGTCTGGGTCTGGATGTCCCTAGCTGCAAGTCCCCGGTGAAAAACTATGTTCCACACAACAGGGCAGATGCCAGCTCTAGCCTCAGATCACTGTTCTGAACTGCTCCATCTTAATCTGTCACTGTGGCTGAACGAATGGCTTCATCATTCTGGGCAAGCCATCAGGCAGTACACATGAGTGTAGGTCTACAATTTACCATGCCATGGAAGTATTACCTATTTGTTCATTACTCAAAGAGAAAAGTATATAGTCTGTAAATGTGCTTTACATAGCAACATCTGTCTGTCTATATACCTTGAGTACCAGGCAATGCGTGAGCTGTATTGGAAGAGAATCACAGTCCCGCCTTCTATAGAGCTCCCAATAGATTTGCTATCCTATGATAAATAGTCACTATATATTATACGGGCTGCTGAGAAAAGTAGCTCTCAAATGAACTTCTAGGAGCTTAATATCATTAAAATTGCTTTTTTAAAATAATAATGCTTTTATTGGTGTTTTGTGTACTTCAGACATCATTTCTCAGTTCGGTTTAGACATATTCCCCTTTCCTTTCTCCTCACCCCACCCCAGATCATACACTCTGTCATAACTATCCTGCACCTTTCTCTCAGTCGTTTTTTTTATGTTTAGGAATTCACATTTTCCTCCTTTAATTTTATGTTACTCTAAAATATGCATACATAGTTTCCACTCATATATAGTAATTACAGATGCTGAAAGTAAGTGGTGGGTCGATTCTAGAGCCTGTTAAGAGATTTACATTATAACAACATAATTGTTTTCAGATAAACAGAAATATAACAATAAAGTTGTTCAGCTTGACTTTCATCTGGGGATTTGCTGTTAGCATCCACAAATGAGAGAGAGCATTCACTGCTTGTTTTTCTGAGACTGTGTTACTTCACTTAGCATAATGGCTTCGAGTTCCATTCATTTACCTGCAAAGTTCATGATGTCATCTTTCTTTACCGCTGAGTAGTACTCCATTGTGTAGATGTACCACATTTTTGTCATCCACTTGTCAGTTGAGGGGCATTTGGGTTGGTTCCAGACTTATTATCATTATTATTTTAAGTGTGTGTGTGTGTGTGTGTGTGTGTAATCTCTCCAGCCCTAAGGTAGTTTTATTGCTCTGTAATCATCTGTGGAGAGTAGCTCTCTTCCAAGTGGGGACCCAAGGACGCTACATTCTTGATATTGACAATGACAAGTCCTTGCATTGTCATTCCGTAAACTTGTATTGATTTACTTCTAGACAAGTAGGTTGGAGAGACAGAGACAATGAAAGTCCGAATGAGTCTTCTGGGAGCAGGCAGATAACCTGCTTTGTCTTCTGTCATTCAGTTGATCCAAATCAGCCATAGCTTGAGAACACCTGGGCCAAAAGTGGAATCTTCCCATGAACCCTGGAAGAGGAAACAGAGTTAATGCTTCTCCAGACAGTTGTGGTCACTCTTCATCTTTCCGGGTGTCTGTTTTAACTTTTCCTCCAGCGCATAGAAAACCTTCAGCCAAGGGAAGTACCCAACAACACCAAGTGCCAAAGAGTGCTAAGCCTGGGATTTCTGTATGCTAACCCCACCCTCTCCATCTGGTCTACAAATGGCTTCTGGGGAACCAGGATGGCAAGTAGCAAGCTCCCCCATGTATCCACACAGGTGAGCAGCACAGGCTGGGTCACCACACTTACCCTAGGAAAGCCAAGGAGTAGAGGTCAGTGACAGGTCCTGAGCTGCAGCCGGTCTGAAATCCTTGTTCCTGGTGACATTGTGGGGGCTCTTTGTACTTGAAGACAGGGGACAGTTTTTGGCTGCACCCTGATCCTGGTCCTGACACAAAGTTCATTGGTCTGGGTTTTCTGTGACTCCTGGCTCCATCCTTTGAGAATTCCCCTCGTTCATTTCTCTCCTTGGGCTTTGAAATTGTGGATGGTGCAACTTTTAAAGTGTTCTTCCTTTTGAGTCTGGGGGGTTAAATGGATGCATGTGTATTTCTTCAAGTTTTGTTTTTAGATTGCTATGATGTCTTGCTATGATGTCTAGGCTGGCCTCCAACTCCAGCTCCTGCCTCAGCCTCCCCAGAGCTGAGACTATGAATGAACACACACCAAATAGCTTTGCATGTGCATTTTTAATGCTAACCAGTTGTTGATTGCCTATGCTAAGATTTTCTCCATATTCTTGGCAGCCAACCTTTCCCAGTCCTTAGTCCCTAGCAATTCCTGCTCTGTTTTGAAATAATGCATTAAGAAGCCTTTTGCTTGACTTTCTCTAAGCAAAGTGCAGCGGAGCTGTGCTGAACTTGTTTCACAGGAGCGATGTAGTCTATCCTTCCAGGACGGCCACCTTCTTGGTCTGCTCTTCCACCTTTCTCCCCAGTCCTTTAAAGCAAATGTATTCTGCAGCAATTTCATGCACACATGTAATGAATGTTGGCCATTTTCATACTTCTTTCCCTTCATTCTCCTTCCTCTCCCTGAAACTTTCTTCTCAACAAGTTTTTCTCCTTCCATGTTATTTTTCTGTGACTCATTGATTTCATTAGGGTTGTTACAGGAATGTGGGGCGAGGTTCTTTACAGGAGCAAAGGCAGTTTACCAGCGGCTATACTGCTTAAGAAAACAATGTTCCCTTCTGAGAAGCTTCTCTGTGAAATGGGCTTCATTCACCACAAAGACTTAGACATGGTCATCACACCTTTTGATTTCAATTCTCATTTCCAAATATTTATGACTAGAAGCAGTGGGCCTTCCAAATTATGACCCCCCCCCGGGATTCCTGAATTTCCTTTTCTTAATTTTAAAAAATATTTGTATTTATTACTTTATTATTTTATGTGTATGATTGTATCGCTTGCATATATGTAAGTGCACTTATGTCCTACAATGCCTGGGGAGGTCAGAAGGGAAATGGATGAATGGGAGACAGAAACAGTCCCCTGTTGGGTCCCCCAATGTAAGAAAGGCTTGTTTCTGTTAGCGCCACAGGTCAAGCCAGCCCTGGACTACATACACCTGTTTGCCCACTTCCATTCAGGTGGCTGATGATCTGGCATCTCTTACTTGGAATTTTAACTAATCTCCAGTCTTCTTTCTATAGCAGTCAGGATGAGGAGCAGTAACTGCTATAATACACAGCCTGGCATCTCAGTGACTGAACACACAGTGTTTGGTAACTTCCTCTACGAATTGACTCAAGAAGCCAAGCTCCTTCCAGTGGATGGGTCCACTCTTTCCAAGGTCCCTACTTCCAGCCACCAGGGACAAGGAGAGGGAAGGCAGGAAGGGCCATGTGGAGTGGATCAGCATTGGGCTTTGAAAGGAACACATTGTCTTTACTCACATTTCATTGGTACAAACCTGGTCACATGATCTTTTCTGTTCTGAATATCCCCTCATAGTTCACATGTTGAAAACCAAATCCCCAGTGACACAGTGCTGAGATGGGAGACCTTTAAGAAGGTGCAGGCAGGCAGGGCTAGAGAGATAGCCTAGCAGTTAAGAGCATCGACTGCTCTTGCAGAGGACCTGGGTTCGATCCCCAGCACCCACAAGGCGGCTGAAAACTGTCTGTAACTCCAATTCCAGGAGAACTCCAGTTCCAGGGGAATCCGAGACCCTCTTCTGACCTCTGCAGCATTGCACGACACGGGTGCACAAACCTACATGCAGACAGTACATTCATACACATACAAAAATAAATAAAATTAAAATGTTTAAAAAAAGGCGCAGGCAGAGCTCTCACGAGTCCCTCATGAATGGATCTGTGTCACTATCGACCATGGGAGGAGTGCATCACAAAGCAGGAGCTGTACAGATGATGCTTTGAGCTCCTCTCTTGCTGTTTCTAACCCATGCCGATACTTTTCTGCCAGGACTCTGTGTGTGGGTGTGGGTATGTGTGTGCCTGTATGTGTATGCATGAGGCCAGAGGTTGAAGTCCAATGTCCCTAGTAGTTCTCCACCTATATTTTGAGGCAAGGTGCTAAACTATTTGGTCACAGGACCTAGGGCTTTGGCCTTTCCAGTGCTTGGACTACAGGAATGCATTGCTGCACACAGCTTCTTCTACGCTGGTGCTGGGATCTGACAGACTTTACTGACTGAACCGCCTCCCCAGTCTTTTCATCCATGCTGTAGCATAAGGACTCACCAAATCCAGCTCCTTAATCTTGGGCTTACCAGAAGGCAGAGCCCAAAGACAATATGTTTCTGTTCATTATACATTTCCCAGATTGTGATATTCTGTTATAGCAGGACAGAAGGTACTGGAAAGTATGTCTATTTTTATAACAAATACCTGAAAATACAAACTTGTTTAGGAATCGGAGATGGGTAGAGGCTGGGCCTGTTTTGAAGTGATGTCAGGAAAGCCTGTATCACTACTGATGGAGCTTGAAGGGCCATCCTCATGATAGCCCAGGAGAGGCCTGTGGGGAAGATTAGAAAGGTCACAGAGGCATTGTCAATGGCTGTGGTGAGGCCATTAGAAGAATGTGAAGTGTAGAGGCATTTATCATGAAGCTTTGAAAAGAAGAGGGATCAGATGTAGTCAGGGCTTAAAGAATCTAGCTGGATCGTGTTCATGTTGCATGGAGGCAGAAAGGGAGAATGTCTAATTGGGATATGATGCAGCAGAACTCCAAGGGCTGCTGGGAAATGTAGTCTTCATGTGCAAAGAAGAGAAGAACCATGGATGAAGCCTTTTAAAAATATTTTATTTATTATTTTTATTTCATGTATATGAGTGTATTGCCTGCATGCTTGTAAGTGCACTTGTGTTGTGCGATGCCCATGGAGGTCAGAAGAAGTCATCAGATCCCCTGAATTGGAGCTGTGGATGATTGTTAGATACCATGAGGGTGCTGGGAATTGAGCCCCAGTTCTCTGTAAGAGGATCCAGTGCTCTTAACCACTGAGGCATCTCTCCAGTCCCAAAGAGTCTTAACTATTAATAGATCTCCCAGACGTGTTTCCTACGGCAGGCAGGAAAGAGTGAGATCTTTCCCTGCTCTTACAAGAACTGTGAGTTGAGTCAACATTTTATTTGATTCTACCTATTCAGTGATTCCTTTGAACAATTATTGGTGAGCAACTCAATGAGCTAGGCATACTGTGTGTCATGAGAAGATGGGAGGGACAAACACATGAGTGACAGGTCTCCCTAAAGCACTTGAAATGATTTTTTAAAAATTTTTTAAATTTATTATTTTTTATGTGTGTGAGTGTACTGTTTGCATGTAGGTAGGTGCACCTGTGTCGTGCAATGCCTCAGAGGTCAGAAGAGGGCGTTTGATTCCCCTGGAACTGGAGTTAAAGATGGTTCTTATCCACCATGTGGGTGCTGGGAATCGAACCCGGGTCCTCTGCTAGAGCAGTCAGTGCTCTTAAACGCTGAGCCATCTCTTCAGCCCCTTAAAATGATTTCTTTTAATATTTCCCATTGATGGGGACCCAGTGCCCCTCCCTTGTACAAATGAGCAGACCGCTTGGAAAGACAATTTTGCCCAAGGCTGCAGAGCTAGCAATCAGCCACCATTAAGGCCTGCATTCATTCTAAGTGACCAGCCTATATTTATTTATAGCATTGATAATCTCCATTTTATGGGGAGACAGAGACAAAGTCAAATAATTAGAATTGAGCAAGAGCACCACACTCAGTATTGCCAGAATACTGCCAACTAATGACAGTGAAAAACACTGGGAAATTGTCAAAGCAGAAGGGCATTTGCACTGGGGCTCTGTAGAGTAGACAGGAGCTCATCAGTATGACCAGAATCCTCCACGGCCTCTGGACCAAGCTTTGGCTTAGTGGGAAGACAACCCTCAGATTTCAGTCTAAGGTTTCTTATTTTAATTTGTAGTTCTTGTGATGAGGGCTTCTGGGAGAAAAATTGAAAAGAAACTGCTCTTCTGAGCCTGCAGGCGGTGTCCCTGGGACCTGCAGATGCTCTGATAAAGTGCGGTGAGGAGGACCCTGGTGCTGCAGAGATAAGGGAAGATCCTCCCCAGAACAGACTTCCTGCCACCCTTCTGATTGGCTGGCCTGGAGAAGCTGCAGCTGCAGCCATCGCGTGGGTCAGTGAAGTGCTGATGCTGCACTCCTCGCCACACCCTGTGTCTCTGGGTCACCTGTGTCATGGAGAAGGCCAGGAATCTCTAGGGCTGGGTTTTAGCCTGGGCTGTTATTATTGAAGCTGCTGAGGGTACCCGGCATGGGGCATGTGTTCAGTCAGCAGTGGTTCCACGTTTGTGACCATCGCCATTACCGTCACTGTCAGCACTAATCCCCATTGTGGTCTTACTGAAGCCTCTGCTTAGGGGCACATCTGTCCCAGTGCCTTCTGGGGCTGAAGCTCTGCTCTGGGTGCTTGGGATCTGGTTACAAGAAGTCCTTCCTGTAGGGAGAGCTGGGAGTGCCAGCAGTCTTCCTCACTGAGGATTCTATGTTCCATGGTACCTAGGCAGTGAGATCACCCAGGTCTTAGAACCCATCTTAATCTTATATTTTGTTGTCAGCATAATAAGTTTGAGGTCAGCCTGGGCAACTTACCAAGACCTTGTCTCAAAAAAAAAATGCTTTGCAGCTGGGTTGGACCATTGATTTCCCCCCCAGCAGCTTGCACAGTATCCTTTAGAACTACGGAAGCTAGTCTTCAGGTAGAAGGCTTCCAGGTCAGTTCCTGCTCCATTGCTCCAAGTCGTGTGTCCGAAGTATGTCCTTCTTAGGCCACTGGAAACTTGCACATGGTGGCATCAGACACAAGACCCATCCCAGCTCAACCAGCCAGAGAAATGGCCAGCCCTAGCTGGGAGCTACTGGAGTCCGAAGGACATCTGGGTACAAATGCTTAATTAGATAGGATGGAGCATGCATCGATGGCAGAATGCATGAGATCCCATGGGGGAGGGGATAGGGAAGGGAACTAAATTTGATTAATAAATATTGTAGGAAGTGTACAAAACCTCAATAATTTTTTTTTAAAAAGTAAGCAATCACTTGTGAGGTCTGTAATGTGTCATTTGTCCAGTTGCTGAGTGTGTTTGGCCTTTCTCCTCCCCTTCCCCCTCCCTCCATCTTTCCCTCTGTCCCTTCCTGTCTTTGGGTATCTTCATAATACACGCCCTTTATTTCCCTGATTACATGGGTTTGGGGCCACCAGAGTTGCAACACCAAAGCTCCTTGTATGGACCATGAAAGCCAGCTGGCTACCTGGAAGGTTCTGGATTCCTGAAGAGTAGAGAGCAGCTTCCCTCTTGGTGAGTCTCTCTACCCCAACTTTTGTGGGAGGAGCTTCACCCCGAGGAGGTGACCTGTTCCCTGGAGAGGAAGGATGGATTTTCATTCACCCATTAAGCAGCTCTAGACCCTGCTAGGAAGAACATTCCCATCGAGATGAAAACTCCAGAAATTAACAGGCAATGAGATGAATGGGGGCAGAGGTCCACATGGGCTGGGGACAAGGACCAAAACTGGTAGAATAATAATGGGCCGTGGCACATTCGTAGAGCTGGTTAAGGGAGGGCGAGGGCTTGAAGTGACGGGGACATGACAGCAATGCAGATGACTCCACACGGGAAACATTAAACATACATACAGTGGTAGCACACTGGATTCTTTGCAACAGATTTCCCATGAACACAAATTGGCTGTTCGCCTCTTTACAGACAGAGAGTGAAGCTGGCATCTCACTTTGGACTAACTCAGAGATTTTAACCCTGTTAGGGAACACAGGATGCAGGAAACCAAGTTCCCTCCCCAGTGTTTGATGAGATCCTTTGTGAAGGTCCAGGTCAGTCCAAGAGGCCGCTTCCAGGCCCTGGCTTCTCCTACCCAAGGGTCCCCCACTGTTTCTGTGGTATTGCACAGGTTCACCCTTAGACATGCTTACCACAAGACATAAGGGTTTGTTCCAGTGGTGTCCACTGTACTGTCTGGACTGCCAGTACCCGCCTTGATGCTGTGGTATTCTAGGGTTGGGTGGCCAGTTTAGCCCTGAATCAGCAAGAGCATCTGTTATTCCCGATTAAGCTTGTGTGGATGATTTATAACATGACAACCTGGCCCCCAGACAAACATATCTCTGGGATCAGACCTGGTGCCTCTCACGTTTTACCATCTAGTTATCACTGCAACCTTGGGCCAGTCTTCCTGGGTCTCTGCAAGCCAAGGACCTAATCTACACAGGAAGTGGATGGGGCCAGGGATATCTCTCTGTGGGTTTTGGTTGCTTGACCCTGGGCCAGTATTCCATTCCATACAGTTGAATATTTTTCCTGGTGGCTTCTAAAAAGGGAAGAAATACATGTTGGGAATTGTCACTGAGGACATGGAGAAAACCCTAGATAGAACCTTGAGGGTAATCCATCTCTAGTTATGTACCAATGCATGCTAACTACTAACTACACACAATCCTAATGTGTAAATCATTACAGCTAAACCTCCCTCTGGGACAGGTGCATTCTGAGAAATGAGTTCTCAGATGACTTTGTCATTTGGCGAGCATCAGAGGGGGTAAATACATAAACCTCAGTTTACTCACGTGGCCTCTTGGCTGATGGTGTTATGAGGTGTATTGTTCTACAGTTAACGTGTGCACGCGCGCGCGCGCCTCTGGGTGTGCGAGTGCTAAAGTGTTCACATGGAGATCAGAGAACAACTTGTAAGAGTTCGTTCAGTCCTTTCACCATGTCAGTCCTGAGGAATGAACTCAGGTCCTCAGACTTGGTGACAAATGCCTTTACTTGCTGAACCATCTCACCAGCCCCACTTGTTTGTTGAGACATTGGAGCACAATGACACGGCTAGGCTGGCTGGTCTCCAGGGCGCAGGGATCTGCCTGTCTCTACCTGCCCAATGGTGGGATTAGAAGAAGCACAGGCTACCACAACAGTCTTTTTATAGAAATAATTTTTTAATTGTGTACAGTGAGTATACTTCATGTTATTTTAACTGTTATTATTGGAATTTGAGTGTATTATTTACTGAGAAAAAAATATAAAATTATGCATATTATTAGGGAACTGTGTGGTATTTCCATATGTGTACACTACATAACATTTAAATCAGATTATACATATGTACCTCCTCTTTGTGATTTCTTTTTAGTGAAAAGATTCAAAGTCCTCTCTTCTGCTTCACTTATTCAAATTAAGGTGCTGATCTTCAGTCTTTATTTACACTGGGGAAGGGGATGGGATCACAGTGTGTCTATGGCTAGATAACTATCCACTGTGTAGCTGGCCCTTACTTTTTTCTATTTAAAAATTATTATTTTTATTTTATGTGTAAGTGTATTACCTGCATGTATGTAAGTGCATCCGTGTCATGCAATGCCTGTGGAGATCAGAAAAGGGTGTTGAATCCCTTGGAACTGGAGTTACAGATGATTGGTAACTGCTAGGTGGGTGCTGGGAACTGAACCCAGGTCCTCTGCAAGAGCAACCAGTGCTCTTAACTGCTGAGCCATCTCTCCAGCCCTCTTATTTTTATTTTATGTGTATGAGTTGCCTGCATGTATGTAAGTACACCCATGTGTGTAATACCCACAGAGGCCAGAAGAGGGTGTCTGATATCCTGGAACTGGAGTTACAGCCAGTCTTTGGCCACCATGTGGGTGCTGGGAACTGAATCCTCATTATCTGAAAAAGCAGCCAGGGCTCTAACCATGGAACCATCTCTCACCCCAGGTCTCTTCCTTTATCCTGGCCCATCTGTGGATGGCTTTTGCTGACTGGTTATTGAGAATGGTGATGTTCTAACATGGGAGTGCAGATATTTCTTTGACATTCTGACTTCATTTCCTCGGGATAAGTTGCCAATGGTAAGATTTCTGGGTCTATGGTAGTTCTAAGCTTAATTTTCCAGAAAACCTTCATACTATTTTCAGTAAACTTTTTTTTTTTTTAGATAGGAATGTGTTCTAGCAATGGGGTCACAGAGGAGTGAAAACATGGGGCTTAGACACACCTGCATGTGGTCTCTGTCAGGTTGATGCACTCATGAAATCCACAAATACTTGAGGACTGTGTTTTACTGACAACATAAAAGTTATGTCGCCAAGTGAGGGGAATCCCCCACTTCATCGCAGCATCTTATGTTCAGATTGGCATTGACCAAAATGTCACTGGAGGCACATAGGATGTCTGTGGATGTAGACAGTGCCTCTGATATCAAACACTTGGGAAGCCATACTCTGATGCCAGAACCGACCGTGTTTTGAAAAAGATCGAATCCTGTGATTTGTTTATATGTTGATTCTGGTTCTTTTAAAAAAGGGTTTTAATTTATGCATATGAGTATTTTGCCTGTATGTGTGTACATGCACCTATGTGCAAAATGTCTGCGGAGGTCAGAAGGGTGCATTGGATCCCCTGGGACTGGAGTTGCAGAGGTGGTTAGCTGCCATGTGGGTGCTGGGAACTGAACCCAGGTCCTCTGCAGGAGCAGCCAGTTGCTGTTAACTGTGGAGCCATCTCTCCAGCCCCCAATTCTTGTTTTCTATCAGATATTAGGTCTGTAAATGTATCTTCTTATTGTGTGGCTTGAATCTCAATTCCTTTACAATGTCTTTTGATGAGTAGAAAGTTCTTAGTTTTGACAAAGCCAATTATAATTTTTCATTAAGGATGATACTTTTAGCATAATTTAAAAATATTTTCCTAATTGAAGGTTATAAAGATAATTTTCCATGTCATCTCAAGACCTTTTATAGTTTAAATTTGGTTTGTCATTCATATTGAGTTAGATTTGATATATATGGTGCAAGGGTTGAAGTTCACTTGTTCTTGCTCAAAATTGCTCAGTTATTTTAGCCCAGCTTGTTGAACATGCCACCCTTCTTTAACCAAACCACTTTATATTTTTATCAACAATCAATTGGCTATGCCTTTTTGCATTCATTTCTAAACCCTAATCCCTTTGCCCCTCAGAGAAAGACACTACACTGATTACAATCACCTCCTGACTGCAGTTGGCCCCAAACCCAGTCACTTATTCAGGTTTTTCTTTTTTATTATTATTAATTTTATTTCTTTCTGTATGTGTGTGAATGTACTGTCTGCATGCAAGTCTGTGCACCCATGTCGTGCAATGCCGCGGAGGTCAGAAGAGGGTGTCAGATTCCCCTGGAACTGGAGATCTCCTGGAATTGGAGTTTCAGATGGTTCTCGGCCGCCATGTGGGTGCTGGGGAGCGACCCCGGGTCTTCTGTAAGAGCGGTCGGCGCTCTTAACCGCTAGGCCATCTCTCCAGCCCCAGGTTTTTCTTAATTTTCCTCACAGCACTTCCTGTTCTGGACTCAGGCCCTGTCTATCTTTGTTTGGCTTTATATTTGAGTGTTTCTTACTTCTTTTTAAAAAATATTTTATTGATTATTTTAATTTGATGTGTATGAGTGTATCACCTGTATATGTCTAAGTGCACCTGTGTCTTCTGTAACTGGAGTTATGGATTGTTGTTAGCCACCATATGGGTGGTTGGAATTGAACCCCAGTCCTCTATAAGAGCAGTGGTTCTCTGTGGTTAAGAAACCACAGAGTCATCTCTCCAGCCCCCTTTGAATGTTTATTAGTTTTTAATGCTGGTATAAGTTTTTTCCACTTTAATGTCTAATGATTTGTTTCTAACATATAGAAAAACTTATTTATCTCAGTCTTGCCATTCTTTCTTATTAGCTCTGTCCATGTTTTTGTTAATACATTTTCCATACAGATAATTATGTCTGTGAGTAAAAATAGTTTTAAGCCTTCTTTTAAAATGCAGTCTGGGCTAGAGAGATGGTTCAGCAGTTAAGAGTGCTTGCTGTTTTTCCAGAGGATGTGAGTTCAGTTCCTAGTACCCCTGTCTAGTAGCTCATGACTGCTTGTAATGACAGAGGTTTTTGTCTCCACAGATACCCACACATATGAGCTCATACCTTTCCATACAAAAAATTTAAAAAATAATAAAAATAGATCTTAAAATATAGAATGCAGATTACTTTTTCTGGCATAACTCTTTGCCCTAGAAATTCCATTCCAGTGGTGAGAATGTCTTACGATGAAAGAATTTGGTCATTTTGCTCTTTCACCATTGAACAGAGAGAGTACCAGTGCCTGGAGGGGTGTATGTGTATATGCATGCATGTGTGTATATATGTGTGTGCATATGTGTCCCGTGTGTGCATATGTGTGTGCCTATTGTGTGTGGGTGTATGTGTATATGCATGTGCATGTGTGTGTATACCTGTGTGAGTATGTATGTGTGCATGTGTGTGCACATGCATGTGTGTTTGGTTGAGTCTTTCTTCTCTTTCATTTGATGCAGGGTCACACTATGTGGTCCATACTGGCTTGGACCTATTGATTCTCCTGTCTTAGCTTCCAGTGCCAGGATTATAAGAATGTGTTGTCATGCCTGGCTCCTCAGGTGTTGGGTTATGTTCTTTGTCATATTGTATCTTCTTCTAGCTTTTCTCTCTCTCTCTCTCTCTCTCTCTCTCTCTCTCTCTCTCTCTCTCTCTCTCTTTCAGAAATGGCTGTTTGATTTGTCCAGATGTTTTGGTATATTTACTAAAATCTCTCTCTCTCTCTCTCTCTCTCTCTCTCTCTCTCTCTCTCTCTCTCTGTATTTATACATGTATCTATATATCTATATAGATAGAGATATTCATTTCTTTGGTCTTTGAATATGATGAATTATATTGATTTCCAAAAATTAATCCAATCATAAATTCCTTATTTGGTCATGATACTGTTTATAGATGTTATTGACTTTGATTTGCTAAAGTTCCAAAAAGAATTTTTATGTTTGTGAGGGTTATCATAATATCGCTGTCTTTTCTTCTAATATCTTAACCTAGTTTAAGTATCAAGGTAGTGCTGGTTCATAGACTAGGTTGAGAAAGGTTCCTTCTTTTATCTGTAAGAATTTGATGTTTCTTTCTGAGGAAATTGGATCTTCTGGATATCTACTGGGAAAATTTGAAGCTAAATTTTCAATTTTAAAATAATTTAGATGTTATTTGAGCCATTTGTTTCTTAAGTAAACTTTGGTGATTTATTTCAAGTGATTTGTGGATGATATTCATGTAAATCTTTTGGAAAATTTCTACTTATTATTTTTATTTTATGTGTATGAGTGTAATGCCTGCACATGTGTAAGTGCACCTGCATTGATCGTGCAATGCCCACAGAGTCAGAGGAAAGAGATGGATCCTCTGGAAGTGGAATTGCCAAAGCTTGTCAGCTGCCACACGGGCACTAGAAATTGAACCTGGATT
The DNA here is from genome assembly GCA_009823505.1 of Rhizomys pruinosus. Taxonomy (NCBI): domain Eukaryota; kingdom Metazoa; phylum Chordata; class Mammalia; order Rodentia; family Spalacidae; genus Rhizomys; species Rhizomys pruinosus. The sequence goes on along the minus strand of VZQC01002234.1, from coordinate 74,974 downwards.
CTCTGCAAGAGCAGCCAATTCCCTGAGCTGTTGAGCTGCCTCTCCAGGCAGGTGATGTAAGAATTTTAATGATGTTTCTCTGTTGTTTTTTCTATCTGTAGAACTGGCAATGACTTCACCTCTCTTACTCCTAAGGTTTGAGTTTTTATCTTCTTTCTTTTCTCCTGTGTTGCTTCCTCCATGCCCACAAGCTGACAGTTAGTTCCTTAGCGCCTTCAGCTGACTGCATGCTGAGGAGCAGGTGGAGGTATGGAGGGAGATGGCAGTAATTTGGGATGAGCAGAAGATACGGATCAAAGAAAGGAATGACCCCAGAGAAATTCCAAGAGAGGGAACAACTCATTTATTGGCAGGAGTCGGAGGTCTTATATACCAACATCAGGCTTTTGAGGGGAGAATAGGGGGATGAGATGGTGCAAGGGAACATCAGTGTTCAGTGTTCACACGAGCCGCCATCAGCTCCACTGGTTCTGAGGAACCGAGATGTGCTGTTAGATGGTGCAGGAATGTGACGGTCCCCCCCCAATCTTCACAGCAGGGCTTGGCCTGTCAACTTGGCCAGTAGAGGTGTTGGCTTATGCCTCTGGCCTTCACAAGTAATCAGGGTTAAAAAGCCAGGCCCCCCTTTAACACTCCAGTCAAATAAAACATCATTCCCACAGCTCCTCCCTTGTTTTCTATTAAGATAGGGCAGTGCTGTCACATTCTTCTGGGGGACATTCAGGAATGGCCTGATACTGAACTAGGACACTCTGGGTTGCAACCTCAGCCAGATTATTAATTTGGTTTTTAACAAACCTGCAAACACAGGGTTCAATTGTTAAGAGAACTCCTAGGGTGAATATTGGTCCTACAAAGGGGAGCATCCAGGTGGTCAGAGGTTTGGAAAACCAGGAGAGAGATGCTTGGGAAGAATATCTGACCTGGAGTTCTTTCCTAAGGTCCTTAGGGTTTTTACATTTTATTCTACTATCCCAGATTCATTAACATAAAAACAACATTCCTCCCCTAAAAATATACAAGTCCCTCCATGTTCTGCACTCAAGTGGTCCAAAGCCCACCAGTTCTGCAGCACTTCCTCTGTTAGCAAAGTTATCTGCCTCTGGAGAGATTCAAGGCTGTTAGTTGTGGAAGCCATGGCTTCATCAAGCTTGTTCTGAAAGTCTGCTCCCATACTGTAGGCTTTTGCCAGGGCCCCACCCACTGTTCCCACCACTGTGGTGGAAAGAACAATGTCAAAGCTGATCAGGAATGGGACAAAAATTTCCCACCTTTGGTGGTCTGCGTGCAGCATTCAGGCAACTTCCTCCTTTTCACAGAGGAAAAGATGGGGAGTTACGACAACAGGCAAAATCCAGAGCCAGTAGCATTTGCACAGAGAGCAGTGGCACCATTGCACCAAAGAAAGAATGGAGATTTGACACACAGGGTCTGTTGAGAGAAACATTGCAAAGGCATCTGGTTTCTCACTAAACAAAGAGGGAGGGTAGTGAGCAGGTCGAAGAGGGGCATGCCTTGTAGCATTGGCTCTGCTGCAACAGAGGTGTGTTCCTGTAGGGAGGTATTAGAGGTGAGAGCAGTGAGCAGTGGACATGTGAGAGAGGCACAGAAAAGCTTTGGGAAGAATTGCAGTGACTGGGGTAGTTAAGGAGGTCCTTGGCATATTCAATATTTTACAGCCAGGACAAGGTGGAATGTAATTCTTCCTCTATGTGGGATTACTGCAATAAAACATGGGATTGAGTGAGAACTGGCTGAGAGGCATATCCATGGCAGGGTATCTGGCATAACTGTGGGGGTAGAGTTTCCCCTGCATTTCAGCCCACCAGTGGTTGTCCCAAGGGTCCTGGATATTGAAATTGAACTGGTTATCTTGAATCTGAAACATGCTCCCTGGGTTCTGTACATTCTCCAACCTATAAGACCAACACCAACAACTTCCATATATATTAATTTCCTGTAAACATTCTCCTCTGTTATGGCATGGGAAGCAAGCAAAGGGAGCCTGGAAAGTAGAAGTGAAGTTGGGGAACACAGGAACAATGACGGCCTTATGGCACCCTTGTATGTATGGGACACCTGATTTCTCCCTTCCCAGGTTTCTCTGAGAAAAAAAGCACCAGAGCCGAGTCCATGTTGGAGGTCTGTCAGCCGGTTGGGCAGAAGCAGAATTAGTTTGGATTATCACTAGAGCAGCTACTAGGATGGCAGGAAGCTGGGCTGAGGGAAAGCACACGGACGTTGAAGAAGCAAAGAGGTGGTCAAGATCTCTCTACATTATAATGTTTGGCTTTCGGTGGTGGTGTCTTCTTCTTCTCCTCTTCCCTTGATCCTCCAGGAATAGGCGTACCATCTTTCTGGTCATTGGGGAGGAATCTGACATTGCAGGCTGGGACTCAAACAGGGACAGTCCCGTGGTAAGATACAAGCAAAGCCCCTCCCTGTTGTCAACAGTGGGTCAGGCTAAGTAGGGGACCCCTCCACCTGACAAGTTTGTTTGAAAGAAGTGAGAATCTAGATAGAGGATCTTTGCTGATGCCCAGTCATGCAGTTGGGGGTCCAGCAGAGGCCAGGGAAGCCTTCAACCAACATGGAAGATTTGCTTCTGTCAGAGGGCAGTCTATTACCTTCCCAATGTGCTGAAAAAAGAGTCTGTCCCACTCAAGATTTGGAAGGACAAAGGGCATAGCTCCCTGTTACCCCAGTCCACCCAGGAAAGGGGAGAGCTCACCTTATTCCTTGGTCCTCCAAGAGTCTTTTCCCTTGTAGCTCCATGTGATTGGGCACCACCTGTTGCTTCCTCTGTGTCCACCAGCTGACAGTTCCTTAGTGTACCTTTGAGCTGAAGCGCAGGCAGAGGTATGGAGGTGAGGGCAGGGATTCAGGATGAACTGGAGAGACAATCAAAGAAAGGAATATCCTGGGAGAAATTCCAAGAGAGGGAACAACTCGTTTATCAGCAGGAGTCAGGGGTCTTATATGCCAATGTTGGACTTTTGAGGTGAGAATGGGGGGGGGTGAGAAGGTGCATGGGAATTTCACAGGGTTTAGTGTCTACATGAGTCATCATCTACACTGGTTTCTTGGAACCAAGATGTGCTGTTAGATGGTGCAGGAATGTAACGCTTTTTTCCCCAATCTTCAAAGCAGAGCTGTAGGGCTTGGTGTATCAACTTGGTGGGGGGGGGTTGGCTTATACCCCCAACCTTCACAGTTAATTGTGATAAAGAAGCTAGGCCCCCTTTTAATGCTCCAGCCAAATGAAACATCAGTCCCACACCCCTGACCCATCTAATAAGAGTTTTCCAAGCTCATCTTATAAAAAGGAAAATAAAAAATAATTATCTTTTATTTTATTGATTAATTTTTTATTTTATTTTGTGTATGGGTGTATTTGCTTGGATGTGTGTAAGTGCACCTGTGTCATGCAATGCTCACAGAGTCAGAAGAAGGTGTGGATTCCCCTGGAAGTGGAATGAAAGTTAGCTTCCATCTGGGTTCTGGGAATCGAACCCAGGTCCTCTGCACAAGTAGCCGGTGCTCTTAACTGCTGAGCCGTTTCTCCAGCTGCATTTTATTAATTTTTTTCTTAGAAATAGAAGCTAAGAGAGCTGAGAATATTCATCTTCTGTTCTCCGCATTTAAAGCTATGCATAACCCCCATGTTACTTCAGTAGCATCCTATACAGTTTGACATTAAAAATTTTTTTTTGAGGCAGGTTCTCCCTATAGCCCCAGATGGCCTGGCATTCACTCTGTAGACCAGGCTGGCCTTGAACTCACAGAGGTCCATCTGCCTCTGCCTCCCAAGTGCTAGGATTAAAGGCACTTGCCACTACGCCCAGATTAAAGATGGTTCTTAGCCACCATGTGGGTGCTGGGAATCAAACCCAGGTCCTCTGTGAGAGTAGTTGGCACTATTAACTGCTGAGCCATCTCTCCAGCCCAACATGTTTACATTTTTTTATTTTTTTATTTTTATTTATTTATTTTTTTTAAAAATTTTTTTTTATTTATTTCTGTATGTGTATGAATGTACTGTCTGCATGCAAGTCTGTGCACCCGTGTCGTGCAACGCCGCGGAGGTCAGAAGAGGGTCTCGGATTCCCCTGGAACTGGAGTTCTCCTGGAATTGGAGCTTCAGACGGTTCTCAGCCGCCATGTGGGTGCTGGGGATCGAACCCGGGTCCTCTGTAAGAGCGGTCAGCGCTCTTAACCGCTAGGCCATCTCTCCAGCCCCTATTTTTTTAAAACCTTAAAAATGTCCCTTTGATTTCTCTTTTGATGTGTGGATTATTAGATTAGAAATGCATGATTCATCTTCCAAATACTAGGTAACTGCCTTTTGATCTTTCTGCTATTCACATTCAGCTTCATTCCACGACAGCCAGTGAACATGCTTTGTACTGCATGGAATGCTGAGATTAGAATTAAGACCCAGAATGTGTCTTGTTTAGGGGACTCTTTCAGAGGACCTTGAAAGGAATGTTTATTCTGAGGGCTAGAGACAAGCTCAGCAGTTAAGAGCACTGGCTGCTTTTACAGAGGAACCAGGTTTAGTTCCCAGAACCCATATGGCAACTAACAACCACCTGTAATTTCAGTTCCAGAGATACCACACTTTCTTCTGGCCTCTGTGGGCATTGCATGCATATGGTGCCCTTACATATATGTAGCTAACACACTGATATGCAAAACAAAACTAAAGAAAAAATTAAAAATGAATCCATATTTCACTGTTCTTCAGTGAAATACATTGTACTTAGCTAGATCAAGTTGGTTGACAGTGTGATTCAAGTATTGTTACTGATTTTGGTCTACTTGCTTTGTTAATTATTTTGAATATTATTCCACTGAAATTCTGTTATCAAGTCTACAAACATTTAGGATTTCTATGGCCCCTTGATGAATTAACCCCTTTCATCTCTGAAATGTTCTTTGCTCTGAAATATGTTTTTTATGAGATTAATATAGTGACCTCCACTTTATTTTGGTTCATTTTAGCATAATATATTCACTTGTATCATTTTACTTTTTCTTTTTGGGGGTTTTTTTTGAGACATGGTCTCCCTGTAGCCCCAGCTGGCCTGGAACTCACTATGTAGACCAGGCTGGCCTAGATCTCACAGAGATCCCCATTTCTGCCTTCTGAATGCTGGGATTAAAGGCGTGTGCCACCATGCCCACGTCATTTCACTTTTAACCAATTGCTATCTTTCTATTTAAGGTAGGTTTCTTGCATGCAGCATAGAGTTGAGCCTCATTTGTCCTATTCTGAAGCCTAATCTGACCAGATCTGAAGGTTCATTTTTCATGCATCATCAATGTGTTTATTTTGAAATCTACCACACTGTCAGTCTTGCATTTGTCCCTCCCCTTTTTGTCTATTCTTCCATATTTTTACCTTTAATTGCATTATAAAAACACTTTCATTTTGTTTCTTTTGGTGGTTTATTATTTATAACTTTTGTTCAGTTATTTTTGGTGTGTGGTTTTCGTATGCCTCAAATTCGAGTCTTCTGTTGCATAGACAGAATCAGATAAGAAGAAATTGTGATGAAGACCTGGTATTTTAGCTCATGATTTCTGCAGCTCTTTCCTCATAGGTCACTTTTTCCTTGTCTCCCAGGGAAGATGGGGCAGCTTCTTGGCTCAGGTGAAGTTCTGAGTCATTCTAAAACTTACAATGTGGTTGCCAGAGTGAAATTAAGCCAGCCCTCAGGATTTCTTTATTTGCAGTGCTGGGTATTGAACCTGGGACTTCTTATACTCTAGCACTGAGCTACATCCTCAACCTCAATCTTCATGTTTCTGATCATTGTTTCCCCCCATGGTGAATTGTACTTTGAACATCCCCAATTCTTACATTTAAACCATATGAACCATATTAATTTCTTAAAGTTATCGAATTTGTAGAAAAAAAAAGCCTTCAAGCAAAAAATAAAGCATCTTATCCTAGTTCATTTTTTTCCTTTTTTTGTTGTTCCCAAATATGATGTTAATATTAATATTACAACACAAAACAGTACAACTTTAAAAGCTCCACAATCCTTAACAAATCTAAACACTTTAGAAGTTCAACATTTCTTTTAAAATCTTTTAACTTTGGGTGCCTATAAAATCCAAAAATGGTAAGAACTATCTCATTTCAAAAGGAAGATTCAGGCACACTTAAGCAAAAGCCAAGTCCAGAAAGGTAGCTCCCGGCTGGACATCTGGGATTCACTCACAATCTTCTGGGCTCCAAAGGGCTTGGGAAACTTCACATCTCTGGTTCTGTCATTCAAGCACACACAGCTTGTTGGGAAGACATGTGGGCAATGAGTATAAGAGATTTTTCAGATCGATGTGGGACCATCCCGTGCCCAGAAGCTGACATAATCTCAGTAGACAATAGCTAAACTCATCGCTTGGGGCTATGCATACTGATAAAATGAAACAGTGCAACCCAGGTTCACAATACGTCCACGAATGGCAGAGGACGGGTGTGATAGAAAGACCCAGAAAAGCACCTGTGGATGACGGTCATCTTTAAAGTCTTTCCAGCCCCAGATCCTGAGTCTCTTGGTGTAGTAACCAGAACGTAAGCTCTTTCTCCAGTTATCTCCCTTTCCCCTTCTACTCTAATCTCCGGTTCTGGGGCCTCAGGATGCAAGGATAAAGAGATGTCAAGGAAGGACTGGGGGAAAAAAAAAGCCATTTTCATCGGCTATTAGCTTCCACTTAACTACGGATTCTATCTCTGCACGGGAAACTAAACTTTAAACTGGGTGTTTTGATTTTTTTTTAATTATGAAAAGTTTCTGTGAATTAAAGGAACATTGTTTTTTTTTTAATTTTATTTATTTATGTGTATGAATGTACTGTCTGCATGCAGGTCTGTGCACCCGTGTCGTGCAATGCCGCGGAGGTCAGAAGAGGATCTTGGATTCCCCTGGAACTGGAGTTCTCCTGGAATTGGAGTTACAGACGGTTCTTAGCCGCCATATGGGTGCTGGGGATCGAACCTGGGTCCTCTGCAAGAGCAGTCGGTGCTCTTAACCGCTAGGCTATCTCTCCAGCTCCAGAAACATTGTTTTTTTTTTTATTTCAAAATTTGTATTTTTTATTGTGCTTCTCCTCTTGAGATATGACCAAAGAACAGAAGATATGTGTAGTTTAAGATTATTCAGCCAGTCCACCTGGTGATCATACAAAGGGAATTTCAGGCTTCAGTTTACAAATGCATGTAGCAAAACTGTGTTCTTCATACACTACACCTTTGGCTATAATGCAGAGGATGGCAAAGGCTTCTAATATGTTCAAATTTATGGAATCATATTATATATCAAAGCCAGATAAGAAGTCAAAATATTATCTAGTTTAAATTATTGTAACAAAATACCTGATGCTATGCAATGTATGAAGAAATCAAATGTTTGACTTGTGATTCACATCATTGGATAGTTAAATATCCTGGCACCACTGTAGAGGGACCACAGAAGATGGCGGCAAGGGCTGGGGGGGAGGGAGGAAAGGAGAAACCTGCAGAAGGCTAGTGTGGGGGCAAGGACTCAAGAAAATGGGGACAACTTGCTCTCACTGGGACTTCCCCACTTCTCCAGACCTGCTCCGTTCTATCAGACAGCATCAATCAGTATCTGAGTGTGCAGCCCTATGTCCTGTTGATTTTCCACAAGGACACAACTCAATAATTCCATCACTTCACTGTTACATTGGGGACCGGACTTTTGTCACATGATACCTTGTAAGGACAACACATATTTAGATGATTGCGTTGTCTCAATGGATGAGGGTCCAATATCTTCAGTATCTGGCTGCCTTAAGGTAACAGTGCCTGCCAGAGGGCAGGTCAGTACTGACTGCTGGAAGGTCAGTGTTGGCTGTTGGTGCTGTGCTAAGATCCTCTCCAGCTGTGAACGTACCTCTCCTAGTTTCCACTCACCTCTACCCGGCTCTATCGCCTTGGCCACGTCAATTCTTTCTTTATAACCACACTGGATATCCTGTGCTTGGCATGTGGCAAAATCCATTTCTGTATTTTCTTGATTTATGTTTTGTAAAATAAGGCATTTTATTCTTCATATTTATTTTTTTACAACTGGAAATATCCATGCAAATTATAGAAGCTTTAGAAAATACATATTTGTCAAATTGAAATCACTTAAAAAAAACACTGCACCCAGAGATGACTTCTATTTTAAATGTTTGCTTCCATTTCACCCAGTGTTTCTTCTCTGTGTATATTTATGGACATATCTTTGTTTCTTTTGTTTTTCAAATTTTTCATTTAGCATCCTCTGTATTCTGCTGTCTCTGTAATTATGTGCAGTTCTACTGTGACATTGTTTTGGTTTTTTTTTTTTTTTTGGTCTTTTCAAGACAGGGTTTCCCTGTAGCCCCAGCTGTCCTGGAACTCACTCTGTAGACCAGGCTGGCCTTGAACGCACAAAGATCCGCCTGCCTCTGCCTCCCAAGTGCTAGGATTAAAGGCGTACACCACCACGCCCGGCCTACTGTGACATTGTTAAGAGCTACAAAGGAAGTGTCCCCTTTGGGTGTACCAGTGACTTGACCACCTGATTTTGGACCTTTGAGGAGTTTGTTCCAGGCCAACCCTTTGGGAGGCTCTGCACACTTCTCAGATGGTTTCCTTTGGTCTTTCTAGGCAGCAGAAATTCTGAGACAAATAATATATATACATATGTGTGTGTGTGTGTGTGTGTGTGTGCTTTGAAATGTATTCCAATTCAAATTCACTCATAAAGTATTTTCCAGGTACCCTCATCAGTACTAGGTACATAGTTTTCAAATCTACTTATAATTCTGAAAACAAAAAGTTCTGGAAAACCAAACCATCATTCCTTTGATATCAAAACTTGACCCCCATAGATTGATTTCACAATCTTCACAGCCTCTGTAGAGCTCTGTAGGATCTAACCTTGTTTTTCCTGTTGCAAGATAGATGGTGGGAGTTTTGGCAGGATGCACTTTTTCTTAGTTTGTTCTGTGTTACTATATTAAAAATACTGGAATCCAAGTACTTTAGAATGAAAAGAAGTTTATGTCTTATGGCACTATGGAGGTCTCAAAGCAGAGTGCTGGCTCCTGTTTAGCTCCAATGGGACCTTCATGGTGGTGGTCACAGCAGGAGGCCATGTGGAAGAGGCAGGAGGTTGTATGAACGTGTGGAAGAGGCAGGAGGTTGTATGAAAGGGGGATTCAGGAGGTTCTAGGTGCACATGTGTGTGCGTGTGTGTGTGTGTGTGTGTGGTGTATGTGTTTGCTGTGTATATGGTGTACGTGTGTGTATATGCATGCTCCTGTGTGTGAGTTTGGGTGCTCCTGGGCTATAAACGCTTATAGAGGTCCGAGGGTAACCTCAGGTGCGGGTCTTGTGCTCCACTTTGTTTGAGACAGGATGTCAATGCTGTTCATACACCAGGCCATCTGGACCACAAGCTTCCAAGGATGCTCCTGTCTTCACCTCCCATTTTGTCATAGAGTTCTGGAATTACAGACACACCCTACTATGGGCATCCAAACTCATGATTGTATGCCATAGTGTTTACCTACTGGGCCATCTGTCCATCCCCAGGACAACTCATTCTTTAGGAAACTAACCGAAGACCCAGGATCTGCATCAACCTCTTCCTTCTCAGGCTGTTGCTCCATGACCTCATCCTCAAGCTGAAAGCTCGCCATCAGGTTGATATCAGTATCCCAGTGCTGCACTGGCTTCCGGTTCCCTCCTGAGACACAGTGTGGTGGTGTACGGAGCCAGGCGTCAGGAGGGTCAGGGGAGATGATCCTCGAGGAAGGCGGGAAAGAGCCCAGGATCTCTGGAGCTGTTCTTGCCTGTGTCCAAATGTGATGGCCTAAGGTGGGCTTAAGTAGGCCTCTACTTCTTGCCCTTAGCTCTGTCCTCTGATGTCCTCCAGACTAGTGGCCCCGAGACATTCTCAAGGCTAGTGTCGGGGTTGATGGATGGGCAGTGGTGGTTCAGAGATCTGTGACTATCCATGTGACCCTGGACACCTTCTGTTGTGGTACTGAGGACTCTGTCCTGGATGGGTCTAACCCACTGGTCCAGGAACCCAGGCAGAAGACAGTGCTGAGCAGGTCCTGAGTGACAGCCAGGTGATGGTCCCCCCTTGAGACCACACTCAGCTCCTTCCTCAGAGCCCACCCAGCTGGCTCTGGGCTCTCTTCATCTCTTCCCTCTTTCCTTGAAACCTGGTCTCTATCCCCTGTCTGAAGTGAACTTTATAAGTTCTAACAAGAATTATTATGATCTACCTTCTCGTGGCTTCAGGAGATACAAATCTGTGGTAATGCTTCAAATTAAGCATTGTGAATGAGTAATTACTTTTTGAATCTGAAGCGTTCCATTGAATGGGGATCATTATTGTGTGTTAATTAAAATCCCACTGATTATTAAAATTATGTTTTTGTGTTTTAATAACTCTATAAGGGACATGCAGATAAAGTTCAGAGATACACATTGACGTGGGTTCTTGTTAAACCCCAATAAATATTGGTATTAATTCAAACATGCACTTATTGATTCATGAAACTAAGATGGAATGTCTGCCCGAGACATGCATGGATGTCGCAATCAGTCCCTGCTTCTTCAGAGTTTGACTGCAGAGATGTTTTTGATCTTTATGAAGTCTGAGCTGGGCTTGGTGGTAGGGGGTGAAGGGCAGCTTCCTTGGGGTGAAGCGAGGTGGAGGGAAGCCAAGGGGAAGGGCTTAGGGTGGCTCAGCGAGGCTCCTGTCCAACACCTTCTAGATGTTTCCAAAGACTCTGACTAAAGCTGGTGCTTTGAATCTGATGAATGGTGGATCAGAGAAGCTGCACTCTGAGCTGCTGGGAATTCGAGATCACTTGCTCCCCATTCTTGACTGTCAGTCAGAGCTGGGAAGAGCCCGCTGGCTTCAGCAGACCCTGCCTAGGGAGCTGGGCTAGAGCTGGCTGGGGAGCCTCTTGGCCTCCGGTCTGGATATTCCTCTGCAAGGGTCACGGCTGACGAAATGACAGTGTGCCTGTCTGTCCTCACTGGACGCAGTGCCAAGGAAAACTGACTCTTCATACTTAGCCTTTTCTCTGGATTCTCTGGGTTCCACTGGGCAATGTACAGCCTCAGATTGCCCAGCCTGTGAGATGGGGACGCAAGGACCCAGATAGAGGTTTAATGTCACAAAGGTAGATGGACCTGGTTTCACATGCAAGCCCAAGGGGGGATGGGTTCTGATGCCTCCTCCATGCATCCCTCCCTCCTTTCCTCCCTCCCTTCCTTTTTTCTTTTCCTTCCTTCCTTCTTCCTTTTCTTCCTCTTCCTCCTTTTTCTCTTTCCCTCCTTCCTCTCACCATTCATTCTTCTTTCTTTTCTTCCTCTTTTTTCCTTTCCTTCCTTCCTTCCTTCCTTCTTTCCTCTTTTTTTCATTTTCCTCCTTTTCCCTCTCTCCCTCCTTCCTTCCATCCCTTCCTTCCTCTTTTCTTCCACTTCCCCCTTTTTCTTCTTCCCTCCCTCCTTCTTACCTCTCCCAGTTCTTTCTTCTTCCTTCTTTTCTTCCATTTTCTCTCTTCCTTTCCACACATGTGTGGATATACTCTTGGAGGCAGAGGCCAACCTGGGTGTTGTTCCTCAGGCATGATCCCACTTTGTCCTTGTGACAGGGCCTCTCACTGTGACCTTGATCTTTGAAACCAGGCTGAATCTGCTTGGCCAGTAAGCTCCAGGGATCTACCTGACTCTGCCTCCCAAGCGCTGGGGTCACTAGTGGATGCCACCACACGTGGCTTTTTATTTTTACATGGGTTCTTGGGACTGAACGCAATTCCTCATGCAGGCAAGGAAAGTACTTTACCAACTGAGCCATCTCTCCAACTCTGACAACTCGTTTCTTTACCTGCCAAATACAGGTGGCCTACCTTGCCCCATGGTGGGCATCCAGTGATGCCAACTGAGTGTGGCACCTACAGCTGAGGGCAGTGCAAGCCTGGGCCATGGGAAGACTACTGGGTACTACTGAGATCTCAACTGCTCATCAGATCTAATGAGCAGGCCACTCGTCCACATGGAGTCTGTCTAGAACTTGGTGACCAGAGCTTATCATGGGATGGAGGACAAGTGGTGTGAAGAAGTTCCCACAAAATCGATAGCACATTGGTCGGGCATGGGGGCGCATGCCTTTAATCCCAGCACTCAGGAGGCAGAGGCAGGCAGATCTCTGAGTTCAAGGCCAACTTGGTCTACATAGTGAGTTCTAGGACAGCTGGGGCTACAGGGAGACCAAAAACAAAATAAAACAAAAGGAAAACATATAGCTTCTTTCCAAATACCCACTGTGTCCTGAGCACTGGGCCCCCAAATTAATACATTCTGTCATTTGTGGTAAGGCCTATCATGTCAAGTCAGTGTCCCCAGACTTTCCTCAGTAAAGCTCGTTCACTGGGATGTAGTTAGCCTGTGTAGAGTCCTTCCCTTTAAGAAGATCAGCTCTTCCTCATCCAGCACTAATCAGCTGCCAATAATTCTTCAACTGTGATGGGAGCTCGTTGCCCACTTCCAGAGTTCTGAGCTGGGGTTTTGTCTGCTTGAGTTTGCATAGGTCTTGTGCGTGCTGACACCGTTGCTGTAGGGCCGTGGGAGCGAGGTCCCAGGAGCCTGGACTCTATTTCCATGTGGTCCTGCACCTCCTTCCCAGCCCTTACAATCTTTCTGGCCCTTCTTCTTCAGTGGACCCTGAGCCCTGGGTAGGTGAAGTTTAACATAGGGGTCCTGTCTAAGGGCCCACATACACTCTGCATATTCTTTCTCTATGCACCTGGCTGTTTGTGACTTTTTGTGTTCCTGGCCTTCTGCTGCATGAGGGAGCTTCATTAATGAGAATCGAGAGGCTCGTTACTGTCTTCTTTACCTCTCATTCTGTTTTCTGTGAGCCTTGGGTGTAAAGACTGCATTGCAGATGTGACACTTAGGGTTGGACAATTCACAATGTCTGTGTGTGACTAGCTGTGATACTCTGTAATACTCTCTCTGGTGAGAAAAGAAGCTTCTTTGATGAGTGACTGGGATACTTGTCTGTCAACATAAGGATACGTATTTTGCACACGGTAAGAAATTATATTTGCCTAGGGATTTGACAGCCTTGGAGTTTTCTCTAAGATCTATGCCCTCTCCAGCTATGTGTCTTTGGCTATGTTTTCAGCACTACATATGAATTTCCTCCCATTGAGTGGGCTTCAAGTCCAATTAGGAAGCTGTTGTTTACCACCAGGATAAAAGTACAACTACTGCTCCAGCGTCAGTTGCTATGCTGGTCACTGATGTGGTTATTTGGCTTCAAAGTTGTGAAGTGCTCTTCAAAGCTATGAGAGCTAGCTAGCATTCAGGGGAGGTGACTTCCAGATCAGGTCTAGCTCTATTGGCCCCAATCTCGTGTCCAAAGTATGTCCTGTCTTCAGCCATAGGGTCTTCCCTTCAAGCTTGGTAAGGCAATTACAGGCTGTGGCAAAGCATGCATAATTTGGGGGGTCTCTTGGATTGCCCTGGCCAACAACTTCAAGGAAGGTTTCTCCTGTCTGAAACTGTTTCTTCATTTATAGCCTTCAGCTGTACACATGGTCCTTTGAACAGTTTTTAATATTCAAACCCCATTACTTTGCTTTTATCAACATTTGGAACATTCAACTTTTCTTTTTAAATTTTTATTTTATTTTTTGAGACAGGGTCTACCTGTCACCCTAGCTATCCTAGACCTTGCTAAGGCTTGCCTTCATCACACAGAGATCCACTTGCCTCTGCCTCCCAAATGCTGGGATTAAAGGTGTGTACCATCATGCCTTCCTCTTTATTACTTTTATTTGTTTTACTGATTCCTTGAGAATTTCAATAGTGTATTTTGAAAATGAACAGATCCCTTTTCCCATCTCTTCACCCCCCCCCCCACCGAGCACACAGTGGGGGCATCTTTGCTTCCTTTCAACTTCTCAGAGCTTAGAGTTGACTGCACAGGGTCAGGGGCTGCACAGGGGTGTGGGCCAGCCCCCACTCCTCATTGAAGCTATGGGTAGTATGGCGCCAGCCCCCACTCCTCATTGAAGCTATGGGCAGTATGGCAGGATAGTAAGGTAGCCTGAGGAACCAAGAGAGATCACATTGGGATTTTGCTTAAGATTCCTTATAGGCCAGAGGCAGGAGAGTGCAGGCCATGCAGAGGGAACAGCAAGCCCAGGGGAGAGGACAGGATACCTGAGGCCCATTGGGAGGTGGTGTTATGAAGGGAGGGAGAGGAAGAGGTGGGTGGATAGCTACCCCAGCCAAGGTGGGCTGTTTGGAAAAGCCCTGACCTGGCGGGCAGGGAGGATGCGGCCTGGGCCTGCTCCAGGCAGTGGGGCGCTTCCTGCAGGTGGCGCTTTTCTTTCAACAAATGGCCTATTCAACATCTCCAAGACTGGGCCAGCTCCTGGCAGCCAGAGCTGGAAGGTGGGAAGACACAGGGGTATTGTCTGCCCAGGATCAGGGCTGAGAATCGGCTCGGCAAGGCCAACTGCACACATGGGAGGGAATGGGTGGTTTAGCCCTAGCCTGGGATGGATGGCAGTGGGCCAAGGATTCTTCAGAACGCTGCAGGCTGGCCGGGGCTAGGACGCTCATCTGCTTGCCTTTGCAGGTCCTGGACAGAGTGGGGTTGGGGAAGAACAACACGGATGAGGGAGTAGGGGGCACATGTGCGCAGAGTGAGGAGAGGCAGAACTTTGGGCCACGCAGAGCAGGAGGTGGCCTGGTTCCCAACCACCAGTCAGAGGCCAGCTGACTTCCACTGTGAGTATGGATGCGCTCGAGGTTCACTTGGTGGGAAACGCCAGGCTGGATCTTGTGATTTTTAATATTGAAAAAGTTCATTTCTTTCCTTAGTTCACCTGCCACTCAAAATGAAGTCAATGTTAAAACCACAGGAGACTGTTTTAGTTTAGTTTTTTAAATGACAACAAACATCAAAGCCGCAGACTTTGGGCTTTTCCTTCTTGGCTAATTGATTGAGTGTCTCTATTCTTTTTTATAAAATTTTTAATTTATTTATGTGTATGAATGTACTGTCTGCATGCAGGTCTGTGCCCCCATGTCATGCAATGCCTCAGAGGTCAGAAGAGGGTGTTGGATTCCCCTGGAACTGGAGTTAAAGAGGGTTCTCAGCCACCATGTGGGTGCTGGGGATCAAACCTGGGTCCTCTGCAAGAGCAGTCAGTGCTGTTAACCTCTAGGCCATCTCTCCAGCACCAAGTGTTTCTATTCATGATCCCACTGGATAAAGGATAACTAAGGGGGCAGGGGAGAGGAGTGTGGAAAACTCCTTTCAAGTTGTAAAGTTCAAGAGAGAACACTTGGTCAGGGAAGGCTTGGGGATGGTAGGGAATCTCAGTCCTGGCCCTTGATTCTCTTATCTTCACTAAACTGTGTACCCTGGCAAGTCACACACCTACTCTGAACCTCAGTCTCTTTCTGTAGTATTAATGGCATCTGTGCATCCTGCCCATTTTGCAGGTACCAGAAGGTCAATGTGCTGATAGAGTGAGGTATGTGCACATATACAAAAATCCTCCATTCTTTAAGGAAGAAAAATTGACTTAGAAATAAACTTCAATTAAATTATGTTTGTCATACCAAGAATGGGTCAAAAGTCAGAACATTATTTAGAGATTGTTTCCATTGAATTAAAAAAAAACTCAGGGGACAATTTACTCAATGGTCTGCTTTCTCCCTCAAACCCAAGGCTTATCATGGACTCATCTTTGAAATTTTAAAAATATTTTATTTATTATTTTTAGTGTTGTGTATTGCCTGGGTGTAGGTAAGGGCATCCAGGTCATGCAACACCGGGTGCAGGTCAGAAGGAGGCATCAGATTCCCCTGGAACTGGAGTTAAGGATGGTTGTTAACTGCCCTGTGGGTGCTGGGAATCAGACCCTGGTCCCCCGAAAGAGCAGCCAGTACTTTATTTATTTATTTATTTATTTATTTNATCTCCAAGACTGGGCCAGCTCCTGGCAGCCAGAGCTGGAAGGTGGGAAGACACAGGGGTATTGTCTGCCCAGGATCAGGGCTGAGAATCGGCTCGGCAAGGCCAACTGCACACATGGGAGGGAATGGGTGGTTTAGCCCTAGCCTGGGATGGATGGCAGTGGGCCAAGGATTCTTCAGAACGCTGCAGGCTGGCCGGGGCTAGGACGCTCATCTGCTTGCCTTTGCAGGTCCTGGACAGAGTGGGGTTGGGGAAGAACAACACGGATGAGGGAGTAGGGGGCACATGTGCGCAGAGTGAGGAGAGGCAGAACTTTGGGCCACGCAGAGCAGGAGGTGGCCTGGTTCCCAACCACCAGTCAGAGGCCAGCTGACTTCCACTGTGAGTATGGATGCGCTCGAGGTTCACTTGGTGGGAAACGCCAGGCTGGATCTTGTGATTTTTAATATTGAAAAAGTTCATTTCTTTCCTTAGTTCACCTGCCACTCAAAATGAAGTCAATGTTAAAACCACAGGAGACTGTTTTAGTTTAGTTTTTTAAATGACAACAAACATCAAAGCCGCAGACTTTGGGCTTTTCCTTCTTGGCTAATTGATTGAGTGTCTCTATTCTTTTTTATAAAATTTTTAATTTATTTATGTGTATGAATGTACTGTCTGCATGCAGGTCTGTGCCCCCATGTCATGCAATGCCTCAGAGGTCAGAAGAGGGTGTTGGATTCCCCTGGAACTGGAGTTAAAGAGGGTTCTCAGCCACCATGTGGGTGCTGGGGATCAAACCTGGGTCCTCTGCAAGAGCAGTCAGTGCTGTTAACCTCTAGGCCATCTCTCCAGCACCAAGTGTTTCTATTCATGATCCCACTGGATAAAGGATAACTAAGGGGGCAGGGGAGAGGAGTGTGGAAAACTCCTTTCAAGTTGTAAAGTTCAAGAGAGAACACTTGGTCAGGGAAGGCTTGGGGATGGTAGGGAATCTCAGTCCTGGCCCTTGATTCTCTTATCTTCACTAAACTGTGTACCCTGGCAAGTCACACACCTACTCTGAACCTCAGTCTCTTTCTGTAGTATTAATGGCATCTGTGCATCCTGCCCATTTTGCAGGTACCAGAAGGTCAATGTGCTGATAGAGTGAGGTATGTGCACATATACAAAAATCCTCCATTCTTTAAGGAAGAAAAATTGACTTAGAAATAAACTTCAATTAAATTATGTTTGTCATACCAAGAATGGGTCAAAAGTCAGAACATTATTTAGAGATTGTTTCCATTGAATTAAAAAAAAACTCAGGGGACAATTTACTCAATGGTCTGCTTTCTCCCTCAAACCCAAGGCTTATCATGGACTCATCTTTGAAATTTTAAAAATATTTTATTTATTATTTTTAGTGTTGTGTATTGCCTGGGTGTAGGTAAGGGCATCCAGGTCATGCAACACCGGGTGCAGGTCAGAAGGAGGCATCAGATTCCCCTGGAACTGGAGTTAAGGATGGTTGTTAACTGCCCTGTGGGTGCTGGGAATCAGACCCTGGTCCCCCGAAAGAGCAGCCAGTACTTTATTTATTTATTTATTTATTTATTTTTCTATGTGTATGAATGTACTGTCTGCATGTAGGTTTGTGCACCCGTGTCGTGCAATGCCGCAGAGGTCAGAAGAGGGTGTTGGATTCCCCTGGAACTAGAGTTCTCCTGTAATTGGAGTTACAGACGGTTCTTAGCCGACATGTGGGTGCTAGGGATCGAACCCGGGTCCTCTGCAAGAGCGGTTGGTGCTCTTAACCGCTAGGCCATCTCTCCAGCCCCGCAGCCGGTACTCTTAACTGTTGAGCCATCTCTCCAGCCCCTGTATTAAAACCTTAAATCAAGGAATGTAAGTTTTCTAGTTCATCTTCCTCGCTCGTTCATTTGTCCCCATATTCTGTGTGGAAATCAGCACTGAGGCTGCTCTTCGAGACACTGGTGGGAGAGGAGGGAGGACTGGAGCTGTGGGAAGGGTAAACACTGCCCCATGGGCTTCGGCAATTTACTCACTGTGACCTCAGGCAAGTCATTTCAACTCTGCAGCCTTGGTTTTCTCATTTATATAATCAGCATAATCATATTTCCCTCACAGGGATGTTTTCGAGGATTAAAGATAGAGCGTGTAAGACTCTTGGTGGTACCGGAAGCAGCCGAAGTTGCTAAGGCGCAGTTTCTGTTACATGGCTGCTGGTGGTCTTCAGGTAGAAACAGGAAGATGAGCAGATGTGACCCAGGGAGCTGTGTCAGATGGAAGAGTCTATCTCTCTATCTACCTCTAGGGGGTGGGAACAGACCTGAACTTCTCAAAGTGACCCCAGGACCTTTCTTCACGTGGGATTTATTTATCCTGTCCATCTAGGAAGACCCCTGAAAATGAGCCAGCTCTCAAGCAGGCTTTGAAAGATGCTTATAAAAGTGGCCAAAAAGCAGACTGCAGAGCATGGCTCCTGAGTCATGCTGGAGCCTTTAAGCCCGGAGGCGGCTCTTGGGAGTCTGACTGTCTGGGTGCTTGGCTTTGACTAGTGGGAAGCAGCTGTAGGAAAAGGCAGAACTCATCCCTCCACAACCTGCTTATCCTGTTCATCTGACCTCAGAGACCAGCCACCCTGATGATTTGTTTTAATTTTCATTTATTTATTGATGCTTTGTGTATTTCATACGTCATTTTCCACTTCAGTTCAGGCATATTTCCCTTTCCCTCAACCCCACCCCACCCCACCCCATCCCAGATCACGCATTCTAATGATTTTTAATGACTGTGATGTGTCTCCTGGCTTGGCTGGACCCATTGGCTGTGGCCCCATGGTCTATTTCCCACATGGGCTGCTGGGAGAGGATGCCAGTCTAGAGAGCAGGTGGGAGCTCCTGGGTGGGATCCTGGCAGGCTTTAGCCCAGCCCTGCATGTGGTGGGGAGTAGGGGCTTGCCACACCCCCCACCCCTACACTGCCAGGCCTTCTGTAAGGTGGGGTTGAAAACAGTATCCAGAGAATATGATTCCAGCCATAAGGTGTGCCCTCACCTGCTCAGCTCTCAGCAAAGTGGCTTGGCCTCTCTGGCCTCTACTTTCTCATCTGAGAAATGGGCACGACAAGGACAAGAAATGATTGTGTTGCCAGGATCTCTGGCCGTCATCAGGCCCGAACTACACTCTGAGCTAAATTTCTCAGGTGCCTCCTAGTTTTGTAATTCTGACTCTGTCACTGGTCAGTGCTTCCTATCTCTTAGCCCTTCTCACCTCTGAGAAATTCTTCCCTCAGACAGTGTAGGCTGAGCCTAGAGCTTTCCCAAGAATGGCTTTGATGGCTAGGGGTGCTGCCACTGAGGTCTCACAGGGCTGAGACTGGGCCCCACCTGACTAGGCTGTCCACCAAGACTAGGACACATGGAGGCTCAGGTCTCCTCTCAGCTCCCATGGTGCCATGGTCCCTGTAAATGATTTCTAGGAAGGGAGCTCTCCCTGGTTAGAGTGTCTATCACCCCGCAGCCTGCTGCCCAGACTCCTACCCCACTTCACCTATCTCCACCCTCTTGTGCAAGCCCGAGCATCCCTGCCAACTGAGTCACACAGGCTGGGGTTCCAGCTGGATAACAGCAATGTTGAATGGCCCTGAGCCTGCCGAGGACAGTCCTGGCCTCTTCTCCACTGGCCCCTTCTCCCTGGGGATGAGCTGCCTCCCTCCCAATTCACAGCTGCATGCTGAAAGGGGCCCAGTGCTTCCCTAGAAGGTGAGGGCTTTTATCCTAGGACAGTGACTCACCTGGGGCATGGGGCCCCTCTCTGGGTGTATGCCATCCTATCTGGATGCTGTCTGGGCTGTGGCACTGAGGACGGTTGGCACCCGGGATGGAGGGGGAACTGTTCCACTTCCCTGGTCTACAGCACAGCTGTGCACAGCAATGAGTGAGACGTGTGGCTTCCCCAAGTCTCTCCACCGTCATGTCCTGACTTCTACCCCAAGGGAGAAGATGACACCAGGCCCAAGTCTGGCCCAGGGTGGAGCCACATTCTTGGTCTCTGGCCCTGACGTATATCTGGGACTATTGACATGTTTGGTTTTCACTCCTAGGAAGGAGTGACATCTACATGCCCCACCCCGAGCTCCAAATGAACGTGCCCTGACCTGAGCTTGGCATCGGCCTCCCCACCTATTCCTCTTCTTTAGCTCTGAGCCCAGGCCCCATCCCTGCCTCCTGCTGCCCTACACCCAGTCCTCTTGATACACAGCCTTGCAAACTTTCTAACTGCCTTTTCTTCCTGATTGCCATCTTTCAAGCTCCTTCTGTCTCTGAGAGTCACTGTCACTCATTCAATGATAAAACCCAGTCTCTGAGGGTGCGTAAGGGAACAGCAACATCAGCAAAAACCAGGAGTTCACGGGGGTAAACAAGTGCCAGGTGTCCACCAATAAGGTGTCCATGACCTGGAGGGTTTTCCCACTGGACACCAGAGACCAGATGCTGGACTGTTGCTATTTGGTATACAGTTGCTATTTGGTATACAGTTGGAACCAACTCATTGCAACTCTCACTGCATTCTGTGCAGAAAGACCATGGCGGTTCCAGACTAGGGAAACCAAACCCATCATCTCATCTTAGCTGGTTAAAAATCCTTCAATTTTGAACCTGAGTTTCTTGTCTGTCAGTCTATCAAGTGGGTTTCTTGAATGTGACCTCTGGAGACAGGGGGAGGGATGGTTCCCTGTGCCCCACAGAGCCAACTTGAATAATGGGGAGCCTCTGAGATGTTCACTATCACATGCTTATTCAAGGTGCCCACTGGATTCTGAGTGGTCACTCTAGAGTCAGCAGACAGCTGAAGAACAGGGGCAGTTACACGGTAAAACACAGGTAGGAATATGAGAAGACAGCCGGTCCGGCAAGTCTGACTGGACAGTCAATCAGTCAATCCAGACGCAAGGCTGTGATTGATTAAAAAAAAAAAAAAAAAGAAAGAAAACTTTCTCCCCACCCAGAAAATCATCCTTGTTTTATGGCTTGGCCTGTCTTCCTGCAGAAGGAAATAGAAACAAGTTCAGTCCCAAGCAGTATGGACTTGTTAGCTACCATGCAAATTAACAGCTTAGCTACCTTCTTGAAAGCACTCAGCTCCTGGGACAGCCCCTGAGTGGAGCTGGGTGAGATCTCCCAAGAGCAGGGGAAGTATAAAACGAAATAATGCAAGTTCAAAGTCAGGAGACGAGGAGTGCAAATCCACCCTGCACTGCCAGAAGGCCAAAGCTCAGATTTCTTCCCACTGTGCAAAGAGAAACAAGCAGCAGTCTCTCTGGAGGTGGGGGCAGCCATGGGGTAGATCCTCCCCAGCTAGTTCCACCCACACCCCCATGCACAGGGTGGAAGCAGGAACTTAACTTTGGGTACAGGGCCTCCCAGGGAAGGTTGACGCTCCTGTCCAGTTTGGGCTTTTCCAGGAAATAGGGGGGAGCCCAGCTCTAGGCCATAGAAAGCTCTGGCCCCAACGTTGAGCCAGGCCTGAGTCACAAGCTGAAAATCGTGCCTTTGCCAATTTCAGCTCTGGGCAGCCTTGATTAATACAGGACTGATGACAACTGTTTTTTCAGTCAGTGGAGGAGGCTATCTCAGGTAATTAGGCATAACCTCATGTACTGGTAATTTGAGTTTCTTGCACCAGCTCTGGGCACCACAGCTTGGCCCTGCCTCCAAAAACAACTTACACCAACATTAACCAACAAGATGTGTTTGATTTCAAAGGATCCCCCCTCCCAGCAAGCATTTCCAGTGAGACATGCTAAATACACAAAAGCCCTTAATTGGTTTGCTCTGATCCTCTGACATGCTCCTCTATGAAAAGATCTGCACTCTGGGTGTCAGTAAACACTTGGCATTACCCATGATCCCCTGCATTGTTCCGCTTCATGCTCACCATCCTGCATACTGTGGGCCTCAAGGAGGTGGGGAAACCCAGAATGAACGTCTGTTCATTCATTTCTGCTCATCAGAGCAACAGGGCCCTGTTGGGTCCCAGTGCACTATGGGCTTCTCAAATGTTAAGCTGAGTTGGGTGGAGGGAAGCCCCTCTGGTTACTTCCTTTCTAGGGCTGGCTAGCCCAAGTTTTCCCAGTGAGTAGCTGGAAGAACAGGAATGGAACGAAGTCGCTTCCCTGTATCCCAGGCTGCTTGGAGGCCTTAGCATTCCTTGCTGTGCCTGGTGCCCCTTCAGTAGGCAAAGCAGCCCCTCCCACTTCCCTGAGGCATACAGGATTGTTGTGCACCTCCACAGAGGTCAGAGACACTCCTGTCAGATGGCTGCTTGCACAACAAGGTCTTCCCTCGCAAGCCCCTGACTAACTGTGGCCCCACGGTTCAGGCCCTGCCCCAACTGCAGGACATTCCAGGAAGACATTCTTTGGTTCCCACGACTCAGGCAGCTCTCCCAGGACAGCTCTAGGTTCCTTGCCTTGGCAGATGTTGCAAGGCCCAGGCAAGATAAAGCAAGAGAGGGACAGGGTGCCGGCCCAGCATTTCCAGAGAAGCTCAGGGAGAACTGCCAGAATTCCTGGGGGCTCCCCCACTTCCATGCCCCTCTCCTTCTTCAGTCTCAAGGTCCTTTCTTTTGCTTTTAACTCTAATCACCTCTACAGAGGCAAGGAACTATATGCTGGCCAAGCAACTATGGGGGCCAGTCGGGATGCCAGGACCTGCAAGGCAGCATCTGAGGGTCAGGCCCATTTCACAGGGAAAGAAGCTGATGCTCTCGGGGTCTGCCCAACATCACCCAGGATTGCCTGGAATCCCAGTTTGAGAAGCCAAACTCTCTGGACTAGTAACAAATATACAGGAACGATACAGGTGAACTGTGAGGCTCTTGTGCTACACAGGTCTATATGCTTGAAGCGTAAGGCACGTGTAATCCTCACTACCAGGTTTTGAGTCATGTGACATCATTATATGCATCTATATCCATGCAGGCTGAGATTCAGAGAGGAGACAGGCTCTGCCCTAAGCCAGAGGCCTGTTGCCTGCAGGAGGAAGGTGACTAAGTGTTCTGTCTACTCCAGCTGTGCTGTCAGCTCAGCCCCCCTGCTCCTAAGCAGCTCTTTCACCTCCATCAGTGTCAGCCTTTGGTGTGTGACATGGGACCACTGTGCCTCTTGGTAAATGAGAGCAGGAGGCTCCCTCTGATCATCCGACTCTCTGCCTCCAGGTACCAGGGAATGTTCCTCTCGCTTTACCGAGTCAGCCCTGTTCTCCCAACCCAGATCCATCGCACCCGTCTAGCAGATGCGTTGAAGAGTGGTTGTTGGAGGAAATACAGACACTGTAAGCCTGCTGCCACAGCAAACCCAGATTTGGTCCCATGGCTGGCAGAACCCTTTGAAGAGACCCTTCCCTGAGCCGGGTCAACTGACTTCTGTACTCATAATGCACTACACAAGAATAAATCACTCATGTCAGTTCTAAAATTCAGAACTTGTTCTTCAATTTCTTGTTTCATAATTTAACAAACCAGAGATATCAATGGACTCATCTCCCATCTCCACAAAGACAAATCAGGCCTAAGGGCACAGGCCTGTAGTCCCAGCTGCTAAATGCTGAGGCAAGGAGATCACAAGCTCAAGACTTACCTACCTACTTAGGATACAGAATGAGTTCAAGGCCAGCTTGAGCAACATAGTGAGACCCTGTCTCAAAATATGAAGTAAAGAGAAGGCTGGGGATTCAACTCTGTGATAGAGCTCTTGCCCAGCATGCACAGGGCCCTGTGTCTACCCCCAAGTGCTAAAAATCAGGCAACATAAATGCTTCTATCAAGGATCTTTGATGCATCCCACACATGAAAAATACTCAATTGGTATTTCTTGGATGGACTTATTGATTCATTTCTTTGATCCATGCATTCCATCACAAATTGGTGAATTTATGTGTGAATGACTGAACGTCTATGACTAGAGCTTGCTTGGGTACTGAGTCCACCACATAGCAGTCTTACAGTATAAGTCACCGCCCCTGGAATAAACAGTCTCCTCCCTGATGGGCTGGGTAGCGTCTTGCACCTGCCCTCTCTATTTTCCTTCCTGGATTACAGAGAACTAATGAGGCCCATAGCCCATGACTGGCAAAGCCTACTGCCCTCAACAAGGTGCAGATCACATTAATCCCTGTGACTCAAGGCAGAGAAAAGAGAGCATCCTTGGACATTGTCTGACAGAGAACGGAAAGCCATCCTCTTAGGCATTGATGCCATTGGAGCAGGAAGCTGAGCTGAGTTCAGCGGACTTGCAGGTTGGAAGGAGGCAGGACAGAGAACAGCAAGAAAGCGGGCAGAGGGGAGGGTGTCTAGGCATGGAGGAAGAGGGCTGGCTCCTCCGTGCCCTCTCTGCTGAGGAGCCAGACTCAGGGCCCAACAGATGCAGTGGGAACATTGCCGCGCCTCTGCCAGGCCAGAGGGACAGAAGACTGGCACAGTGGGCACCCCACACGGATGTGCACACTGCAGAGGCCACAGAGTTGGGCACTTCGGAGCCAGAAAAGGAAATCTGGTTGGACGTGGGGCAGCCACGCCACTGGTGAAAATCAGATCTGGAAAGAAGATGCTGTACAGTCCTCCCAGAAGATGCCGTGCAGTCCTCCCAGAAGATGCCATACAGTCCTCCCAGAAGATGCCATGCAGTCCTCCCAGAAGATGCCGTGCAGTCCTCCCCGAAGATGCCGTGCAGTCCTCCCAGAAGCCATGACCAGAGAGAAGGCTTACAGGGACAAGCACTCAACCCGGGGCAGTGTGCGGCTGACAGCTGGGCTTTGTGTCTGGCCATGGAGAAGAGTCCCAGGGTGCAGAGTCCACGAGCAGAGCAGCCACTCTGGTCACAGGACTGACTGACTGGGTGAGTGTGTTTAGTCCCAACTCCCCGGCTCCCCAGATGACCTTTCCAACCCCCTCATCTTCCCCTTCCCTCCTTTCTCCCTCCCCTTTCCTTTCTTCCTTCCCTTCACCTTCCCTCTCCTCAGTCTTCCCCATCTTCCTCCTTTCTCCATCTCTTCGGCTGTCTTTAGCCTCTGTCTCTCCCAGTGTCTCATCACCCTCTGTGTCTCTCTACTGAAGGCACAGACTCTGGGAAAGCCCTGAGAGTCAACAAGGAAGTGGCCGGGACCAGTCTGAACACCTCTGTTCTTGTGCCTGCTTCGGACCTGATGCTATCAGACTCTGGCCTCCCTCCCTGCCTCAAAGGGGCGGCGGCGGGGGTGGGGGATGCACTGAGGTTCCCAGTGAGGAGCACTCGGGAGCACTCAGCCCAGGTGGTGTGCAGCCTAGAGCTAGGCTATGCTTCCAGCTGTGGACTGTGAGCCTCCCGCTTAACTTGGGGTTCAGCTGTCTTCTGCGGCTCACAGAGTGGACTGCCAGGTCCACCCTGGATCTACTCTTGTTCATTCCTGGCTTGTGACCTGCCCTGCATCTTGAAGACTCCCTCCTTCTCCCAGGCTCAGCTCTTGCAGCCATTTAGGTGGCTACAGGACACCAGCATCCACCCTCAAAGCTCCCTGGCACAGTACCCTTTTCTTCTTCCTGAGATTCGCTATGCCATTCCAGCTCCCTGGAAACCCTAGTGCTTTACTCTGTGACTAGGACACAGTTCTTGCCCTCAAGACACTGAATCTTTCATCCTTTTATCTGGCTCCCAAGGCTTCTCCTTCCTCTCTTTCCTCCAAACGATCAGCACACTGGAGAGACTACTTAGTCAGGGGTATCACTGTAGGGGTGGGGACTGCTGCAAAGCAGGACAACCCCAGAGGTGTCAAGGCATACAGTGAACTGAAAAAGAAGATGGGCAGCAGGAGGGCTGAGGTGGCACAGTGCCTGTTTGCGAGCATGAGACCTGAGTTCAGATCCCTAGAACCCGTGTAAAAAGCGGGGTTTGATGCTGGGTGCTTGTGATCCTGGCAATGGCAGACAGGAGGCAGAGACAGGAGGCTTGCTGGCCATCTTGGCTAGCCTCGTTGGTGAAGGTCCTGGCCAATGAGAGACTCTGTCTCAGACAAAAGGCAGAGGCTGGCCTCTGACTGCCACATGCACCTACAAGTGCACCCCCCACATGTACACCCCCTAATAAAAATTTATTAAAAGAAAGTCAAAATACACCACAGGCAGCAGTAGAATAGGCCCCTTGACCATCCCTTCCCTATCCCACCAGCCCTACCCTGTCCCAGGGTTCCTTGCATGGGGTAGATCCTCCCCAGCTAGTTCCACCCACACCCCCATGCACAGGGTGGAAGCAGGAACTTAACTTTGGGTACAGGGCCTCCCAGGGAAGGTTGACGCTCCTGTCCAGTTTGGGCTTTTCCAGGAAATAGGGGGGAGCCCAGCTCTAGGCCATAGAAAGCTCTGGCCCCAACGTTGAGCCAGGCCTGAGTCACAAGCTGAAAATCGTGCCTTTGCCAATTTCAGCTCTGGGCAGCCTTGATTAATACAGGACTGATGACAACTGTTTTTTCAGTCAGTGGAGGAGGCTATCTCAGGTAATTAGGCATAACCTCATGTACTGGTAATTTGAGTTTCTTGCACCAGCTCTGGGCACCACAGCTTGGCCCTGCCTCCAAAAACAACTTACACCAACATTAACCAACAAGATGTGTTTGATTTCAAAGGATCCCCCCTCCCAGCAAGCATTTCCAGTGAGACATGCTAAATACACAAAAGCCCTTAATTGGTTTGCTCTGATCCTCTGACATGCTCCTCTATGAAAAGATCTGCACTCTGGGTGTCAGTAAACACTTGGCATTACCCATGATCCCCTGCATTGTTCCACTTCATGCTCACCATCCTGCATACTGTGGGCCTCAAGGAGGTGGGGAAACCCAGAATGAACGTCTGTTCATTCATTTCTGCTCATCAGAGCAACAGGGCCCTGTTGGGTCCCAGTGCACTATGGGCTTCTCAAATGTTAAGCTGAGTTGGGTGGAGGGAAGCCCCTCTGGTTACTTCCTTTCTAGGGCTGGCTAGCCCAAGTTTTCCCAGTGAGTAGCTGGAAGAACAGGAATGGAACGAAGTCGCTTCCCTGTATCCCAGGCTGCTTGGAGGCCTTAGCATTCCTTGCTGTGCCTGGTGCCCCTTCAGTAGGCAAAGCAGCCCCTCCCACTTCCCTGAGGCATACAGGATTGTTGTGCACCTCCACAGAGGTCAGAGACACTCCTGTCAGATGGCTGCTTGCACAACAAGGTCTTCCCTCGCAAGCCCCTGACTAACTGTGGCCCCACGGTTCAGGCCCTGCCCCAACTGCAGGACATTCCAGGAAGACATTCTTTGGTTCCCACGACTCAGGCAGCTCTCCCAGGACAGCTCTAGGTTCCTTGCCTTGGCAGATGTTGCAAGGCCCAGGCAAGATAAAGCAAGAGAGGGACAGGGTGCCGGCCCAGCATTTCCAGAGAAGCTCAGGGAGAACTGCCAGAATTCCTGGGGGCTCCCCCACTTCCATGCCCCTCTCCTTCTTCAGTCTCAAGGTCCTTTCTTTTGCTTTTAACTCTAATCACCTCTACAGAGGCAAGGAACTATATGCTGGCCAAGCAACTATGAGGGCCAGTCGGGATGCCAGGACCTGCAAGGCAGCATCTGAGGGTCAGGCCCATTTCACAGGGAAAGAAGCTGATGCTCTCGGGGTCTGCCCAACATCACCCAGGATTGCCTGGAATCCCAGTTTGAGAAGCCAAACTCTCTGGACTAGTAACAAATATACAGGAACGATACAGGTGAACTGTGAGGCTCTTGTGCTACACAGGTCTATATGCTTGAAGCGTAAGGCACGTGTAATCCTCACTACCAGGTTTTGAGTCATGTGACATCATTATATGCATCTATATCCATGCAGGCTGAGATTCAGAGAGGAGACAGGCTCTGCCCTAAGCCAGAGGCCTGTTGCCTGCAGGAGGAAGGTGACTAAGTGTTCTGTCTACTCCAGCTGTGCTGTCAGCTCAGCCCCCCTGCTCCTAAGCAGCTCTTTCACCTCCATCAGTGTCAGCCTTTGGTGTGTGACATGGGACCACTGTGCCTCTTGGTAAATGAGAGCAGGAGGCTCCCTCTGATCATCCGACTCTCTGCCTCCAGGTACCAGGGAATGTTCCTCTCGCTTTACCGAGTCAGCCCTGTTCTCCCAACCCAGATCCATCGCACCCATCTAGCAGATGCGTTGAAGAGTGGTTGTTGGAGGAAATACAGACACTGTAAGCCTGCTGCCACAGCAAACCCAGATTTGGTCCCATGGCTGGCAGAACCCTTTGAAGAGACCCTTCCCTGAGCCGGGTCAACTGACTTCTGTACCCATAATGCACTACACAAGAATAAATCACTCATGTCAGTTCTAAAATTCAGAACTTGTTCTTCAATTTCTTGTTTCATAATTTAACAAACCAGAGATATCAATGGACTCATCTCCCATCTCCACAAAGACAAATCAGGCCTAAGGGCACAGGCCTGTAGTCCCAGCTGCTAAATGCTGAGGCAAGGAGATCACAAGCTCAAGACTTACCTACCTACTTAGGATACAGAATGAGTTCAAGGCCAGCTTGAGCAACATAGTGAGACCCTGTCTCAAAATATGAAGTAAAGAGAAGGCTGGGGATTCAACTCTGTGATAGAGCTCTTGCCCAGCATGCACAGGGCCCTGTGTCTACCCCCAAGTGCTAAAAATCAGGCAACATAAATGCTTCTATCAAGGATCTTTGATGCATCCCACACATGAAAAATACTCAATTGGTATTTCTTGGATGGACTTATTGATTCATTTCTTTGATCCATGCATTCCATCACAAATTGGTGAATTTATGTGTGAATGACTGAACGTCTATGACTAGAGCTTGCTTGGGTACTGAGTCCACCACATAGCAGTCTTACAGTATAAGTCACCGCCCCTGGAATAAACAGTCTCCTCCCTGATGGGCTGGGTAGCGTCTTGCACCTGCCCTCTCTATTTTCCTTCCTGGATTACAGAGAACTAATGAGGCCCATAGCCCATGACTGGCAAAGCCTACTGCCCTCAACAAGGTGCAGATCACATTAATCCCTGTGACTCAAGGCAGAGAAAAGAGAGCATCCTTGGACATTGTCTGACAGAGAACGGAAAGCCATCCTCTTAGGCATTGATGCCATTGGAGCAGGAAGCTGAGCTGAGTTCAGCGGACTTGCAGGTTGGAAGGAGGCAGGACAGAGAACAGCAAGAAAGCGGGCAGAGGGGAGGGTGTCTAGGCATGGAGGAAGAGGGCTGGCTCCTCCGTGCCCTCTCTGCTGAGGAGCCAGACTCAGGGCCCAACAGATGCAGTGGGAACATTGCCGCGCCTCTGCCAGGCCAGAGGGACAGAAGACTGGCACAGTGGGCACCCCACACGGATGTGCACACTGCAGAGGCCACAGAGTTGGGCACTTCGGAGCCAGAAAAGGAAATCTGGTTGGACGTGGGGCAGCCACGCCACTGGTGAAAATCAGATCTGGAAAGAAGATGCTGTACAGTCCTCCCAGAAGATGCCGTGCAGTCCTCCCAGAAGATGCCATACAGTCCTCCCAGAAGATGCCATGCAGTCCTCCCAGAAGATGCCGTGCAGTCCTCCCCGAAGATGCCGTGCAGTCCTCCCAGAAGCCATGACCAGAGAGAAGGCTTACAGGGACAAGCACTCAACCCGGGGCAGTGTGCGGCTGACAGCTGGGCTTTGTGTCTGGCCATGGAGAAGAGTCCCAGGGTGCAGAGTCCACGAGCAGAGCAGCCACTCTGGTCACAGGACTGACTGACTGGGTGAGTGTGTTTAGTCCCAACTCCCCGGCTCCCCAGATGACCTTTCCAACCCCCTCATCTTCCCCTTCCCTCCTTTCTCCCTCCCCTTTCCTTTCTTCCTTCCCTTCACCTTCCCTCTCCTCAGTCTTCCCCATCTTCCTCCTTTCTCCATCTCTTCGGCTGTCTTTAGCCTCTGTCTCTCCCAGTGTCTCATCACCCTCTGTGTCTCTCTACTGAAGGCACAGACTCTGGGAAAGCCCTGAGAGTCAACAAGGAAGTGGCCGGGACCAGTCTGAACACCTCTGTTCTTGTGCCTGCTTCGGACCTGATGCTATCAGACTCTGGCCTCCCTCCCTGCCTCAAAGGGGCGGCGGCGGGGGTGGGGGATGCACTGAGGTTCCCAGTGAGGAGCACTCGGGAGCACTCAGCCCAGGTGGTGTGCAGCCTAGAGCTAGGCTATGCTTCCAGCTGTGGACTGTGAGCCTCCCGCTTAACTTGGGGTTCAGCTGTCTTCTGCGGCTCACAGAGTGGACTGCCAGGTCCACCCTGGATCTACTCTTGTTCATTCCTGGCTTGTGACCTGCCCTGCATCTTGAAGACTCCCTCCTTCTCCCAGGCTCAGCTCTTGCAGCCATTTAGGTGGCTACAGGACACCAGCATCCACCCTCAAAGCTCCCTGGCACAGTACCCTTTTCTTCTTCCTGAGATTCGCTATGCCATTCCAGCTCCCTGGAAACCCTAGTGCTTTACTCTGTGACTAGGACACAGTTCTTGCCCTCAAGACACTGAATCTTTCATCCTTTTATCTGGCTCCCAAGGCTTCTCCTTCCTCTCTTTCCTCCAAACGATCAGCACACTGGAGAGACTACTTAGTCAGGGGTATCACTGTAGGGGTGGGGACTGCTGCAAAGCAGGACAACCCCAGAGGTGTCAAGGCATACAGTGAACTGAAAAAGAAGATGGGCAGCAGGAGGGCTGAGGTGGCACAGTGCCTGTTTGCGAGCATGAGACCTGAGTTCAGATCCCTAGAACCCGTGTAAAAAGCGGGGTTTGATGCTGGGTGCTTGTGATCCTGGCAATGGCAGACAGGAGGCAGAGACAGGAGGCTTGCGGGCCATCTTGGCTAGCCTCGTTGGTGAAGGTCCTGGCCAATGAGAGACTCTGTCTCAGACAAAAGGCAGAGGCTGGCCTCTGACTGCCACATGCACCTACAAGTGCACCCCCCACATGTACACCCCCTAATAAAAATTTATTAAAAGAAAGTCAAAATACACCACAGGCAGCAGTAGAATAGGCCCCTTGACCATCCCTTCCCTATCCCACCAGCCCTACCCTGTCCCAGGGTTCCTTGAGCTCGGGTGTCAGGCCATCAGTGTTCCCAATCTCAGCAGACTGTGGTAGGAAGGATGGCCACTGAGTGTGGGCGGACGGGACACAGCTATAGCACTCATGGGCAGCTGGCTCTGGGCCACATGGCTGTCTTGTGCATGCCTGCAGATGCTGTCACTCCTTGGGTCCATGCTAAGGACCACTGCATGGGGCAGGATCTATGGGTGGCTTTACTGGATGGATGGGCCCCTCGTGGCCTGTGTGAGCTCCTGTGACACTGATTTCACAGTAGAGGATTTGGAAGGACAGCAATGTCAAGGAAGCCATGAAAACTACACACCTGGGGCTGGAGAGGTGGCTCAGTGGGAAGAGCACTAGCTGCTCTTGCAGAGGACCTGGGTTCAATTCCCAGCACCACACAGTGGCTAACAACTGTCTGTAACTCCAGTTCCAAGGGATCTCACATCCTCTTCCGACTTCTATGGGCATTGCATGACTTGAGGGCACTCATGTGCAGGCAATATGCTCATTTGCATAAAGTAAAAAAATTTTATAAAAAAAGACCACACACCTCCCCTTTTGTAACTGAACCTGAAGTGAAACCTATGCACTCTGGCCGTAGGATAATTATCAGAGTGCAACCTGGGCTCTCCTAGATAGTCACCACTGCTGGGGAGAAGAGAGGAGAGGAGAGGAGAGGAGAGGATGAGTGGGGAGTGGGTGGCCATGCAAGTACTGCTCTCCATATCTCAACTCCAACACCAATAGGTTCTGCCTTTAGTGGTACTGGAGGTTGAACGCAGGGTATCTCGGATGCTAGACTCTACCACCAGCTGTAGTGAGCAGGAACTCAGTAGTCCACCTCATGCCTCCTTGGCATAGAGGTGGATAGGTCTCTGTGCCCATGATGCTTTGAGGCACATAGGAAGGAGTCCATGAAGTGTGTCAGTGGATGGGGACAGCCTACCGCAAGCTCTGGCAGCTGCTCTGGCTGCTGACTCTCAGTGATAAGGCTGTGGTGGTTAACATCAGAACCCGTGAAACAGTTAAGATCAGGACTCAGTGAGGCCCACAGTCTACATTTCCCTGGTGGCACAGGGAGCCTTCAACTATTATTAATCCACTTTTTGCTTGTCTGAATTGTAGATCTCTACCAATGTTATTCCTGCCCATGATTTTGGAATATAGGTATGTGAACAATCAGCAGCAGGAACTGAGGAAAATCTGTCAGAATTCTCTCTGGCCAGGCACGCCCCTGGACCTGGGTGTTTCCTCTGGCGCATTGGCAGATGTTTCATCTTCTCCCTGTCTTTGTGAATATTTCCTCTCACTCCTTCTTCAAGGGACCTCCTAACGAGTGATACTCTCTCAAGCACAGTGGGCCAGTAAGGCTTAGGTGAGAGATAGCTTTTGGTCATGTGTGTGAAGCTGAGGATCCTCATTTCCTTCTAAGGCTGCTGGTCATTCCTGGTGTTCAGACCCTCACCCACTAGTTCTTTCTCTTACAGAAAGGACCGTCCTTCCCCTCAAGGTCTTTCCGTGGCATTACTAGGTGAGGAGTGTGGCGCTCTTCTTGGGTAGCGAATATCTTCTCCCTGGCTCTCCCAACCCAGGCTCTTGCCAAGTTCTGAGTCCGTTTGGCCTCTGAGGGTTCTGGGCTTGGAACAGAGCACAGCAGCCTCTTTGGAGCTGAAATTTGGTTTCCTCTTAGAAGAAGGTTGCTTTCCGATTGCTAGAGAAATAGAAGAAAGTCTTTCAAAGTTTCCAGCATTCCCGCTGGCCTCCAACCATTGGCCTCCAACATTATGATGATTTAAGTGTTCATGGATTAAAAACATGTGGTTTGTGTTTCCCCTGAATTCAAATACACGTTGAACTTAAAGGAAGGTTAAAAAAAAAAAAAAAAAAAAGGAGCAGGTTGGGTTTTGCTCAGTGCCCTGACTTGGAAAGCATGGCTGAAGGTACTTATGGGAACAACTCCAAATGGGCTCTCCCAGGCCTCCGGAAATGTCTTTGCTCAGCCAGGAGGCAGAAAGGACTTGTGTCTGGGGTATGAGTAGGAGTGAAAGCAGAGGTGGGGGCCTGGGCTCCTCTCAGAGCTGGACCCAAGCCAGCTTTATACAGCCCTAGGCACTGGTAGAAGGCTAAGGTTTGGGGGCTGGAGAGATGGCCTAGTGGTTAAGAGCACCGACCGCTCTTATGGAGGACCCAGTTTCAATCCCCAGCACCCACAGGGTGGCCGAGAACCATCTGGAACTCCAGTTCCAGGAGAAGTCCAGTTCCAGGGGAATCCGATACCCTCTTCTGACCTCCGTGGCATTGCACGACATGGGTGCACAAACTTGCATGCAGAAAGTACATTCATACACATACAGAAATAAATAAAATTAATTAAAAAAATGAAGCATTCTTTGAAAAAAACAAAAGAAGTCTAAGGTTTGGGAAAAAATAAGCTTCTACTACCTGTCTTTTAGAGAGCCCCACCCCCACAGTTCATCCTGATTTTGCTCAAAGGCACCAATGCCCAACCAGTCAATGCTTATTGAGCATCTGTTGGTGGATTTCATGGTAGGCTCTAACAGCTTTCTTCCTCTTGTGCCCGAGCTCCGGCAGGGCTCCACCCTCTGCCCCCACCTGGGCTGACTCCCTTACCTGCATACCCTGCCCTGTCTCTTCCATCCTAGTCAGATCCACCCGTGTCACTGTGGTCTCACTACAGCTGTGCTCCCGCCGTGATGCCGTATTCCATAGCACTTGGGAGTGGCGGTGAGGATGAGCCCTGGGCAGCTGCAGTCCTGTGGTGACAGCCACTTCAACCCAGCCTGGAAAGCTCTATAGTCGGCCTACCCCGTCCTCTCTAGCCTCCTCCCTCTCCTGCCTGTTTCCTGCAGGGAGTCATTTTAGCTCTCTGGGACAGAGAAGCAAGTTTTTTTCAAGTGGCATGAAGGCTGGGGGCCAGCCCCTCGCAGATATCCTCCAAGTTTTATAGCCAAGTTGAGGACTAGGTAAGTTTGTGGGGAGAGCCTGTTGGGGGCTGGGCACCAGGCCTATAAATATCTCCTGACCCTCAGAGAGGAGTGATTTCAGTCTCCCCACTGCAAGTGAACAGCACTGTTCTGGAGTTCTTCTTGGCTGTGGTTTGCATCCATACCTCTCAAAGGTTTGCAGACGATCCAGCTGGAATTTTCAATCTAGGGCAAGGGTCTAATGTTGGAGGAGACTCCTGTGCCTGGCCCTGGGGCAGACGTTTAAATAGCTTACCCTGTAAACTCCCAAGACCCCCAGGATAATCAGCATCATTTCCTCTACAGGTAAGGCACAGACGCTCAGAGAAGCAGGAGCCTGGGTTGGAGGTCATGGCCAACAAGTTGAGAGGGAGGCCATGCTGTGGGCTTTTGGCCTGGAGGACGCTGGGCTGGCCTGTCACTTCCCTCCCACAACTGCCTTGCAAGATCAGTGTTTTTGTAAGGCTTGTGTTTTCCCTCAGTAATATAAATAACATATGTTCTTTTCTTTTCAGGAAAGTTGGGAAATTTAGAAAGGCATAAAGAAAATTAAAATCACCTGTGTCCTTGCCACCCAGAAAACCCCTTGAGAATGTTTTGTTTACCTTCTTCCTGCATGTAAGGAGATAGATGGACAGATAGAAGAGGACCATGTGTGTGTGTGTGTGTGTGTGTGTGTGTGCGCGCGCGTGTGTGTCTGTATGTGTGTGTGTGTGTGTGTTTTCCTCTTCTGCTCTTCACCGTGAATTAGAAGCACAGTCTCTCAGTGAACCTGGAGCTCCTCAGCTAGAGTGTCTAAGGACCCCCTGCGATCCACCTGGCTCTGCAGCCCAAGGCCTGGGTTACAGGCAGGCACCTCCACACCTGGATTTTATGTGGGTCCTGGGATCTGAACCCAGGCCCTTGAGCTTCTACTATAAACACTTTATCCACCAGCTGGTATAAACAATTAAAAAGTTTTTGTTGATTTGAGAATGTCATACACTGTATTTTGATTATATTCAGACCACGCCCCTCTTTACCCTTGCCTTACCACCTCCCTCACAACTCCTATCTTTTAAAAAACTATTTTTAGAGGCTGGAGAGATGGCTCAGCAGTTAGGAGCACCGACTGCTCTTGCGGAGGACCCAGGTTTGATCCCCAGCACCCACATGGTGGCTAAGAACCGTCTTTAACTCCAGTTCCAGGGGAATCTGAGGCCCTCTTCTGACCTCCACAGCGTTGCTCGACATGGGTGCACCAACCTACATGCAGACAGTACATTCATACACATAAAAAATAATAAATAAAAAAAAAACTGAAAACACTAGCTCTTAAAAAAGTTAAAAAAATTATTTTTATTTTATGTGTATGAGTGGAAGTGTGTTTGTGTCCAGCAAAGCCTGAGGAGGTCAGAAGAAGCAAGCATTGGATACCCTGGAACTAGAGTTACAGACTGTTGTTAGCTGCCATGCGGATGCTGGGAATTAAACCTGGGTCCTCTGCAAGAGCAGACAATGCTCTTAACCACTGAGCCATCTTTCCAGTCCCCAAAGGCCTATGTATTTCCCAAGGGCTCTGGGGTGTGGGTCTTTCTCTTGGAGTCTAGTCAACCTACCAGGTATCACACCAGTAAGGAAAACCGACTCTCTGAGCATCCATCAAATACTAATAGATCCTGAGACTGGGCTGGGGCTTCCAACCCACTGCCCCCAACCCTGTGAGGCCCCAGTCTGGTTTGGACTTACACAGGTCTTGTGCATGTTATCATAAGTGGTGGTAAGCATCTTCTTAAAAGATTTTCTTTCAGGGCTGGAGAGATGGCTCAGTGGTTAAGAGTGCCGACTACTCTTGCAGAGGACCCAGGTTTGATTCCCAGCACCCACGTGGTGGCTAAGAACCATCTTTAACTCCAGTTCCAGGGGAATACGACACCCTCTTCTGACCTCTGTGGCATTGCATGACACGGGTGCACCAACCTACATACAGACAGTACATTCAAACACATACAAAATAATAAATTAATTAATTAAAAAAAGATTTTCTTTCATTGGTTGCTTTGATCACAGAGCAGTGGGGTTGCTCCTGCCAATTCATGTTCTGTCTGGAGCTGGAGCATCTCAGATAGGAGAGTGCTAGGTCTCCATTGAGAAAAGTAAATCACACCCTATTTCCACCCTGGTTCCTTCTTGCCTTCTTCCTCCCTGGCTCCACCTCCAGGCACAGGTACCATCTTGGGCATAGCTCAATGAATCTGCTTGCATTTTTCCATGGATTCCTGATGGCTGAAGGCCAGAACACTCCTGTCTTCACTCTGTGATTTGCTGGCTGTGTGACTTGGAAGAACTGTGATTCAATTTCTCCTCTGTCATGAAGTTTGTGCATTTAGGTCTAAAGCTCTGGGCAACCTTCGTCGGGTAGTATGTGTTCTGCAGGTCCTTTTTCAAAACTGGAGAACACAGCCCAGGTTTGGAATTTAGAATCTCATTGTGATGAGGAGGAAGAAGAAGATGATGATAAGTGTGTGTGTGTGTGTGTGTGTGTGTGTGTGTGTGTGTGCGCGTGTGCATGTGTACTTGCTATGGCCTGTGTATAGAGGTCAGAGTCAGGAGTTGGGTCTCTCCTTCTGCCTGTTGGGGCAGGCTCTCCTGTTTTGACTGTGCTGCATACTCCAGGTTAGCTGGCCCATGAGCTTCTAGATGATTCTCCCATCTTATTGTAGGAGTCTGGCTGGGATCCCAGATGGATGTCAACACATCCACCTTTTTATGTGTGTTCTAGGGATTGAACGCCATTCACCAGGCTTGTGCAGCAAGTGCTTTTACTGCAGTACCATCTTGCCAGCCCCAGGTTTGGATTTTGTAGCCTAGCGAACACTTAGGACAGGGTTTGACCTGTGTCACTGCTTTTGCACCTGTAGCAGGAAGGTGATGATATTGCCTCTCGGGGTGCCGCAGGGATCACCGTTCTGGTAGTAGGGAGCTTGGCGGGGTCCTTGCTGTAGGCTGTGTGTTGTGCTCAGCTCTTCTCATACCCTCACCTGCCTGGTCCTCACACAGGCCCTGTGAGGATCCAGCACATTTCTCCAGGCTGTTCTGCTGATGAGGAAAGAGCCGGCGAAGGAGTTAAGGACTGTCTTCACGCAACTGGGAAATTGGGCCTGAGATGAACTTAACTGAAAGGTGTTAGTTCATACAAGACTTAAGTCCAGTTTGGGGTTAAACAAAATGTGGTTTAGGGCATTTTCTTCTAAATGTATCCCAGCCAGTAATAATTAATATGAAACAACTTTTTACATTCCTAGTTACAAGGCAAAGAGCACAATCCTATGACATACCATGTGTCTTCCAAAGACTGGGGATGCAGAGGTTGGGGCTTATAGCACACCCCAAGTCCTATACCTGGATGCCGTGGGCCCTTTGAACTGGAAGGCCCTGAAAGGCCTCTACAGCAGGTCTCATGGCCTTCTCGTATCCTCCTCTCTCCTGCCTCCTTTCTCCCCAGACAGAAGTGCAGATACCAGATCTCATCTTCCCCAATGTGGGCCACAGAAGCAAATCTCCTGCTCCTTCCAAATCCAGGCATGAAAACTTCTCTGTGGCAGTGCCTCACTCAAGGGCCATCACACATACCTGTAAGGGGTGGGGGTGAAGGCCACAGAGAGAGGCCCAGGAAAACCTAGATTCCTCACCCATCCACACCTAATCACATCCAGTGAGTCAATTACACTTCTATAAGTCTTCCCCTTCTTCTTCAAAGGCAATGGCAAAAGTGGTGGGGCCTTCAGGACTGGAGCCCAAGCAAAATTGCTTTCCTGCTTTCAACAAATGTCTATATAAAAATAATTAAGAAGGTGTGATATCTTTATTATAAACAGAAAAGAAATAAAGATTATTGGCATTCTTTAGAAAGAGATCAGAACAAGTGACACAGAAAAATATTACATGATATAACTGAAGAAAACCTTCCTGAAATAAAGGCTGCAAGTACACTCCGAACACCATGATTAAGGACTAAACTCTTCATAAGCTAGCAAAAGGGAACACAAAAAATGTCAGGGTTACCTTAAAATCTTCTCTTGCTATAGTGAATTCCAGATAACTAATGTTTGCCAAGGAATAAAAAGTGTGGACCACTTTGGAGAAAAATAATTTGGAGATACCAATCAATATACACAAACACTCAGATTATAATGCCTATGAATCTTTCTTGGAAGATACTGCCTCATTATTCATTTGTTTTTGTCTTTTAAATCTAAACATTGCAGGGATGAAATGGAAATAAGTAATCTGGGTATGATGTCTGGACTGTGTAAACCAATCAGCTGAAGTTGAGGTAAATATTAGGAAGCTGGACAATGGAGGCAGGACTCAAAGAGGTGGGGTGGGGTGGGGTGGAAGGAGCGTGCAGGACTTGCTTCCTGTTCCTCAGAACATAGCCCAATATTCAAACTTAATTTAAAGATGATTCCCAATCAATTCAATGTGTGTTTTAACCTCTTTCTTTAATTTAGGGAGATCTTCTAGGAAGAAATAAAATCCCACTGAAGAAAATTCATTTGAAAAAATTCTTCATTTTTTTATTGTTAAACTTCTTCCATAGGACATATGTCATTTCTCAATAGAATCTAGAGTCACTTCCCTTTCCATGCCCCCCACCCCACCAGAGTCCCTGCACTCTTCCATACATGTCTTGCATCTTTTTCTGAGTCTTTCCAGAGTTTTTCCAGTTCTTTTGTTGTTGTTCTCTCCAACTTGTATTGCTACAGTATATATACATAAATATACATATATATATATATATATATATACATAAATAGATACTACATACATACACATATCACTTGAATTGGAAGATTTTTTTCCCTAAAAGATGTCATGTTTTCCTTAAGGAAGTGCTTGAAGGTTCCTCCTTGGCAATCCCAAACAACCATCAATCTTGCACTTTTGCTCCACATTGGGGTCTTTACCTCCCATGGTCCCCCAAATGAAGTCCAGGAAGCATGCATCCTGTCTTGATCCCCCTGTACTGGCCTCCGTGATACAACCCAAGTAGTCCAACAATGGCAGTCTATATTCTGATGAGGCTGATATCCCCTTAGTAGCTGTTTAGTCCACAAGCTGGGTATCTCAGTAGTCCCCATCTGGCATTGAAGGTTTGGAGGATTCTTGAAGAGACATGAGTCTTTAGTCCATATTGGAAGTAATCCCACCCTTGAGAGATAGAGGCAAGAGGATTACTGCAATCAAAAGGCCATCCTAAACTGTGTAGCACGTTTTAGGACTTCACAGTTAAATCCAGTCTCAAAAACATGAGAAAGGGTGGGGTGCTGGAAAGATGGCTCAGCAGTTAAGAACCCTTGGCTGCTCTTACAGAGGACCAGGGTTTGGTTCCCAGCATTCACCTGGTAGCTAACAACTGTCCTTAACTCCATTTCCAGGGATCCAGTGTCTTCTTCTGGCCTTTGTGGGGGAAATAAAAGCTGTGTCTCATGTCTTTGAGGAGTGCCAAAAGCAGTGGCAGCCACAGAGTAGTTGCACTTGCCAGTAAGAATTGAAGACAGGCCAAACAACAGTACTCTCTCTTTTTTCTTTTTACTAAGATCTAAAGTTTTTTGTCTGCAGTACAGTTTCTCTGGTCATACTGATTATTTCTGGTTGTACTTTCCTTTTGGATGCTTAAGGCCTCACAGTTGGCCCAGATTAACCAAGGTTTTTGTTAACACAATCCCAAAAAAACAAAAGACGAATGGTATCCCTCATCTGTGGATGCTAGTACCAAGTACCTTGTTGTAAGACAAACTGAGCAATGTTAATGTTATATTCCTCATGATCTAAAGACAACTGTGCTTTTGCATTGTGAATCCCTAAACAGGTTCTAGAGCTGACCTAACATTTATTTTCAGACCTTGGGTTTTTGGTATATGATGGAAGGGTATGTGTGCATCTTTTAGAGTAATATGTGATTAAAATGGAAAGATGAGAATCAAGAAATATGATATGGAAATAACATACAGTTTGTTTCCAAAGGATATAATTTTATTATAGGTGGAATGTAATAGGCTGGTGAAATTAGCCTTTCTGGGTACTTAATGACCATACTTAACACCCATACCAATTTGGCTGAGGGACCTAAAGGATAACTTTGTTTCTTGCCCTCAGAGGTCAACCAAGCCTTAGGGGATTATGCATGGGGGCATCCCTTGAAATGTCCTGCAAATGTGGTTCACCAGTCTTCCTGATCAGGGGGGTTTTGGAGAGCCACTAATGGGACTTCAGCTACTGTCCAGTCTATAAAGAGGAAAGTCTGCTCATGCTTCAGAAAAGGAAGCCTGGTCTAGCAAGACCTGATTTTGTCCTCTAGTGGATGGAACTGGTAAATGGAAAGCTGAAAGGAGCAAGGCACCCCCTTCCCCCCACTGAAAAAACACAAAACAAAACAAGAGACCCCTGAGGACCAGATCCTCAACTGACCTTGAGAAAACAAATTCTTCAAATTTTACTTCAGCTTCTTTTTAGTTCAGTTCTAATGGGAACATGATTCCATTTTCTTCTGTTAGCTTTCTTTTACTATCTTTTACTATCTTAGCTTTCTTTTACTAAGAGAGATAGTTTACTATCTCTCTTATCTATTTTAATATAGGGAATAAGGCCCAGTGTGATGCTTAGCATATATTGATAACCACATAGTAAAATCTTGAAAACAAAACAGTTATCACAAGACCAAGTTAATTGGGTTTACCCCATCCCATGACAGGACACACTCTATAGGGTGTGCATTTTAAGATTTCAGACTCTAGTAATGGCTGAAAATTGATCTTTATCTCAACATCTTTTCTTAGAATATCCAAAGTGTATACATGGGTGTGTGCATGTGTATGTATATGTGAGTGTGTGCATGTGTGTGTATTTGTGTGTATATATGTGTGTGTATACATGGCTGTGTGTATATGTATATATGTATGTGTGAAATCAAGCTACATATAAGTCTAAAACAAAACCCTACCCAAACAACAAACCAATCAACCCTACTAGCCAGCCATCTACCCATCCACTCACCCAAACAACCAACCGAGCAATCCTCCACCCACTCACCCAAATAGCCAACCAAACTACCAATCAGCCATCTACACAGTCACCCCCCAAATAACATAATAACCAACTAACCAACCAATTTCCCCACGCCAAGCTAAACAGTCAACCAACCAACCAACCAACCAAAGAGAGTCATATAACTAAATAAGGAGAATGTATGTGTGTGAGTGTGTGCATGTGTGTGAGTGTGTGTGTTCATTTATATATATGTATATATATATATACATATATATATATATGTGTGTGTGTATACGTGGGTATGTGTATGTGTATGTATATGTGTGTGCATTTGTGTGTATATATGTGTGTGTATACATGGATGCGCATATATGTATGTATATATGTGTGAATGTGTGTATGTGTGC
Organism: Rhizomys pruinosus; assembly: GCA_009823505.1. Taxonomy (NCBI): domain Eukaryota; kingdom Metazoa; phylum Chordata; class Mammalia; order Rodentia; family Spalacidae; genus Rhizomys; species Rhizomys pruinosus. Next base: position 33,421 of record VZQC01002234.1, on the reverse strand, counting down.
ATGTGAGTGTGTGTATAACAGGTTATGATCTGCAGTGAGGTGATAATAACAGACCCTATGTCTGTTTTCTTGTGAGTTTCTGGGTGCAGAAGAAGGTACCTAAAATGGATTTCTCTCTGGTGGACTTAGATAATAGTGAAATACAGTCTGCTTGGCGCACATCCCTGACCACCAGAAGCAATTCACTTCCCGTTATCTCCCATAGTGATGATGCACTGTTTAAACCTGGTATTGTACAATGTTCTTCACTTGAGCTCTGCTAAAGTTCTCATTTTATACCAGTCAACTAGAAAGGCAATATCACGCCTGTTGCATAGATTAGAAATCAAATGTTCACAGAAATGTAAGTGACCACACAAAGAGCGCAGTTTTTGAACCAGAATTTTTCCAGCAACATCTTGATTCTGTGTGGTCGAGGGTTCCGGAATCTCACTAACAGATCTGTTCCTCAGCCACTGGCTGCTTATTTTGTGAGTCCTCAACAACTCTATGTCCTGTTAATTTGTTATTTTAATAGTTTGTTTTTATTTAATATTAGTGTGTGTGTGTGTGTGTGTGTGTGTGTGCATGTGTGTGTGATGTACTTGGGGGCCTATGCTATTTTGTGTGTGAGGTCAGAGGACAGCTTTGTGGAGTCAGTTCTATCTATCTACCTTTCAGCACACTCCACGATCAAGCTTAGCCTTCCAAGCTTGTGCAGCAGGCACATTGTCTGCTGAGCTATGCTACTATCCCAAACCTATGCTGTGATAGTTCCTCTCATCATTCACGCCTTTGAATGGGCTTCACCTTGTTATGTGAGCCCATGTGTGTGAGTGACCTGGCCTCAGAATCCAGTGCATTGTGTAACCCTGGTCACCTTGATTTGTTCAGGGATGGTCACCTTGATTGTTCCAGGGATGGTAATGACTGTGATTGGTCACTCAGCACAAATGCTATGATGATTTCTGCTGTGATTAATTTCTTTTTTAAAATCTGATTTTTTTGGAGAATTTTATACATATATACAATGTATTGTGATAAGACTGATTTTCAGCTAACACAGTCATGATACAGCATACAACTGGGATCCCGAGACCAGATACAAGGGCTGCAGATAACCATTAGCCTGTGAAGCTCCTGGGTCCATCTGTATCTGAGCCTAATCTGCCATGGTCCTTTGGGGAACACACAAGACAATGACTTTACCCAGGTGGCTTTGTTTCCCATGCAGTTGTATGGACCTGATGCCTCTGAGAAACATCACCCTTCCTAGAGAGAGGAGAGGCGATTGGTAAGTCTCCTGACAGACTGTTCAGGGTGCTGCTCAACACACACTGAACACTGCAGTCGTCTAGAGAGGCAGCTGTGTTTAAGGAAGCAGAAGTCTTGTTCACCCTCTTCTGTTTCTCAACAATGGCTCTCCCATTGAAAATGGCCCTGCAGGGGGCTGGAGAGATGACTCAGCAGTTAAGAGCAGTGGCTGTTCTTGCATAGGACCCAGGTTTGGTTTCCAGCACCCACATGGCAGCTAACAACCATCCATAGCTCCAGTTCCAGGGGGCCCCCTATGCTCTCTTCTGACCTCTGTAGATATTGCACTACATATATGTACTTACATACATGCAGGCAATATATTCATGCACATAAAATTTAAATAAATAGAAAAGAAAATGGCTGTGCAATAGTTGAGTGAATTATAACTCAAAGCTTGTCACTTGGACAGTTTTGTTTTAAATGATCTAAATGAAAGGAATGGTCTTTATCTTCTAAGGTGCCTATAAAATCACTACTCTTTTCTGATGAAGAATACTGCTTCCATTCTCATGATTGGAAGCATAAAAATAAGTGAGGTGATGGTTTCTTTTGAAAATGTAAAACATTTTATGTCATGAGTGTTGAGAGATTAGATGGGAACTCTTCCTCTACGAAGGTGTAAACTGCCTTTTTTATTAGATATTTTCCACAATTTTGACTCAGGTTTTCTAAATAAGAATGGTTCCATATGCCATTGACCGAAGGAAACCCTGAGAATCCACACACAAGCCCTGTATTTTTATAGAGATGAAGAAAAGGCAGTGAGCAGCTTAGAAGAAAAGTTATAAATGTAATGTTGGGAGAACCATGTGGTTCACAATAATTCAAAAGGGGCCCTTTACTGGATTGTGATCCGATTGTGTTTACAAATATATAGCCAGAGGCTTTTAATTTTGGGGCAATTTCATTGTTCGTAGATATATATCCGGCTCCAGATATACATCTATGAAATTATGTGCTTATGTGTTTTAAATGAGATACGGCCTTTCTCCTGTAATGTAATAATATTCCTACTTTATGATCTACAGTTGCCCAAAGTTGGGGCAATTTTATAACAATCTTATTTGAAATACCATAATAGATGAAAGATGTAAATATGTGATGTTTAGAGACCCAGCTGAAATTTGAATTCATTGGAATCTAGCCAGAGCTAACAAGGACAGAGTTTATTAAATTGCACATATCAGCTTCTCCTTGTGTGTCTAGCTACCTCTTGTTTCCTTGCTGTTTGTTTTTCTTTTAGGTCCAAGTTCAATAAATAAACCCAACTAACAATTAAAAAGTCCTCAAATGATTCTACATTGAAAAATGCAAAAATAGCCTGGCTGGTGTTCCTCATGCAGCAGAGTTTGATTAAACTCTCTAATTGCATTCGGAGGGTTTGGGGGGGGGGTTGTGATGTACTGAGGCTTTTAGCATGAGCTGACGATGAAAAACTTCAATTACCACTAAAAATGGAAAATGTTCATAACAGAAAAACACTCTTCCTGGTTGAGAGCTGCCTTTTAAACACTGTGAAACTGATTTGAGAGATACCAGTCTATACTTCTTACTCAACTCAAGCCCCTACCCCAAACTTACCACTTTCAATCTGCTGTAGGTATGATCTTTGGCTTGGAGCCAGCTGGCCTAAAACAGCCTCTTTCCTTACTCAGACTCTGGCTGCTTTACACTGAGGAAGATGGGACAGGAACGTTCTGTGGAGAAGGAAAACCAAGATGGAGGACGGCGTCAATGAGGGATCTGCTATTGGCTGCTGCAGAAGGTCGGAGATGTTGGAAGGGAAAAGTGTAGGTCCTCCTTTTGTGTGTTTATGTACACGTTTGTGTGTGTGCACCTGTGTGATCATGTGCGTGGAGGCAATAGTTTGATAGGGAGGTATCTTCCTCAATTGAACTCGTGTGTGTGTGTGTGTGTGTGTGTGTGTGTGTGTGTGTTCACATGTGTGTCAGGCCAGAGTTTGACACCCACGTCTTCTTCAATTCTCCACCTTTCAGTGACAGGGTCTCTCACTGAACCTATAGTTCATACATTCATCTATAGTGTCTGGCCAGAGAATTCCTGGGATGTTCCTGTTTTGCCTCCCTATCACTGGGGTTCGGGCGCACCCTGCTGTGCCCAGCTTTTTATGTAGATGCTGGGATGTGAACTCAGGTCCTCGTACTTGTGCGGTGGGGACTTCACCAATGAACACATCTCCATAGCCTCAGGGGATTCCCATGTTTAAACACTGCCATAAAGAAGAGATGCTTTGAGACATTTCGGGAAGATGAGGCTAAGTTCAGATGCTAGTCCCAGTATGGTTTCTCTAAATTCTGCAACCTAGGTATGTGGTGTCTCGAGCAATAGCATCTTAGCATTCTGTTGTGGTCAGGGGCCAATGGCAGTGGCCATAGCCTGTGTAGTTTTGGAGGTCTCTGGGGCCTTCCTGACACATTGACTTCTAGGGAGGTGTCCCCCACTGGACACTAGGATTTTTCACTTAATAAACTACAGTTTCTGGAGAGACAGTAACTACCCATGCATACTCCCTCCATTCCAAGTCTTACCTTTGTAATTATGTTTTAAAATTAGCTTATAAGACAATGAGATCACATGGGACTTCTTCATACAATATTAGTATTAGTTGACCCTCTCCCTGTCCCCCATCATCTCCCACCCCCATCTCTTTTAACCTTGCTACCCCAGTATTCCTTCCCTTGATTTTCATAGCACATGTGCTATGCCAACTTGACCCCAGTAAGGTCTATGCCCCCCCCCCCGACCATGGCCTCTTTCTTGTCTCCAGGCCTCTATAGACATTCCAATTTGAACAAATAGGTGTAAAATTATTTTAAAGCTATAATTGAAATATGAAAGCGAACAAGTGATATTTGACTTTGGAGACCTAGGTTAATTTGCTCAACAAAAGTTTTCCAAGTTCCATCCATTTTCCCACAAAGTTTCATCTTCCTTTAAAGCTGAATAAACTTCTGTTGTGCATGTACGTGTTCCACGTTGTCATCCATTAATCTGTTGACGGATGTCTATGCTGATTCCATTTTCTGGCCATTGTGAGCAGAGCTGCAATGGTCATGGACAAGGTAACTCTACAGCAGGGTGTAAAGTCCCTCGGGACTCTGCCCAGGAGTGGTTCAGCTGGGTCATATGGTAGCTCAATTTCCATTGTCTCAAAACCTCTCCATTTGGATTTCCAAGGTATCTATATGAGTTTACGGTCCTGCGTACAGTGTAGAAGGCTTTCCCCTTTCCCTATATCCTCACCAGCATTTGTTGTTATTTGTATCCTTGATGATGGTCATTTGGACTGGCATGAAGAGAATCCTCAATTAGTGTTAATATACATCTCTCTGATGGATTGGGCTGATGAACATTGTTTAACAATGTTTACTAATCATTTGTATTTTTTTCTTTTGAAAACTCTCTGTTCAGGTTCTCAACCTTTGTCTTCCTTCCCTGTATGTTTCTTACTCCTTTTTCTTCTCATTCTCTGTCTTTCCACTGCCTCTAATTCAGCCCCTCATAGTTTGCAGCATGTTCTGGAATCACCATATGCAGAAGAGATTTCTGAGGATCTCAAGGCTAGTGGGGAGCAATGGCTGTGGACACAGAGCCCTTTCCTGAGGAGCCCACGAGTGGAGTGACCCAAGCACAGTCCTCCTGGGGAAGGACCTGTTCCTGGCTGACGCTCAGTGGTGACACCCTTCTTCTGAAGACCTGAATGTAGAATTCAGAGAAACTGTATCAGAATGAGCTGGAAGAGTCTTCCCTGCTGGCTAGCCTTCCTGCTGCCAGAAGTTCGTAGAAAGATAGCCAAGAGAGACATCAGCAGCAGTCTGCCCAGCATTGGTATCATATGCTACAGTAACAATACACCAGGCAAGAACAGCATAGTGCTTCAACAGTGGTATGATATAGGGTAATCGACTCATTTCTGATTGGTTCTGAGGCCTGCCTCGCAGGATGGAGTCAAAGGTCCGTGACAGGGGAGGTCATAGGCATTAGAGGTAAATCTACTACTGTTGTCTTGCTAATTGGACATGTTGTCAAACTCTTAAATATTTATGTTCCCACCAGGTCCTATACACTAGCCAACATAATCCAAGGGCAAGGGTAGGGTATATGTCAGGGATTCAGTTGTGTAGAAATGTGGGCAAGAAATACCTTGGAGACTGCATCGAGTAGGGATCAATGTGGTGATGGGATAGCTGTTCAAAGCCACTTGGGCCTGGGCCACCATCCCAGGGCTTCAGAGTGATGTGGGGAGGTAGACTCCGCTCTTTCCTGAATGGCCCTTCTCTCTTCAGCACTGAGCTCCCTTTAGTGTGGGAGGGAGGGGCCATCAGAAAAGCCCCACACAGTGACCATGGATAGTGACAGGAGAGGAGCCTAGGCATGCTGGTTACGTGCAAGGGGGATCGCTGGTGAGTGGAGTGACCCAGGCACAGTCCCTTGGGCGAAGGACCCATTCCTGGCAGATGCTCAGTTCTTGGGCTGCCAAAGCAAGCAGGGAAGGCAGTGTAGAGTGGGTGCTCAGGGGCTGACTAAGGCCTTCACTGTGGCCTCATTATGGCTCAACGTCTCCCTCTGTCCAGTTCTTCTTCTCTACCTCCCTTGAAAGCTTCTGTTCCCATAAGCCAGAGCAGGTAAAGTTTTCCCTTAAGCTATTACTCAGGAATCCATTCAACAACCAGTGATGCTGCTGGGGCCTCGAGATGCAGACTGAAGAATGGGACTTTGGACTTGGGGTTCCTGCTGGCTTAGCGAGAAGGAAGACCCCTGTCACTGGGAGAGTCACTGGATAAGCAGGACTTCGCCTGCTGCAACAGTGCCACCTTTGGCTGGTGAAAAGAGATCGGAGACTGGAGAGAAGGCCTCAATGCAGGTGGAATTTCTCAGGTGAAGAGGGAGGGGAGAGCAACTAGATATTATGGGACTGACGCTAGGGGCAACTGATGCATGACAGAGGCACAATGCAAGGCTAAGAGTGATTAATCTCCAATTAAGGGCTAAGTGTGAGAGCCAGAGGGTGGCACAGACTCACACCCCACCATCTTGCCAGAGTCGAGAAGAATCACCTATAATTACAGAAGCATCAGCTATTTGCGGATCCTAGCTCCAAATCCTTAGGTATGAGTTTACCTCTCACCAATAATCGAAGAAGCTTCTTTTCTTTTTTTTTTCCCACATAAATTTATTTTTATTTTTTTAACAAATCTAGACTCGTGTTCCTGCCCATTCCTCCAGAAGCTTCTTTTCAACAGAAGGTACATTGGTTACCTTTCTGTTGCTGTGGTAAAACACCACAATCAAGGGAACTTACAGATGAAAGAGTTTACTTGGCTTATGGTTCCAGAGAGATGAGAGTCCATCAAGACGGGGAGGCCTGGTGGCAGAGGTGGCTGTGGCAGAGGTGGCTGGAGCAGAAAGAAGAATGCTCACATCTTCAAGCAGGTACAGGAAGCAGAGAAAGACAGACTAGAAGTGGGAGGTGGCTTTGAACTATCAAAGCTTGCCCCAGTGACGTGCTTCCTCCAGCACAGCCACACCTTCTACAGGTTCCATGAGCCTCCTCAAACAGTGCGAGGAAGGAAGTGGGGTACGAAGTGTCCAAATACTTGGAGCTTATTGGGGACACTTATTCAAGCGACTATAGGTAGAGATCATTACAAAGTTCTACAACTCGTCAAAATACAGTGAATAAGTAACCATGAGGTGCCTGGCCCTTAGTGATATCTCCATTCAAATTCAGGGAACATCTTGAAAGATATGGTGGGAAGAATGTAAGAGCTAGAGGGAGAAGACCACTGCTGCTGGTTAATATGAATCTGCACCAGTGAAATCTCCACAGTATGGTAGTCTAACAAGATTTGCTTAATAACAAAGCCAGTTGACGTGCAAAGACGGATGGGGAAATTTCACCAGGTCCCACCTCAATACGAAGAGCTCCAGGAATCGATGGATGCTGAAGGGGGGGGGCATCTGTTTTCTCCAGGGACCAGCTCATGACAAGTAACCCTAAGTGGGCAGCTCTGAACACAAGTTCACATGAGCACCACCAAACGAACTCAATGCGTTTTATATATATATATATATATAATATATATATATATATATATATACATATTTGTAAATGTATGCATGTATGTATATGTAATAATAATAATCAGCGAGGGTGAGAAATTGAAAGAGTGAGAGGGACAGGGGTGTTGGAGGGTGAATAGAAGTGTTATAAGGAAAATACATTATTTGTATATGAAATAAATGAAAAAAAAAAGAGCCACAGAATGTTCCAGAAAGATCTAGATTCTCAGAGCCTGCAGGTTTGCAATGCCAAAGTCAGTTTCCAGACAGGGAAGAAGTATCAACCATCGCAGTGAGTCCCTTCAAGCAAGCAGTCTTGTTTGCTCCTTCAAGTTCGAGTTCCCTGGTGGTGAAGTGGGTGGTCACCATGCTGCATGGCATTTAAGTGGACATGCTGGTCTCTAACAAGTGGAGAGCCACTCACCCAGGAACAGATGGACAGTAACATTCAATGTGGCTGCATATCAGGGCGTGGTCGCTGTGAACTTATCTCATAGGTCTTCAAAGTTCTCCTGCAGAAGAGACCAGCCAGAATCCTGAAGCAGCTTCCAGATGGTGTGGATTTAGTGTGTGGAGCAGGTTCAGGTGGCACAAGAGGTGGAATGTAGGGCACACTGTGCTGAGCTGCTCAGACCCCACTTCAAGATGGAGCCCTGCATTTCACAGGTGCCCATACGGTAGGCAGCAACACCTACTCTCTGTCGTGGTCCTCCACCTGGCCATGGTCTCAGGTGACCTGCAGTGTCAGGTTAGTGCTGCAGTGCAGATACCTGGCTTCTTTGGTCTTAGCTTGGGGCATTCCTGAAGGCTGCTCTCAGCACCACAGCTTCCCATGCCAGCAGCCAGCTTTTCTCTCTGTCAAATCCTTCCTTCCTCAACTCCCACCCAGCCCCCTCCTACTGTGCTGTTGCAAAGTGCTCCTCAGGAGTCCACCCAGTTCTCAAAGGTTCACTGTTTCCCGAGGAACTCATATTTGCACGCAGTAAGGTCTGGAGTTCCCACCCTTCTCTCTCCTGGGCTAGTCTTCAAATATAAGGTCTTGTAAACTATTCCCAGGCTCCCTCACGATGCCTTGGTGATTCTGTGCCTGCCACTCTGTCCCCTGGGTTTGTTCCAACCGACTACCTCTGCTAATTCCTAGAAGCCTGGACTCCGGCTTTTATTGCCTGGCCTCAGCCAACTACAGAACCAGTTCTTGTCTAGCGGGGAGGATGGGGGTTTGGGGGGGGGTGCATGGCAGTAATTTGCTGATGGAGAATGCAGAGAAGAGGCTCGTCTAAGTGCGTGAAGCCTTCCTTCCCTGCCACTTATAAATCACTGGCCTTCCAAGGCCACACATGAAATGGGGACCAGGGTGAGGGGTGCTATGTCTCTTCCACTTCTAAAGACATGAGGGTAGCTGGGTGGGTCATTTAGTGTGCGCGAAGTAAATCCTGGCAACATGTCCCAGAGTATACTTTGAAATGCAGAGTCAGTGGCTGGGAGGCCAGGCCACAGCTAAGCATCTTTTCAAGTGCTTGGGTTTGGCAAAGCCCCCAGTGTGTGTGTGTGTGTGTGTGTGTGTGTGTGTGTGTGTGTGTGTGTGTGTGTCTTTGTGCATATACATGCCTATATACTTCAGTGGGCATGTGGGTGTCAGAGGGACACTTTTAGGGAGTTGGTTCCCCCCTTCTGCTATGTGGGACCCAGGGATCTAACTGAAGTTTGATGGCAAACACTTTTACCTGCTGAGCCAAGGTCTTGCTTGACACCTTTCTAGTCTAAGCCAATAGCCCTGAACTCTGGTCCTGATGCTCCTGCATGAACTGCTTTTCATTCCATGAGCTTTTTGCTTGTTTGTCTCTCTTTAGTCAGTGATTAACTGACATGTTTATTCAGCATGGCATCAACAATGTAATTGTTGATTGATCGAGTTTAGAAGGCATACATTGATCTCCTGTAACAGATTAAGAGTTTGCTCATTTGGGGGCTGGAGAGATGGCCTAACAGTTAAGAGCACCGACCACTCTTGCAGAGGACCCGGGTTTGATCCCCAGCACCCACATGGCAGCCAAAAACCGTCTGAAACTCCAATTCCAGAATTCCAGTTCCAGGGGAATCCGACACCCTCTTCTGACCTCTGTGGCAGTGCACGACACAGGTGCACAGACTTGCATGCAGACAGTACATTCATACACATACAGAAATAAATAAAAAATTAAAAAAAAAAGAGTTTGCTCATTTGGACCATGAACTTCATCTCTTCTTTCTCTACCCACAATTCTTTAACATGCTTGTCTCTTTATTTGCTCTGTTTGCAAATTGAAATCACGTATGCATACATTTTTATTTTATTTATTTATTTTTATATTTTATTTATTATTTTAATTTTATTTTATGCATGTGTGGGAGTGCACCCATGTTGTGCTGTGCCTGTGGAGGTCAGAGGAAGGCATCCAGTTCCCCTGGAACTGGAGTTAAGGACAGTTGTTAGCTGTCATGCGGGTGCTAGGAATTGAACCCGGGTCCTGTGCAAGAGCAGTCAGTGCTCTTAACTGCTGAGTCACCTCTCCAGCCCCATATTTTTAATATTTTTTGGCAGGGTTTCTCTAGTCCTAGTCTACGTGGAAGTCACTATGTGGACCAGGCTGGCCTTGATCCCATTGAGCGCCACTGCCTCTGCTTCCTGAGGGCTGGAATTAAAGGCGAGGGCCACCCCAGCCTGTGTATGTTTCTTTAGCTCTTTGTGACGCTGTGTGTCTTCCCCAGTTCTAAAACAGCCCCATCCACACTCTGTCCCTTCTCTTGTCCTGCTTCTCATTTCTAGAATCTGTATTTTGCTTGCCCTGTGTTAAGAGGAATAATATGTATTTTTTCCTTTATAAACATGAGTCTACCAGGCCTTGTCCATAAAGTGAGTCTAGAAATTAAATGTTCATGAAATAAATCATCCTGATTTTAGATTACTACTACAAGGAGCTTCAAGTGCTCAAGAATAAATTCAAGTATCTAGAATCTACTTCCTTTCCACAAATCCTTCCTCCTACCCCAATCCTGTATTGCTCTCACCAAGAACAGCAACTTCTGGTTTCCCCAGGCTGATATGGTGGTTTAACAGGGCTTCTTATTCCCCTCTGGTTTATTTACTACTTGTACTGAACAGCATATACGTCCTTCTGGGGGCTGGAGAGATGGCACAGTGGTTAAGAGCACTGGCTGCTCTTGCAGAAGACCTCAGGTCAGGTCTCAATGCCCATAGGGCAGCTAAAAACTGTCCATAACTAACTCTTGTCCTGGGAGATTTGACACTGTCTCTGACCTCCACAGGCATTGCATGACACAGATGTGCTTATTTACATACTCATACACATAAACTAAAAAATGAAAAAAAAAATTGATAACCGATTTTCTTCTTCCCTCAGACTTTATTCAGTGGTAGCTTAGCCGGGTATAGAACTCTGTGTCAGCTCTTTAGGAACTTTGGAAAGATTCCCCCACGGTGTCCTTAGGTCCACTTGTGCTCAGGACAAATCTGGCATTAGGTTTATTCCCCTTCCTTTGGCAATGAGTAGTCTCCTCTCTGTAGGGTTCTAAACTCTCATAATCACAAAAAATAAAAAATCACGTGCTCTGTTATACATTAAAGGATTTTTTAAGATTTTTATTTATGTGGACCTGTATGTATATGCATGTGGTATGTGAAGGCATGCGAGAGCACCCACGGAGACCAGAGGGTGTTGAATCCCCTAGGGAACTGTGTGCAGCTCCTCTGGAACAGACATTTCTCTGGTACTTTGGCTATAGATTTTAAGCATTGATTAACCTGGCTATTCGGTGCATTCAGCCACTCTGAGACTTGTCCTTCACCTTCAGGACAACTCCTTGTATTATTATCAGATTTTTTTTTGCTAGGGCTGATTTGGGGACAAGTCTCCTCTTTGTTCTGACTTATTTTCTCTTTCTGGAACTTTTTGAAAGAACTTTTATTTCAATTTTGTTTTTGAGACAGGGTCTTACTATATAGCCCTGGCTGACGTGGAACTTACTATGTAGATGAGGATAACCTCAGACTCAGAGATCAGCTTGCCTCTGCATAGAATGCTAAGGTCAAAACTGAACATGATCACATTCACTGAAAATGTTCTTTGTTCTGTGTATGTGTGTGTGATATGCAGGTATGCATACATACATGTTGATGTGTGTTGGTGCAGGTGTGTGTAATCTTTCTCGATCATTATCTACTTTATTCATTGAGGCAGAGTCTCTCAGTCCAACTCAGAGCTTGAGAGCTTTCCCTGGTGTTCTGGATAGCTTTAGTGTCAACTTGACACACCTGGGTTGAGGGAGCCTCAATTGGGGAATTGGCTCCTTTGGATTGGCCTGTGGCCACATCTGTGGAGTATTGTCTTGATGGTCGAGCAATGTGGGAGGGCCCAGCCCCCAATGAGTGGTGCCACCCTGGACAGATTGTTGTGTACCATATAAGAAGGCAGGCTGGGCATGAGCCAGGGGAGCAAGCCAGTGAACAGCATTCCTCCATGGCCTGTGCTTCAGCTCCTGCCTCCAGGTTCCTGCCCTGAGTTCCTGCCTTGGGCTCCCTAAGTGATGAACTGTGACGCAGGAGATGTAAGCTGAATAAACCCTTTCCTCCCCAAGTTGGTGTCAGTCAGAGTGTTTTGTCACAGCAATGGAAAACAAACTAGGACCCCTGAGGATAGATTATCTCTCCTGAGGGTTAGAATTTCAGGTGGGCCTCCACACCCACCTCAGTGAAGACAAACTAGGATCCCTGGGGATAGATTATCTCTCCTTCTGAGGGCTAGAATTTCAAGTGGGCCTCCATGCCCACCTCACGCTTATGTGGCTTCTGGAGAACCCAACTCTGCTTCTCATACTTGTGCTGTGGGGTTCTTCTTAGAAGACCTTATCAATATCACTTTCCCAACCTTTTATTGTCTTTTCTTCCTTTTGCACAATCAAATATTGCTTTCTATTATGGTGCCAATATCTCCTTCCATATCTCTGAGAACATAATCTGATTTCCTTCCATTTTATTTCCCCCCCCAAATCTACCTTTTCCATTTTGTGTATTTTGGTTTCTCTGTTACTTTGAGATCACCTTAAAATGTCTGATGATTCTAGGCAATCAGAGAACTAAGAAGTGAGATGCTGGAGCCGTGGGTCGCTGTGCACATACCTGCACATTGTCAGGAGGCCTCCCTCTGCTGGGGCAGGCTGGAGCTGGATGCCGATGTGGGGGTGCCATCCCCACCCATAGAACTTTGTTCTCAGGATGAAGTGTCTCCAAACCACTGGTCCTACGTGGGTTCTGTTCTCATTTTTTCTTTAATTAAATATTTTATTTAATATCCATATATGCATATGATGTGTTTGTATAGAATCCACCCCCCTATTCCCTTCCCTCCAATTTCTCCTCTATGGCTCCCATTTCCACCCCAACTTCATGTCCTCTCCTCTTTACTTTTTTTTAACTTAATGCCCACTGAGTTCATTTAATGGTCCCTGCATGTTATTGGTGTGGGACTATTGACTGGAGCATGGATCCCTGAAGAAAAGTGACTCTCCCTGTCTGAGTTAGCTTTCTGTTGCTGTGATAAACATTCTGACCAAAACCAGCTTGGGGAGGAAAGGGTTTATTTGCTCACTGCATTGCTCCTCTGGCACCTCCAAGGACCACCTGCCCAGAGGGGGTATCACATACAGTGTGCTGGGCCCTCCATCACCTCCATCACTCAACAATAATAAAAAAAGCCCCATAGGCCAGTCTGATAGAGGAACTCCCCAAGTTGAGGTTCCCTCTTCCCAGATGTGTCTAGTTGACAGATGAAGCCAACCATGACAGTCTATCCCTTGTCAGCCCTGACACACAAACAACAGCACTTTAAACCATATTGTTTACATTTCTTGTCCCTAAGATCTCATGTTAATATTAATAGCACAATATAAAGCATACTGCATTACGAGTCTCAGTCTTGGGGCTGGAGAGATGGCTCATCAGTTAAGAATACTTGCTGCTCTTCCAGAGGACCTGGGTTTGATTCTAAGCACCCACATGGTAGCCCACAACCATCTGTAACTCCAGTTTCAGGGGATCTGACAACCTCTTCTGGGCTTTGTCAGCATTGCACTATACACATGAAGACAAAACACTCGTACACATAAGACTAAAAATAATAAATAAAACTTTAAAAGTCCCACAGTCTTCAAAACTTCTATCACTTAAAATCTCAGTCTCTTTTAAAAATATTATTATTATTATTTTTAAAAATAATTTTGGATTACTTATTTTTATTTTGGATGTATGGGTGTTTTGCTTGTATGTATGTAAGTGCACCATATGTGTACAATGCCCATAGAGGACAGAAGAGGATATTGTCTCCTTAGAAATGGACTTATGGACAGTTATTAGCTGACATGTGGGTGCTGGCAATTGAACCTGGGTCCTCAGCAAGAGCAGCCAGTACACTTAACAAGTGAGTTGTCTCTCCAGCCTCAGCTCAATATCTCTTTAAAATAATCCAAAGTCTCTAGTTTGTGACTTCCTAGAAAATAAAAAAACAAGTTTATATTACTCTAATATTTCAAAAGGGAAGAACCAGGCACAGTTAAGCATAATCAAAGTCCAACAACTGGCATTCACACATAAGCTTCAAGAAGCTTGAGCAGGTCCACTTCTCTGGCCCTGCTATCTGTAGATTGCACAGTTTGCCTTGTAGGCTCAGACCAACTCCACTCCACACTTACAGTGTCCGTGGCAGATGCCCCATGGTCCTGGCATCTCCAGTGTACTGGAATTTCCTCTGCAGCTGAGGCCGCAACTTCACCAATGGCCCCACCTGGCCTCACATGGTCTCAAGCTTCGGTCTCTCTCCATGACCTCTACAGTTTTTCAGTTTCCATACTGTCAAAATCAGTGTACCTCTTGGGTGTACACTTACACTTTACTGAGTTTGGCTGTCAGCTTGAGATGCAGCCTTGACCCCCCCACCCAGACCATAGCTTCTTTGTGCTGACCCTGAGGAAACACTTTCCAGAAGATTTCACCTCAATGATGCTGGTCTCTTGTTAATCACAACTGATTTTTCAGCTCTAGACAACCATCTATGATTGTCCCAGTAAATCACAAAATGTTTTATTTCCATACATTCTTAGATCAAATATATTCTATGCACTTCATAAACCCAGATTCCAGGGCTATTTCTTTCAGCATAGCTGATTCATTAAGCTCTGGGCACTCAGTAACTTCTAGTTTCAGGTCCCAGATACTTCCACAAAATCCTCCCACAAGGCAAGGTAGTCAGGCTTTCACAGCAATACCCCATTCCTGGTACCAACTTGGGGAAGAAAGGGTTTGTTTCATCTTACTTTTCCCAAGGCCATCTTTGAAGGGAATTAGGCAGGAATTCAGAGAGGAACCTGGAGGCAGGAACCATAGAGCAATGGTGCTTACTGGCTTGCTTCTCTGGGCTGCACTCAGCCTGCTTTCTTATGTAACTCAGGATCGATCACCTGCTCAGGGGTGGCACCACCCACAATAGTTTGGGTCTTCCCATTTCATCAACAGTGAAGAAAATGCCTCAGAGACATGCCCACAGGCAATCTGATGGAGAAAATCCCCCAAATGAAGCTCCCTTTTCCCAAATGTGCCACTATAGCAATTGAAGACAACCACAACCCTCCTTTTCCCAGAAGCCATCAACAGGTCCAGGGAGATTTCATAGGGCCATCTCCCTTCCATGCTGGGATTTGGGCTGGCTTGATCTTATTGAGTTCACTTGTGTAACTGTGCTGTCATTACTGACAAACACTGTTTTGCTACAGATGCACACCCTTCTGGCTCTTACATTTTTTTTGAGCTTTCTTTCATGACGGCCCCTGAGACGTGGGGGGAGAGGTGTGATGTAGGTGCCCCACTTATGGTTGGGTGCACCACAATCCTCCTATTTTTTTGCACATTGGCTGTTGGTCTTTGTATTAATCACCATGTACTGCAAAAATTCTCTGATGAGGATTGAGAGATGAGAGACATTAATTTGTGGGTATAAAGATAAGAAATGATAAGGCAGTTAGTTACTATGTCCATTTAGCAGAATGATGTACTAGGTTGGCCCCTGGGTTCGATGACCTAGCCAGCCTTAGGCTGTCTTCTAAATTTTTACTATGTATATTCATTGTACATGGTCCTATGTATGTCTGGCATATTCTCCCCCCCTCCCCGTGCCCCCTTCCCCACGCACGCCACATATACTCAGAACCTCCCTTTCCTTTTGTTCCCTAGAGAGTTTCATTTCTATTCTCAAGTTATATATACATACGTGATCTCTATATGTATTATGTATCTCTGTAAAAATCTAGGAATCATAAATAAGAGAAAACATCCAATATTTATTTTTCTGACACTGGCTTAATTCCTTTAATATGATTATTTCCAGTTGCTGCCATTTTCCTGCAAACAACAAAACATTCTTTGTGGCTGGAAAAAAAAAAATCCCCTTGTGTATCTACCGCATTCTCTGTCCACTCTCCAGTTGTTGGGCACTTAGGTTAGCTCTCGTGAACAGGGCTGTAATAAACATGGGCGGCCCTCATCCTTGCTACTTAATTTCTGAAAGGAAAAAGCATGCAGTTAATAAAAAGGGGGAGGGGTAGACATTGGGTCACCACTTTCTTTTCTTTGGGGGAGGAGCCACTGGAGCATGCGCACCATTTTCTGCTGCCTCTGTGCCTTTTGCTCCGTGTTTCTCTGAAGGAGGCCTCTGCTCCGCAGCCTGCTTCCTTCAGTCCTCTGTGTTCTCCCTCCTCTCTGCTGGCGGCATCTACACAGTGGGGAGGGGTGGCTTCCCTCTCCCACTCCTTGGTAGGGTCTCCCCTCTTTCTCCTATCAGGGAGGGGTGGTTAAACTCTCCCTGCTGAGGTTTGTCTCCATCCCAGTAGCTTTGTCCTTTTGTCCTTATTTTATGTTGTAGCTCTGCACGAGGAGGTCATCTGATAACTCGTAATTTGCAGCAGCACCTGCCACTTTCCAGCGGCTGAGGGTCTCCACTCCTGCATCAGGCCTTACTTAATTTCTAGGCAGATCGCTTCCCTTCCCTATGCCCTGTGCTCTAGCCCAGATTCTTCTCTGTCTGTCTGCTTGCCCTGGGCCAACGCCCTCTGCCCAGCCCTGACATAGGTCTATTTAGTACTCCTTCCTCCTAGTGTCTCCAGAGGTCAGCTCAGGTCTCTAACGGGATGTGCCTCTTCTGTTCCTTGGAGTCAGACTCCCTCCTACCTCCTCAGGCTCCAGATAGATCTGCCTCTGTTCTTTCCAGCCCAAGACACCACCCCTCTTTCCGTCCTCTTTAGACTCATCTTCTCAAGGCTGTTGAGGAGGATCATGCTTCCTCTCTCTGGAGAATCCCGTTTTCCCCAGGAACTTTCTTTTACAGATCGCATTCTTTTTTTTGTTTTGTTTTGGTCTTTGTTTTTTTCGAGACAGGGTCTCCCTGTAGCCCCAGCTGTCCTGGAACTCACTCTGTAGACCAGGCTGGCCTTGAACTCACAAAGATCCGCCTGCCTCTGCCTCCCAAGTGCTAGGATTAAAGACGTGCGTGGGCCTGCCTCAGTGGCCGACCATAGGAAGCATTGTCTATGTCCTCCATATTCTAAAAGGTGTAATGAGACCCTGCTTGGGGGGGGCAGTTGTCTAGTCTCAAACAGTCACATGACCCTTGCGTGTGTCACCATCCTTCACACACCCACACTAGGGTCCCCAGCAAACAGCAACAGCAAAACTCTGCAAGCCTTTCCTATGGTCTGGGAAGCCTCCATTCCTCCATCCACATGGGGGAGGGGTAGAGGTCTGTGTAAACCGCCACTGTATCCCAGTTAGCAGAAAGCAACCCAAAAGGAACTGTGGACAGCCTAGAGGCAGAAAATGAGACGTAAGATCTTATCGGCCCTTCTGACAGTTAAAGGAAAATTTTATGTGAGCAATATACTCTCGCTCTGATTGCCACGCAGTATAATTTTATTCTGGTTTTGCCAGGCCTGCTGAACCCCTGCTCTGTGTTCAGATTCTCTGCTTGCCAAGGTAAATGATTATAAGTGACAGGGCATTGTCAACCTACAGCTGAGCTGATTTCATTACGCATGCCAAGGGCCAGCTCTGGGGGCAGCTAGTGGAGCTGAGAGGGGGTTTGATCTCACCCTTTCCCCGTGGCTTCGTCCACACTGGCACCAAAGGCTGGAGGGCATGAGAACAAAGGGAGCAAGATGTCTCCGAATTCAAATCTTTCCCTTTGAAATGAGGCATCCGGGATGGCCAACGGGGCTGCAGAAATGGATTTCTCCCGCATTTGATGTTGAGCCTCCAGGGTCAAGAGCCAGGTCTGTGGCTGCCTGTTCCCCCTTCCTGCCTTTTCCCCCTCTCACTCTGCTCTACTTCCCACTTCTCGGGACGGCCTGGTAAGGAAATGGTCCTTTTGTAGCTCACTTCTCAGAGTTGGAACAAAGATGTAGCACCCCACTTCTGCTTTGACACAAAAGAGACAAAGCTAAGTCCCAGGATTGAGGCCTGTTCTTGTGTCATGGAATGGGACTAAGATACATGGACACCCAGACTTTGCTGGATTCCACTCTCACATCTTCTATTTATTGAAGCACCTCTGACCATCCAATCATCCTAACCCCACACTGGACTCCAACTACCTGCAGAAGGGCTAGGGGAGAGGCCAAGGTGTGGAGCCCTGTCCTGAGCTACCTGCAGCCCCACGTAATCCTTGGATAAAAGGGAAGCATGCATCCAGCTAAGCCGTCCTGAGCTGTCCTCAAGCCAAGAGGGTCAGGGGTGAAGGTCTCCAGTGACCAGTTCACAGGCAGTTTTCAGGATGTCAGAGAAGTGGACATGGGTAGCAATTTGTCTGGTGGTTCAGACATCAGGGCTTAAGATGGAATGAGATAGGCTACTCCTGTCCAAGAAGCTATAAAGGAGACCCGATGCAAACAGGCTGTTAAACTCCAATCATTAAATAGACAAGAGTCAGCACCCAGACAATATCATCCGTGCACTGATCAGACAGGTTTCACTTTCATTACAGATTGGTAAAGAAAGCCTGTTGCCTTCCACTCTTGAGACAGGGAAACTGAGGCTCCAAGCACCTAAAAGTGACCATAGAAGCAGGAAGTCAACAGTAGAGTCTCATTTCCAGAGTTTGAGCAAATAGGTCTTCATGAAACCCTGGATACTGGAAGTAGAATGGATCAGATGTCCTAAGCACTGTCAGCTGCTTGAAAGACAACTAGAAAATATGAGGGCTGGCCAGGCCTGATGGCGCACACCTGTAATCCCGGCACTCAGGAGGCAGAGGCAGGCGGGCGGATCTCTGTGAGCTCAAGGGCCAGCCTGGTACAGAGTGAGCTCCAGGCCAGCTAGGACTAAAGGGAGACCCTATCTCAAAAAGAACCCCCCAAAAAAATGAGGGCCTTAGAGATGGGGCAGAAAGCAGAGCTGGGAAGGCACGTTCATAATGCTGAAGAAGTTGACCTTAACATTTGCCAGAGCCTTGGGGGGTTTTGAGACTTAAGACTTAAGATAAAGCCCAGCACCTAGTCAAGGCTAGTGGGGTATGTGGGGGAGGAGGGGTGGGGGGGCACACAGGACGTGTGTCCAAGTGAACATCTATCTGGACTAATGTTGGTCCTGATATTTGGGAAGCATCCTTTACAAATGGAAGGGTGACTAATTTCAAGGTTTCAAACTGATTTGTGGTTTGGTTTGGTCTTTGAACAGGAGGATTATAATCTACCCTCCGAGAAAGAGAAAATTCCTCTTTTGTAAAAAGCCAGCACCCTCTAGTTTCTTCAGGACTAAAAGCAGAAGAGTACAACAGTTATAGCAACACATGTGAGCTGTGCCATGCTGGAGTCAATCTAGTGTGCACTTATTGAGCACCTACTATGTATTCAGTGCTGTTCTAGGCTGTAGAGGATGGCTAAAGCAAAACATATCAAAGAAAGAAAGAAAGAAAGAAAGAAAGAAAGAAAGAAAGAAAGAAAGAAAGAAAGTAAGAAAGAAAGAAAGAAAGAAAGAAAGAAAGAAAGAAAGAAAGAAAAAGAAATTCCCTCATGGGGAAAACAGATAATAAAAATAAGTGACCATGTTTTAGGATGTGTATTAGAGTTGAATGCTACAGAGAAAAGAAAATAAGGAATGTGGTCATTTGAGAATGCCTGTTTTAAGGTCATTTGAACAAGGACATAAGGAAGATGAAACAGAACCATGTAACTAAAGATGATCTCAGCCACAAAGAAGGGCAAGTGCAAAGGGCCTAGGGGTAGGTGTGGAGGACCTTGGGAGTTGGTAGGAAATACAATAATTGAAGAAATGAGAACATCACACTAAGGATGGGGAAGTAGATCCCAGGAGTGTGGCTATCTGTGGGGAGGGCTGCAAAATGGAGGTCACTGGAGCCCGGCCTGGCATTAGCCACACACTGGGAGGAGGAGGCCATGACAGGAGAGCAGTGCTGTTCTGAGGGAATAGGAAAGGCTGGGAGGCTGAGTGGAAGGGGTGTGGCTATGTGCTGTGGAATGTCGTGATTTCCCAGTATCACTGGCCATGACAAAGGCCCAGGGCAGGAGGAGCTCTGGCTGAGGGGGAAGGGGCATGGCTATGTGCTGTGGAATGTCGTGATTTCCCAGTGTCACTGGCCAGGACAAAGGCCCAGGGCAGGAGGAGCTCTGGCTGAGGGGGAAGGGGCATGGCTATGTGCTGTGGAATGTCGTGATTTCCCAGTGTCACTGGCCAGGACAAAGGCCCAGGGCAGGAGGAGCTCTGGCTGAGGGGGAAGGGGCATGGCTATGTGCTGTGGAATGTCGTGATTTCCCAGTGTCACTGGCCAGGACAAAGGCCCAGGTGGGAGCAGCTGTGGCTGAGGGGGAAGGGGCATGGTACATGCACAACGGAAGTTTATTCAGCTTTAAAGGAAGATGAAATTTGTGGGAAAATGGATGGAACTTGGAAAACTTTTGTTGAGCAAATTAAACTAGGTCTCCAAAGTCAAATATCACTTGTTCACTTTCATATTTCAATTATAGCTTCAAAATGATTTTAGACCTATTTGTTCAAATTGGAATGTCTATAGAGGCCTGGAGACAAGAAAGAGGCCATGGTTGGGGGGGGCATAGACCTTACTGGGGTCAAGATGGCATAGCACATGTGCTATGAAAATCAAGGGAAGGAATACTGGGGTAGTAAGGTTAAGAGAGATGGGGGTGGGAGATGATGGGGGACAGGGAGAGGGTCAACTAATACTAATATTGTATGAAGAAGTCCCATGTGAACTCATTGTCTTATAAGCTAATTTTAAAACATAATTACAAAGGTAAGACTTGGAATGGAGGGAGTATGCATGGGTAGTTACTATCTCTCCAGAAACTATAGTTTATTAAGTGAAAAATCCTAGTGTCCAGTAGGGGATAATTCCCTAGAAGTCAACGTGCCAGGAAGGCCCCAGAGACCTCCAAAACTACACAGGCTATGGCCACTGCCATTGGCCCCTGACCACAACAGAATGCTAAGATGCTATTGCTGGAGACATCACATACCTAGGTTGCAGAATTTAGAGAAACCATACTGGGACTAGCATCTGAACTTAGCTTCATCTTCCTGAAACGTCTCAAAGCACCTCTTCTTTATGGCAGTGTTTAAACATGGGAATCCCCTGAGGCTATGGAGATGTGTTCATTGGTGAAGTCCCCACCGCACAAGCACGAGGACCTGAGTTCACATCCCAGCATCTACATAAAAAGCTGGGCACAGCAGGGTGTGCCTGAACCCCAGTGATAGGGAGGCAAAACAGGAACATCCCAGGAATTCTCTGGCCAGACACTATAGATGAATGTATGAACTCCAGGTTCAGTGAGAGACCCTGTCACTGAAAGGTGGAGAATTGAAGAAGACGTGGGTGTCAAACTCTGGCCTGACACACATGTGAACACACACACACACACACACACACACACACACGAGTTCAATTGAGGAAGATACCTCCCTATCAAACTATTGCCTCCACGCACATGATCACACAGGTGCACACACACAAACGTGTACATAAACACACAAAAGGAGGACCTACACTTTCCCCTTCCAACATCTCCGACCTTCTGCAGCAGCCAATAGCAGATCCCTCATTGACGCCGTCCTCCATCTTGGTTTTCCTTCTCCACAGAACGTTCCTGTCCCATCTTCCTTAGTGTAAAGCAGCCAGAGTCTGAGTAAGGGAAGAGGCTGTTTTAGGCCAGCTGGCTCCAAGCCAAAGATCATACCTACAGCAGATTGAAAGTGGTAAGTTTGGGGTAGGGGCTTGAGTTGAGTAAGAAGTATAGACTGGTATCTCTTAAATCAGTTTCACAGTGTTTAAAAGGCAGCTCTCAACCAGGAAGAGTGTTTTTCTGTTATGAACATTTTCCATTTTTAGTGGTAATTGAAGTTTTTCATCGTCAGCTCATGCTAAAAGCCTCAGTACATCACAACCCCCCCCCCAAACCCTCCGAATGCAATTAGAGAGTTTAATCAAACTCTGCTGCATGAGGAACACCAGCCAGGCTATTTTTGCATTTTTCAATGTAGAATCATTTGAGGACTTTTTAATTGTTAGTTGGGTTTATTTATTGAACTTGGACCTAAAAGAAAAACAAACAGCAAGGAAACAAGAGGTAGCTAGACACACAAGGAGAAGCTGATATGTGCAATTTAATAAACTCTGTCCTTGTTAGCTCTGGCTAGATTCCAATGAATTCAAATTTCAGCTGGGTCTCTAAACATCACATATTTACATCTTTCATCTATTATGGTATTTCAAATAAGATTGTTATAAAATTGCCCCAACTTTGGGCAACTGTAGATCATAAAGTAGGAATATTATTACATTACAGGAGAAAGGCCGTATCTCATTTAAAACACATAAGCACATAATTTCATAGATGTATATCTGGAGCCGGGTATATATCTACAAACAATGAAATTGCCCCCAAATTAAAAGCCTCTGGCTATATATTTGTAAACACAATCGGATCACAATCCAGTAAAGGGCCCCTTTTGAATTAATGTGAACCACATGGTTCTCCCATCATTACATTTATAACTTTTCTTCTAAGCTGCTCACTACCTTTTCTTCATCTCTATAAAAATACAGGGCTTGTGTGTGGATTCTCAGGGTTTCCTTCGGTCAATGGCATATGGAACCATTCTTATTTAGAAAACCTGAGTCAAAATTGTGGAAAATATCTAACAAAAAAGGCAGTTTACACCTTCATAGAGGAAGAGTTCCCATCTAATCTCTCAACACTCATGACATAAAATGTTTTACATTTTCAAAAGAAGCCATCACCTCACTTATTTTTATGCTTCCAATCATGAGAATGGAAGCAGTATTCTTCATCAGAAAAGAGTAGTGATTTTATAGGCACCTTAGAAGATAAAGACCATTCCTTTCATTTAGATCATTTAAAACAAAACTGTCCAAGTGACAAGCTTTGAGTTATAATTCACTCAACTATTGCACAGCCATTTTCTTTTCTATTTATTTAAATTTTATGTGCATGAATATATTGCCTGCATGTATGTAAGTACATATATGTAGTGCAATATCTACAGAGGTCAGAAGAGAGCATAGGGGGCCCCCTGGAACTGGAGCTATGGATGGTTGTTAGCTGCCATGTGGGTGCTGGAAACCAAACCTGGGTCCTATGCAAGAACAGCCACTGCTCTTAACTGCTGAGTCATCTCTCCAGCCCCCTGCAGGGCCATTTTCAATGGGAGAGCCATTGTTGAGAAACAGAAGAGGGTGAACAAGACTTCTGCTTCCTTAAACACAGCTGCCTCTCTAGACGACTGCAGTGTTCAGTGTGTGTTGAGCAGCACCCTGAACAGTCTGTCAGGAGACTTACCAATCGCCTCTCCTCTCTCTAGGAAGGGTGATGTTTCTCAGAGGCATCAGGTCCATACAACTGCATGGGAAACAAAGCCACCTGGGTAAAGTCATTGTCTTGTGTGTTCCCCAAAGGACCATGGCAGATTAGGCTCAGATACAGATGGACCCAGGAGCTTCACAGGCTAATGGTTATCTGCAGCCCTTGTATCTGGTCTCGGGATCCCAGTTGTATGCTGTATCATGACTGTGTTAGCTGAAAATCAGTCTTATCACAATACATTGTATATATGTATAAAATTCTCCAAAAAAATCAGATTTTAAAAAAGAAATTAATCACAGCAGAAATCATCATAGCATTTGTGCTGAGTGACCACTCACAGTCATTACCATCCCTGGAACAATCAAGGTGACCATCCCTGAACAAATCAAGGTGACCAGGGTTACACAATGCACTGGATTCTGAGGCCAGGTCATTCACACACATGGGCTCACATAACAAGGTGAAGCCCATTCAAAGGCGTGAATGATGAGAGGAACTATCACAGCATAGGTTTGGGATAGTAGCATAGCTCAGCAGACAATGTGCCTGCTGCACGAGCTTGGAAGGCTAAGCTTGATCGTGGAGTGTGCTGAAAGGTAGATAGATAGAACTGACTCCACAAAGCTGTCCTCTGACCTCACACACAAAATAGCATAGGCCCCCAAGTACATCACACACACACACACACACACACACACACACACACACACACTAATATTAAATAAAAACAAACTATTAAAATAACAAATTAACAGGACATAGAGTTGTTGAGGACTCACAAAATAAGCAGCCAGTGGCTGAGGAACAGATCTGTTAGTGAGATTCCGGAACCCTCGACCACACAGAATCAAGATGTTGCTGGAAAAATTCTGGTTCAAAAACTGCGCTCTTTGTGTGGTCACTTACATTTCTGTGAACATTTGATTTCTAATCTATGCAACAGGCGTGATATTGCCTTTCTAGTCGACTGGTATAAAATGAGAACTTTAGCAGAGCTCAAGTGAAGAACATTGTACAATACCAGGTTTAAACAGTGCATCATCACTATGGGAGATAACGGGAAGTGAATTGCTTCTGGTGGTCAGGGATGTGCGCCAAGCAGACTGTATTTCACTATTATCTAAGTCCACCAGAGAGAAATCCATTTTAGGTACCTTCTTCTGCACCCAGAAACTCACAAGAAAACAGACATAGGGTCTGTTATTATCACCTCACTGCAGATCATAACCTGTTATACACACACTCACATGCACACATACACACATTCACACATATATACATACATATATGCGCATCCATGTATACACACACATATATACACACAAATGCACACACATATACATACACATACACATACCCACGTATACACACACACATATATATATATATGTATATATATATATACATATATATAAATGAACACACACACTCACACACATGCACACACTCACACACATACATTCTCCTTATTTAGTTATATGACTCTCTTTGGTTGGTTGGTTGGTTGGTTGACTGTTTAGCTTGGCGTGGGGAAATTGGTTGGTTAGTTGGTTATTATGTTATTTGGGGGGTGACTGTGTAGATGGCTGATTGGTAGTTTGGTTGGCTATTTGGGTGAGTGGGTGGAGGATTGCTCGGTTGGTTGTTTGGGTGAGTGGATGGGTAGATGGCTGGCTAGTAGGGTTGATTGGTTTGTTGTTTGGGTACGGTTTTGTTTTAGACTTATATGTAGCTTGATTTCACACATACATATATACATATACACACAGCCATGTATACACACACATATATACACACAAATACACACACATGCACACACTCACATATACATACACATGCACACACCCATGTATACACTTTGGATATTCTAAGAAAAGATGTTGAGATAAAGATCAATTTTCAGCCATTACTAGAGTCTGAAATCTTAAAATGCACACCCTATAGAGTGTGTCCTGTCATGGGATGGGGTAAACCCAATTAACTTGGTCTTGTGATAACCGTTTTGTTTTCAAGATTTTACTATGTGGTTATCAATATATGCTAAGCATCACACTGGGCCTTATTCCCTATATTAAAATAGATAAGAGAGATAGTAAACTAAAAGAAAGCTAACAGAAGAAAATGGAATCATGTTCCCATTAGAACTGAACTAAAAAGAAGCTGAAGTAAAATTTGAAGAATTTGTTTTCTCAAGGTCAGTTGAGGATCTGGTCCTCAGGGGTCTCTTGTTTTGTTTTGTGTTTTTTCAGTGGGGGGAAGGGGGTGCCTTGCTCCTTTCAGCTTTCCATTTACCAGTTCCATCCACTAGAGGACAAAATCAGGTCTTGCTAGACCAGGCTTCCTTTTCTGAAGCATGAGCAGACTTTCCTCTTTATAGACTGGACAGTAGCTGAAGTCCCATTAGTGGCTCTCCAAAACCCCCCTGATCAGGAAGACTGGTGAACCACATTTGCAGGACATTTCAAGGGATGCCCCCATGCATAATCCCCTAAGGCTTGGTTGACCTCTGAGGGCAAGAAACAAAGTTATCCTTTAGGTCCCTCAGCCAAATTGGTATGGGTGTTAAGTATGGTCATTAAGTACCCAGAAAGGCTAATTTCACCAGCCTATTACATTCCACCTATAATAAAATTATATCCTTTGGAAACAAACTGTATGTTATTTCCATATCATATTTCTTGATTCTCATCTTTCCATTTTAATCACATATTACTCTAAAAGATGCACACATACCCTTCCATCATATACCAAAAACCCAAGGTCTGAAAATAAATGTTAGGTCAGCTCTAGAACCTGTTTAGGGATTCACAATGCAAAAGCACAGTTGTCTTTAGATCATGAGGAATATAACATTAACATTGCTCAGTTTGTCTTACAACAAGGTACTTGGTACTAGCATCCACAGATGAGGGATACCATTCGTCTTTTGTTTTTTTGGGATTGTGTTAACAAAAACCTTGGTTAATCTGGGCCAACTGTGAGGCCTTAAGCATCCAAAAGGAAAGTACAACCAGAAATAATCAGTATGACCAGAGAAACTGTACTGCAGACAAAAAACTTTAGATCTTAGTAAAAAGAAAAAAGAGAGAGTACTGTTGTTTGGCCTGTCTTCAATTCTTACTGGCAAGTGCAACTACTCTGTGGCTGCCACTGCTTTTGGCACTCCTCAAAGACATGAGACACAGCTTTTATTTCCCCCACAAAGGCCAGAAGAAGACACTGGATCCCTGGAAATGGAGTTAAGGACAGTTGTTAGCTACCAGGTGAATGCTGGGAACCAAACCCTGGTCCTCTGTAAGAGCAGCCAAGGGTTCTTAACTGCTGAGCCATCTTTCCAGCACCCCACCCTTTCTCATGTTTTTGAGACTGGATTTAACTGTGAAGTCCTAAAACGTGCTACACAGTTTAGGATGGCCTTTTGATTGCAGTAATCCTCTTGCCTCTATCTCTCAAGGGTGGGATTACTTCCAATATGGACTAAAGACTCATGTCTCTTCAAGAATCCTCCAAACCTTCAATGCCAGATGGGGACTACTGAGATACCCAGCTTGTGGACTAAACAGCTACTAAGGGGATATCAGCCTCATCAGAATATAGACTGCCATTGTTGGACTACTTGGGTTGTATCACGGAGGCCAGTACAGGGGGATCAAGACAGGATGCATGCTTCCTGGACTTCATTTGGGGGACCATGGGAGGTAAAGACCCCAATGTGGAGCAAAAGTGCAAGATTGATGGTTGTTTGGGATTGCCAAGGAGGAACCTTCAAGCACTTCCTTAAGGAAAACATGACATCTTTTAGGGAAAAAAATCTTCCAATTCAAGTGATATGTGTATGTATGTAGTATCTATTTATGTATATATATATATATATATATATGTATATTTATGTATATATACTGTAGCAATACAAGTTGGAGAGAACAACAACAAAAGAACTGGAAAAACTCTGGAAAGACTCAGAAAAAGATGCAAGACATGTATGGAAGAGTGCAGGGACTCTGGTGGGGTGGGGGGCATGGAAAGGGAAGTGACTCTAGATTCTATTGAGAAATGACATATGTCCTATGGAAGAAGTTTAACAATAAAAAAATGAAGAATTTTTTCAAATGAATTTTCTTCAGTGGGATTTTATTTCTTCCTAGAAGATCTCCCTAAATTAAAGAAAGAGGTTAAAACACACATTGAATTGATTGGGAATCATCTTTAAATTAAGTTTGAATATTGGGCTATGTTCTGAGGAACAGGAAGCAAGTCCTGCACGCTCCTTCCACCCCACCCCACCCCACCTCTTTGAGTCCTGCCTCCATTGTCCAGCTTCCTAATATTTACCTCAACTTCAGCTGATTGGTTTACACAGTCCAGACATCATACCCAGATTACTTATTTCCATTTCATCCCTGCAATGTTTAGATTTAAAAGACAAAAACAAATGAATAATGAGGCAGTATCTTCCAAGAAAGATTCATAGGCATTATAATCTGAGTGTTTGTGTATATTGATTGGTATCTCCAAATTATTTTTCTCCAAAGTGGTCCACACTTTTTATTCCTTGGCAAACATTAGTTATCTGGAATTCACTATAGCAAGAGAAGATTTTAAGGTAACCCTGACATTTTTTGTGTTCCCTTTTGCTAGCTTATGAAGAGTTTAGTCCTTAATCATGGTGTTCGGAGTGTACTTGCAGCCTTTATTTCAGGAAGGTTTTCTTCAGTTATATCATGTAATATTTTTCTGTGTCACTTGTTCTGATCTCTTTCTAAAGAATGCCAATAATCTTTATTTCTTTTCTGTTTATAATAAAGATATCACACCTTCTTAATTATTTTTATATAGACATTTGTTGAAAGCAGGAAAGCAATTTTGCTTGGGCTCCAGTCGTGAAGGCCCCACCACTTTTGCCATTGCCTTTGAAGAAGAAGGGGAAGACTTATAGAAGTGTAATTGACTCACTGGATGTGATTAGGTGTGGATGGGTGAGGAATCTAGGTTTTCCTGGGCCTCTCTCTGTGGCCTTCACCCCCACCCCTTACAGTTGTGTGATGCACTTCGTGTAGAGCCAGCTGGCCACAAGAGAAGTTCTTTCTGCCGTGGATTTGGAGGAGCAGGAAGGATTTGCTTTCCTGGATGGTCCACAATTGGGAAGATGAGATTGGTAATCTGCACTTACTTGTCTGGGAGAAAGGAGGCAGGAGGAGGAGATACGGAGAAAGGCGTCATGTAGACCTGCCTGTAGAGGCCTTTTTCAGGGCCCTTCCGCAGATTCCCAAAGGGCCACGACATCCAGAGTTAGATAAGGAATTGGGGTGTGCTGGATGGGGGAGCCCCAAACCTCTTGCAAAACCAGTCTCTTTGAGAGACACTCGGTATGTCAATCAGGGATTGTGCTGCTTTGTGCCTTGGGTAAGCTATGGAAATAGTCAAAAAGTTGTTTTTCATATTAATTTATGTGACCTGACCTAGGGGAGTACCATTTAGAAGAGAGAAAAATGTCCCTCACATACCACATTTTGTTTACGCCCAAACGCTGACCTTTAGTGGTCATTGTGATACTAACCGTTTGAGTTAAAGTTCTTCACGGCCCAACTTCCCGGTTTGCGTGGAAGAACAGTCCCTATAACTCCTTCGACCGTCTCTTTGTGTGTCCTCATCAGCAGCAAAGCCTTGGGGAAAGAATATGCCTGTGTCGCTCACAGGGCATGGCGTGTTGAAGACCAGCAGAGCAGTGTAGGGGTAATGGGGAGAAATGTAGGCTGGAGCACAACACACATGCCTATCCGCAAGGACTCGCAGCCGAAGACTGCCCCCTACTACCCAGAGAGCGGTGATCCCTGCGGCACCTAATCTGGCTGCTGGCGTTCCGAGAGGCAATAATCTGACTACCAGTGCGTTCCTTGCCTAGAGGTGCCAAAAGCAAGTGACCAGGTGCAAAACCCCTGTCCCTGAAGTTTCGCCTAGAGTCAGGTACAAATCAAACCTGGGGGCTGGCAAAATGGTACTCGGGCAGTAAGAAAAGCACTTGTGCACAATGCCTGGTGAATGGCAGTTCAATTTCCCTGAACACACATAAAGGTGGATGTGTTGACATGCTCCTACTAGGATCCCAGGCCAGACTCCCTACAATAAGATGGTAAGAATCATCTAGAGCTCAATCGCCAGGCCAGCTAACCTGGAGTATGCAGCACAGTCAAAACAGGAGAGCCTGCCCCAACAGGCAGAAGGAGAGACCCAACTCCACTGACTCCTGACCTTATAATAACACAGGCCCATATGCAAGGTCTACCACCAAGCACACGGCACCGCACAGCACACAGCATCACGTAGACACCACAACTAACACAGCAAACAACACGACATGTCTACTAGGGATTCGGATGAGTATAGCAGAGATTGGAGAGGGGTGTTAATTGGTCGACGCACACACTTTCTCCAAATCTTCTTCTTCCTCCTCATACGAAATGAGGATCCTAGAAATTTCCAGAACGAGCTTCGGGGCCTTGTGTTTCCTTCGATCAGCTTTTGGTAGTATAAAAGGACCTGCAGAACACATACTATGACCGGAAGAGCGAGGTAGACACCAGTAGCTTTGATCACGGTGAGAATGGGCACTGAACAAACTTTCATAGAACAAGAAGGAGAATTGAAGATCATCAGTTCCTTCCAAAGTCACAACTAAGCGGTCTTCTGGGTTGTATAGAGGGTCAGCGGTCACTGTGACTTCCGGAAACCTCCACGCCCACAATTCACAGAAGTGAAGACAGGAGTGTTTCCTGGCCTTCCATAGGATCCAGTGCGTGGAAAAGGTAATGCAAGGGCAGATTCAATGAGTGAGTCTTTATGCCGCAGAGCATGGTACTGTGCTGAAGGTGGGGCGAGGGAAAGGGAAGAAGGCAAGAATGGAACCAGGAGGTGTGAAATAGGGAGCTGTGAAAACTGTACTTTCTCAATGTGATGGAGCCTGCGTCATGACTAGCTAACGTGCTACATTCCTGCATACGACGACTGCTTCTATGCTCCGCGAGGAGACACTATCGGATGATTGCTGGCATGAAGCACCAAAACGTCCGGCCATCCTAGTGGATCATCAAAAGTGCTACCACAATGAAAGAAAGACTCTATTTTTATAATGTATTGATTTGATTATTTATGCATATCTGTCGTTCGATGCCTGTGCTGTATTGTAGGGTTGTGCAACGAAGATTACCGGTGGTCATTGCACGACGCCCACAGAGGTCAGAAGAGGTGTTCCGTATTTCGCCCCTGGAACTGGCGAGGTATAAAGAGATGGTTCAATTTGTCCTAACCCGGCTGCGACGGTTGATGGTTGGGCTGGGGTAAGATTACATAACCCTATGGGTCGCTGCTGCAAGAGAATGGTTCGGACGGCTGCTAAGCACGTGAGAGGCCAGTTCGTTACTGTCCGGCAGTCAGTCTGGCTGATACAGTGACGAAAAATACTCTGTAAGTGTTAGGAGACGGACGTTAACAACGGTCGGCTTTCGTGTATGATTAAAACTTGGATAAATGCCAGTACAGACCGCGGATGACAGGTCCAAACCAGGACTGGGGCCCTGCACTAGAGGGTGTTGGGGGAGTCAAGTGGGCTGTTTTAGGAAGCACTCCCGAAGCCTTCAAGGTTTCAGGGTTTATTTCTTTTGTGTTTTTCATCTCGCCGTTAGAAATTGAAATTGACTTTAAGTACCATGCAGAGTCCGGGCTTTTCCTTACGGTGTGATACCACATAGGGTAGGTGTGACAAATGAGAACTCGTCGAAGAGATAGAAAAGCTGCGCTCCACCGGACCACCGGCCGAATATGAAGCCCATTGGGATATAAATGGTACAGTGTGCCTTTCTACATGAGGAACTAGGACACAGGAAATTGGGGCTTCAGGGGTTCGGTGTCAAGGGTCAGGAGCACGATTCGTAACGCTGGGCTCTTCGCATGGCGAGGACCCCAGGTTTAATTCCAGCACCCGCATGATGGCAGCTAGAAACGGAGTGTGGGTTAAGAGCTTCGAGTAGCTAGAGGGGTATATCTCGTAATGCGTGCGCAAATGCTGGGGTGCCTAATGTCTCATGAAGATATGACGGAGCTAAAGGGTGGGTCTGGAGCGTTTTGACCTCTGCCTTGGCTTGGGGACAGCAGCAACACACATTCGCTCCAGTCTAACATACAACTAGATACTAAATAGAATAGATTTAATTCGTTAGCTAACAGGTTTGTGTATCTTGAATGAGACAAGGTCGACGGTTTATTCAGTGTGTTATCTATGGAGATATAAACTTTTTTAAGTGATTGTGTTGTACTATGATTTTTATGTGTAATTGAATGTACTGTGAACACCTGGCATGTAGGGTCGTTTAGGGTTGTCTGTATGACCCCATGGCGTCGAGCCGTAGAGGGAATAAAATCGTTAAGGCGACTGATGGGTGAGTAAGTGAGATTAGAAGGGCGCCTCACGTTTCCCATTGAGAAACATCTAGAGAGAAGCTGGGGATGTTTAAAGACGGTTTCTTGAAGCCACACTGATGAGTGGGGTGCTGGATGGGAGATCAACCTGGGTCCTGGCACGCATAGAGCATGCCGGCGGGGGTGTCTTCTAACTGCTGAGCCCATTTCAGCCTCTTAAAAATAGTTTTTTAAAAGATAGGAGTTGTGAGGGAGGTGGTAAGGCAAGGATTAAGAGGGGTGTGGTCTGAATATAACCCTCTAAGACCACACAGTGTATGGTACATTCTCATAGATCAAACAAACTTTATTTTATTGTGTTATAGTAACCGAGAGTGGTGGAATAAGTAGTTTATATGTTAGAGTAGAAACTCAAGGGCTCTGGTCAGATACCCGAGGACCCACAAGAGATATCCGAGGTGTTGGGAGGGTGCCATGGGCCCTCTGGTCTTAACCACAGGCCTTGGGGGCTATGGCTAGAGGCCAAGGGTGTGATCGCAGGGGTCTTAAGAATATCACGCCCAGCTTTGAGGAGCTGCCAGGTTCAACTGAAGAAAGACGTGCTTGCTAATTGCACAATGGCGTGAAAGAATGCAGAAGACGGAAAAGCACTACACGCGGGATGTGTCCACGACACATACGAGCCAATCACTCTGCGCTGGCAGGGAAGAGCCGTGGTGCACACACGACCTACACTACACCAACTATTCCCACACAGGTTGTGGGTTACCCGTGCTTGTCTTGATCTCTGGGTCCAATCTTAATCTCCTGTACGAGTGCAGGAAGAAGGTAACAACATTTAAGCGGGGTTTTGTTGGGGTCGGCAAGGAACCAGGTGGATTTTGATATAGATTTTCTGTTTCATGGCTTTCTAAAGTATGTCGGTCCAACCTCTTTTCCTGAGAGACGAGAAGACAATATGTTATGATTGGCCTAATTACTGCGAGGGAGAATGAACCACAATGCCTTACAACAAAAAACACCTGGATCTTGACGTAAGGCGTTGAGTTTGGGAGGGGAATGACCAGGCCAGAGCCCAGCTACTCCATAAGAGCACCACAGAAGCACAGATAGAAGAAGGGCACGTAATCCCTCTCAACTTTTTGGCCATGAAACCCTGCCTCCAAGCACCAGGCTCGCTAGCATCTCTGAGCGTCTGTGCCTTACCTGTAGAGGAAATGATGCTGATTATCCTGGGGGTCTTGGGAGTTTACAGGGTAAGCTATTTAAAATCGTTCTGCCCCAGGCCAGGCGACAGGCGTCTCCTCAATTAGACCCTTGCCCTAGATTGAAAATTCCAGCTGGATCGTCTGCAAACCTTTGAGAGGTATGGATGCAAACCACAGCCAAGAAGAAGTCCAGAACAGTGCTGTTCACTTGCAGTGGGGAGACTGAAATCACTCCTCTCTGAGGGTCAGGAGATATTTACAGGCCTGGTGCCCAGCCCCCAACAGGCTCTCCCCACAAACTTACCTAGTCCTCAACTTGGCTATAAAACTTGGAGGATATCTGCGAGGGGCTGGCCCCCAGCCTTCATGCCACATGAAAGAAACTTGCTTCTCTGTCCCAGAGAGAGCTAAAATGATTTCCCTGCCAGGAAAACAGCCCAGGAGAGGGAGGAGGCTAGAGAGGGAAC
>VZQC01002229.1:569201-581831 GCA_009823505.1 Rhizomys pruinosus | reverse complement strand
AAAAATAAAATTAAACCCCTACAATTCACCCTGTACAAAAATCAACTCCAAATGAATCAAAGACCTCAGCATGAAACCCAAAACTCTGAAGGTGATAGAAGAAAAAGTTGGCAGCAATTTACAAGACATAGGTGTAGGAAAAGACTTTCTAAATCAGACAGCAGCTGCACAGGAAATAAGGTGGACAACTGTCAAGTGGGACCTTATTAAACTCAAAAGTTTCTGTACAACAAAAGAAACAATCAGGGAAGTGAAGCAAAACCCCACAGAGTGGGAGGAAACCTTCACTGCTGATACATCTGACAGAGCATTAACTTCCAGAATATATAAACTACTCAAAAAATAAAGAAGAAAACAAATGACTCACTCAAAATATGGAGTAAAGAGCTGAGCAGAGACTTCACAAGCAAGGAAATAGAGATGACTGAGAAACATCTTAAAAAGTGTTCAATACTCAAAACTACCAAAAAAAAAAAAAGTGTTCAACATCGCTAATTAAGGAAATGCAAATTAAAACCACTTTAAGATATCTTCTCACCCTGATAAGGCTGGCTAGGATCAAGAAAACAAATCATACTAAATGCTGGAGAGAATGTGGGGAAAGGGGAACACTCATCCACTGCTGGTGGGAATGCAAACTTGTACAACCACTATGGAAAGCAGTATGGAGAACCCTTAAAAGACTCAAAATGAGCCTACCTCCTGACCCAGCCATACCACTTCTGGGAATATATCCATCAGACTCTTCCTACCACAGAGATACATGCACAGCCATGTTTATTGCAGCTCTCTTCACAAAAGGGAAGCTGGAACCAACCCAAATGGATAGAGAAAATGTGGTACATCTATACCATGGAGTTCTATGCAGCAGTAAAGAAAGATGACATCGGGCTGGAGAGATGGCCTAGCGGTTAAGAGCGCCGACCGCTCTTGCAAAGGACCCGGGTTCGATCCCCAGCACCCACATGGCGGCTGAGAACCGTCTAAAACTCCAACTCCAGGAGAACTCCAGCTCCAGGGGAATCCGATGCCCACTTGTGACCTCCGCGGCATT
The DNA here is from genome assembly GCA_009823505.1 of Rhizomys pruinosus. Classification (NCBI taxonomy): domain Eukaryota; kingdom Metazoa; phylum Chordata; class Mammalia; order Rodentia; family Spalacidae; genus Rhizomys; species Rhizomys pruinosus. The sequence continues at coordinate 580,777 of VZQC01002229.1, read as the reverse complement.
GCACGACACGGGTGCACAGACTTGCATGCAGACAATACATTCGTACACATACAGAAATAAATAAAATTAATAAAAAAAAATTAAAAAAAAAAAGAAAGATTACATCATGAAATTTGCAGGTAAATGGATGGAACTAGAAGATTTTATGCTAATTGATGTAACACAATCCCAGAAAAACAAAAGATGAATGGTATCCCTCATCTGTGGATGCTAGTAACAAGTACCTAGTTATAACACAAACTGAACAATGTTAATGTTATATCCCTCATGACCTAAACATAACTGTGCTCTTGCATTGTGAATCCCTAAACAGGTTCTAGAGCTGACCTAACATTTATTTTCAGACCTTGGGTTTTTGGTACGTAATGGAGGGTGTGTGTGCATCTTTTAGAGTATTATGGGATTAAAATGGAAAGATGCAAATCAAGAAATATGATATGGAAATAACATACAGTTTGTTTCCAAAGGATACAATTTTAATATAGGTGCAATGTAATAGGCTGGTGCATTTCTGGGTGCTTAACGACCATACTTAATGCCCATACAAATTTGGCCGAGGAACCTAAGGGATAACTTTGTTCCTTGCGCTCAGAGTCGACCAAGTCTTAGGGGACTATGCATGGGGGCATCTCTTGAAATGTCCTGCAAATGTGGGTCACCACTCTTCCTGTTCAGGGAGAGCCACTAATGGGACTTCAGTGTCCAGTCTATAAAGAGGAAAGTCTGCTCATGCTTTAGAAAAGGAAGCCGGGTCTAGCAAGACCTGATTTTGTCCTCGAGTGGATGGAACTGGTAAATGAAAAGCTGAAAGGAGCCAGGGGCTCCGACCCCCCTTCCCCCCCCCAAAAAAAACCCCGAGAGACCCCTGAGGACCAGATCCTCAACTGACCTTGAGAAAACAAAAACCTTGGTTAATCTGAGCTGTGTGGCCTTAAGCATCCAAAAAGAAAGTATAACCAGATATAAATAATCAGTAAGACTAGAGAAACTGTACTGCAGACATAGAACTTGAGATCTTAATAAAAGACATAAAGAAAGAAGAGAGAGTACTGCTGTTTGGCCTGTCTTCAATTCTTAGTGGCAAGTGTATCTACTCTGTGGCTGCCACTGCTTTTGGCACTCCTCAAAGACAGGAGACACAGCTTTTTAACCTTCCAATATGGACTGAGGACTCATGTCTCTCCAAGAATCCTCCAAACCTTCAATGCCAGATGGGGACTACTGAGATACCCACCTTGTGGACTAAACACCTAAGGGTATGTCAGCCTCCTAAGAATATAGACTGCCATTGCTGGACTACCTGGTCTGTATTATGGAGGCCAGTGCTGGAGGATCAAGACAGGGTGCATGCTTACTGGACTTCATTTGGGGGACCATGGGAGGAAAAGACCCCAATGTGGAGCAAAAGTGCAGGATTGATGGTTGTTTAGGATTGCCAAGGAGGAACCTTTGAGCACTTCCTTAAGGAAAACATGACATCTTTTAGGAAAAAAAATCCTCCAATTCAAGTGACTATGTGTATGTATGTGTGTATGCATGTATTTATGTATATATATATATATATATAAAACTATGTACATATATGTATATATACTNTGGCCAGTACCAGGCTGTCTTTATGACTATATCCCTGTAATCTACATCCCTGTAATATAGTTTGAAGTCTGGTCAAGTGATCCCCCTGTATTGCACTTTTCACTCAGGGTTGCTTTAGCTATTTGTGGTCTTTTGTTTTTCCATATGAATTTAAGTTTTTTTTTTTTTTCCAAGTCTGTGAAGAAACTCACGGTGATCTTATTTGGGATTGCATTGAATCTGTATATTAATTTGGGTAGAATGGACATTTTTATTATTCCATTTCATTTTTTTAATTTATGTGTCTAAGTATAGTACATGTAGGTAGGTCCATGGAAGTCAGAAGAGGGCATTGCATCAGCTGGAACTGGAGTTATGGACAGTTGTTACCTGTCATGTGGGTTTGGGGAATTGAACCCCAGTCCTCTGCAAAAGCAGCCAGTTCTCTTAACCACTGAACTGTCTCTCTAGCCCCTCAGCTCCATTATTAGCTGTTGTAAGCACATTATTTCTATACGGAGAAAATAATTGTATATTGAAATTTTATTTAAGTGGTATGAAATATATAATTTATAATATAATATAATATAATATAAAATGGAATAAACACATCCATGATAAATGCCTACTGGGTATCAGAGAAGTTCATGTATTCTGCCATGTGCCTCAAGTCATGACTTAGTTATTAAACTTCTGCTATAGACAATAGCTCCTTGATAATGCCCACAGTACTCATAAGTGAATAGATACCTCTTAGGCCTTAAAGTTAGAAGAAATAACATAGAAAAAAGAGGATCTAATGTTCTACATTCAAAACCTCCCTTCTTTTCTCCTTGCATCTCGTCTTGTCTTCCTTCCTTCCTCCTTACCCCCTTCCTATCCCAGACTGGCCTCAAATTCACTATGTGGTCGAAGATGACCTTGAACTGCTGATCCTCCTGCCTCTGCCTCCTGAGTGCTGGCACTACAGGTATGGACCACCGTGCTTGCTTTTATGAAGTACTAGTGATCAAACTCGGTGCTTTCCATATGTCAAGAAAGCAGGTTCTCAGCTGAGCTACGTGTACCCCAGACCCTAAGACCTCTTTCCGGAGACCTCAGATAATAAGCTTAATGAGTCACCCTGAAGAAAATGTTACACATGTTAATCATAATGAGCAAGACTCAGAAAGCAGACAAACCTTTGCCTAATGTACAGGAACAATGAAATATTATCTAGAGTTTGGTTTATGGTGATCCATTTTTCTGTCATTTCTCAAGAACTGAAATTCTTGGCCTTCAAAAACCTCAAAGAGCTGTTCTGGTTTGAGGGCACAGCAGAATAGAATCACTTTAAGTTTCTACTTTAAACTCTGCCTTTACTTTATTCTAATAATCAGGATACTAGCGACCACCCAGAACAGAAGTATGTACATTTGGGATACTTAGTCACATAATAGCTTGTCAAGTCCCTTTAACCAAGGGCCTTAAAATCATCTCAGTGAACGCAATTCCTGGCTAAGGTAAGACATAGTGTTACTGAAACATTATTTCAACCTCTTAAGTTTCTGTCTATCACAGAACTCAGGTGTAAATATAACCATTCAAATTAGTGCAAAACCTATAAACTGTCTTTGCTACTTGGTGGGTAACAGAGCTTGAGAGAGGGTTTTTTTTTTTTTTTTTTTTATTTTTGAGACAAAAAAAAGGGTCTCCTGTAGCCCCATCTAAGCCGGAACTCACTCTGTAGACACCAGGCTGACCTTGAACACAAAGATCAAACACCGTTCCTCTGCTTCCCTATTGTTAGGACTAAAGGTGCATGCCACCCAGCCCGGCTTGAGAGAGTTTTTAGCCATTGAATTTCATTGGGCATCATTTTCTTTATATGACACAGATGGAATATGGATGTAAATCAGCTGGTGGTACTATCTGGTTCTAATATTCTTGAGTCTATGTCTTCACAGGACACATACCGTCAGATTTCCACGAACCACATGCATCTTTATATGCATACGCAAGAGGTCGAAGTACTTTAAATAAACTAGATATCCTAAAATTAGATCATCACTCTTACTGTACAGAGCTGATTTGTTCCAAAATGATTCATTACATGAATCCTTTAAGTCAGGAGTAGGAAACAGGAGATCAAGACAGATTGATGAAGTTAACTTAATTTTACTCAGCTAATGGAGTAAATATTTCATATACTTGTAATTGCTAAATCACAACATGGCCTTAAAAAATTTAGTAGCATTGCTGAAAGGGGGACAGGAATCTTCATTAATCTGATTCTCTGCCTCATTTCAGTTTATTTTCCCCTCAATTCTCTGCCTTTTTCTATTTTCTATTCCTATTTTTAAATGAGTGATACACATACTTGAAATACACATGATCTATAACTGTAACCGTTTTCCTGGTTATGAAAGTAAGGTATGCTCATTGTGGGATATTTGGGGGGGAACAGAAAAATTGACAGAATAAAAACAAATCACTCAAATTCCAGCAAAGTCAATTGGTATTTCATTCCAGCAATTTGTATGTAATTTAAAAAATATGAAACTATACCATTTCTTCTACTGATTTTTTTCATTTAACTTTATAGCATAAGCATAGACACTATTCTGTATTATTAAAAACTCTTGGTAAACATAATTTTTTAGGCTATTTAGCATTCTGTCATAATGCTATAGCATAATTTACTTAACCACCATCTTACTGTCAGCCATTTAATTACTTTCAATTTTTCACTGTTATAAATGATGCCACAGTGAACACTTTGGTGTATAAAGCTTTTCTGTCTGTGTTTTACGTTATTTTCTTAGGATAGATTCCCAGAAATTGAATTACAGGGTCAGAGGTATGAACATTTTTAAGGCTCCTGATCCATAATGGCAATTGAATTTTCCAAAATGGTTTGGTTCATTTACATTCCCATGTAAACGTGTCATGTTTCACCCTATACTTACCTATTGCTCCTTAAGAAAATCCTTAGGCGGGCTGGAGAGATGGCCTAGTGGTTAAAGAGCACCGACCGCTCTTACAGAGGACCCGGGTTCGATCCTCAGCACCCACATGGTGGCCAAGAACCGTCTGAAACTCCAGTTCCAGGAGAACTCCAGTTCCAGGGGAATCTGACACCCTCTTCTGACCTCTGTGGCATTGCATGACACGGGTGCACAAACTTGCATGCAGACAGTACACTCATACACATACATAAATAAATAAAATTAATTAAAAAAAATTAAAAAAGAAAATCCTTAGGCTTTTTGTAGGTAAAAATTATATTCCAACCCTGTGCTGAACTTTTTTTTACTTCTATTACTACAGCTGATATAGTGAACATATTTATGTATGTATTTATTATTTGTAGTTTCTCTTTTGTGCTATTTCTGCTTTTATCTACAGGACTTTTTTTTTTCGGTATTTTTGAGACGGGGTCTCCCTTTATTCCCAGCTATCCTGGAGCTCGCTCTGTAGATCAGTCTGGCCTCAAACTCACGGAGATCCGCCTGCCTCTGCCTCCCAAGTGCTAGGATTAAAGGCATGCATCACTACCCCCCCAGCAGGAAATTTTTTAGATTATTTGGTATACTTATGAACATATTATACACCATCAACTTATAAAGCAGATAAATCCAAGCTCCTTTCTTTTAAAAATCTTGGATTGGGGCTGGTAAAATGGCTCTATGGATGTCTTAGTTCTAAATGGAAACTCCCATAATTAAACAAAGAATTTAATGCATAGTTGTGATGGTTAATGGTAATTGCAGTTTGACAGAATCTGGAATCACCTGGGAAATGGACCTTTGGGCCTGCCTATGGAAGATTGTCTTGGTTGCCTTAATTGAGGTGAGCTCTGACCACTGTGCATAACCCTGGTTCCTGGCTGGGCTGCTAGACTCTATAGATGGAGAAGGGAGCCGAGCAGAAGCACCCCTCCACTCCTCCCAGCGTCCAGATGAGCATGTGATGTGAACAGTGGCTTCAAGCTTTTTCTGTCTTCTCCTCCCTATCACCATGGGCGATACCTTGAACTGTGAGCTAAACTAAATAAGTTCTTCCTTAAGTTTCTTTTGCCAAGGCATTTTATCACAGCAACAAGACAAAAATGGAAACAATAATATCTAATATTCTGATATTTCTCTACCCCCATAGATTATTTGATCTAGAAGGACCATGTTTCATGGCGTTCTTTTCATTTTGAAATCACAATCTGAAGATATTCCCATTACTAAAATCTTTCGCCAATGTCATTGGTAATAGTCCCTGTTATCTCCCCTGCCCCTCCATTCTTCTACCCCACGTTGTTCTTTACCAGCAAGGGGATTGCTGGAACATACACAGCCTCTGCAGGTAGCCTCGCTATTTGAAGTCAGTTTGTGTGCAGGCTCTGCAAATATTTTATTGATGACATTGATGAAATAGTGCTTGCGGGTTTCAAGTATGACTGTTTAGATGTAATTCAAAAGCTGTTCAGAACAATTTAATCAAATTTATTTGTCCAAAGGCACTTAGATAGGGGTCGAGTGCTAGCTATTGATCAGTGTTGATCAAGTCAATTTGAATACTAAACAAAGCCCAGAGCCAACTCAATGATTCTCAAGGGAAGGGAGGATGTTTAAGGTCAGATCATAACTCAATTCTGACTCCTGATCTTCTGAGCTTTGCATCCTGTGGCTCCATGAATATCTTCTCAGGAGGTCAAGTAAGTGCCTTAGAGTTTAAGAAAACTTTTGGTCTTACTCTCTAAAATTCAAGCCCTATCATCCTTGGGGGCTCGTTAGATACTTCCACTTCCCCAAAGTCTTCAGAGAACTGTGTGACTTACAGTACCCCACTATGCAATACCCAGCTTTTGAGGGTGTTTGGAATTCATGGAGAACAGTTCTTTATTCAGGATGACATTCTTTGCCTTATGTCCATTTAGAAAGAACTAAGAGGAACTTCTCAGTAAGTCATTGGGAATTAGAATTTAGCATCATATTTTGGTATTGTTACTCTGAGTCTCTGGGGATCTGTGATCTTTCCTGCATCCTGGATCACTGAGGAAATCTCTCTTATTCTATTTCTAACACAGGGATGATTAATCTATCCAGTGTGATATTTTATTAGTACAATTTGAGATGATTTAAAAAATAATGTTCTCTACAAAGGCAGCAGGTCCAGAGAATGGTGAGAACATTTTACTGAATTTGACATATAAATATAAAATACAAATTTGAACTGGGGCATGGGGAAATAGAACTTGTGATTTCTTTTTTTTTCCCCTCTATGATTATAACCCTGAATGAAAACCTTTTCTGAGAGTTAGTTTAAGAATCTCACCTTGCTTCTTTGGGACAGCTGGGTTTAGCCTATGAAATTTCCATTCATTCTAACACTTATTTATGTGTGGTCACACGATGGTGTCTTTGGGTTTGGACCTCGCTTCTGTCATTTATTAACTGGGAGATGTTAATCAAGTATTGTTGTGAGGCTGAAGCTAAGGGTGACACCTGGTATAAAATGAATGTCAGTATTAGTCATTGCCATTATTTTTCAAAGCTAAGGTGGAGCTGTTTTATTAAGAGAAAGATTTTAAACAGGTTAAAAGAGAGAAAGAGAAGTGCTTTGGAAGTAGGACACACCAGAGAACATGTGTGTGGGCTTTGAAAGAGAGTCCCTGTACTCATTATTTCTATTTGCCTCTTTACTTTTAAAGGTCAGGTTGACACTTATGTTTTTGACAGTTTATAAGACTGCCTTGCACCTAGTACACAAGTAGTTATTGAATGTGGTTACATTCTTCAGTAGTTTCCCTTGGGTCCATGCATCTTTGATGTTTAGGGTAATGGGGGCATTGTGAGCTGCCTTTGTGAGATACATGTAGTTTACTAGAGAATAAACTTTGCAGTTGCTGGTCTGATACCTTTTTACCAGCACCATTATAAATTTCACATTAAAAAACTTTGTGACTGTATTTTATTTTATCTTTAGAAAGATTGCCTGGCTTGTCTGGACAGTAGGTAAGAACATTCAAATTTAGAATTACTAAGGATACTGTCAGATTCCAGGAGGTTAAGAATAAAATTCAAGATTGGGAGTGAAGGGGTGTAAGCCTCATCGCATTTGTAGCACATCTATTAAAAGGCACTAAGAAATGCCTTAGCAGGGACAGTGTAGGTTCAAATGTAATTCCTTGGAGCCTATAATGTTCTTAAGGCAGTGAATTTACATGCTGGTCAGGACCTTTATAGAAAGAGGGGCTGGAGAGATGGCCTAGCAGTTAAGAGCGAGAGGACCCGGGTTCGATCCCCACCACCCACATGGTGGCTGAGAACCATCTTGAACTCCAATTCCAGGAGAACTCCAGTTCCAGGGGAATCCGACACCCTCTTCTGACCTCTGATGCATTGCATGACACGGGTGCACAGACATGCATGCAGACAGTACATTCATACACATAAAAATAAATAAATAAATAAATAATTTTAAAAATAAAAAAAAGAAAGAGGGAAGGCACTGAAGCAGCAGAATGGAGGAGATAAGAACTCCCTTCTTGACTAGGAATCATGGTCCCATCAGAAGAAAAATGCCAACATCTTGGCAGAAAACACAAATTAGCATACTATTCACATGTGTTTGCATATTGAGTTTGAGAGGCTCTATCTTCAAGTATGTAAAATAAATAGTGTAATCTACTGCAATTGTGTTCCAATCCCATATCCAGGGCATTGCGCAAATGAAATACATAACACACTTAAGGAGTACATTCCAGAAGATGGAAGCTGGTATCAGCAGAAGGTGGCTGGGAATCGATAACACCGACAGGGAGCAGAGAGCCTAGTGTGGCTGGAGGTGAGATGAACACCACTGTCTCGGGTGTCATCCTCCGCAGAGGGAGATTGCTTCCCTGGGCCTCAGACCTGCTTGGGCTGAGAGTGTCAGAGCTCATGGTGTCAGGGCGTTCTCTCTGGTCATGCAGAAAATATGTGTGGTGGTGTCTGAATGACAACTGCCTTCTAAGTACTAGCTAACTGGGCCAGGTGAGAGTCACATTGGGTACAGGTGACAGCCCAGACAGCAGCTATCTATTCCATCCTCTGGATTTCCCATGTCTGAGCCTAGAGACCTAAGTACAGCAGTGGGATAAAGGGGTGATCAGGAGAACTCCACACCCTATCTCTGCTGTCCTTCACGAAGCATCCTGTCTCCTCGATAAACATACACACTAATAAAAACAGTGCTTACTCAGTAATGCTGCTTTGTACCAAGTCTCCTGGCTCCTGATTGTTTCCTGAATTTGAATTCTTCAGGTGTCACTAGATTTAAAAGAATCAGCAGGAGATTCAGAGTACAGGGTTACATGGTGTAGGCTACTTCTTGAGGTGTTAGGTGGGCAAGTCTCACAGGATGTAAAAACCAAAAAGTTTTCAGAGAACAGACCAATAGATGAGACAATAAATGTTAGTGGGGAGGGGGGATGTTGGTGCTCTGGTAATAAGGACCATTCCAGGAAAAAGGGCGTCCATTCTTCACCAATGTTGAGTCTCTTTCATGTTAATCAAGGGCATAGACCATGAAGATTGACTTCAGGGTATCATGGGATTTAAGCAGCAGGCACTGGGGACAATGTGGATGTGGAGGACCGATCGAGCAGTAAAGGACACACCAAATCATAGGGTTCAGATGGACTGAAGGACACACCAAATCATAGGGTTCAGACGGACTGAATGACACCCTCTTTCCTGGAATGGTCCTTATTACCAGAGCATCAACATCCCCCACCCCCAGTAATGTTTATACCTTGTTTTCATTCAAGTCACAAAAACAAGTAGATGTAATCTAGGAAGCTCAAGTACCTTGTGGTAACGCATAAAATTGCACAATTAGAACAATAAAGCTTGCTGTCAGTTGATGTTTCCCTCCAGCCTGGTGGGTCAAAGACTTGGTCTTCTTTAGGCTCTAAGTAAAGCTGGTCAAGGCTGTAGGCTGGGACCCTCAGTAAGTGGGAACTAAAATAGTCTTTCTGTCCTAATCCCATGCTTTGTGCTGGGAGGAATGGAGACTCTATATCTACCCACCTTCCAGGGCTGATGATAATAGTTGGCTTGCCCTTGCTTTCCTCCTCTGCCATCTTCCACTGCAGCTGCAAATCAGCCTTGAACTCCAGCCCACCAACTTGAGACCCGATGTTCTTCTGGGCTCCTACAAATTCCTTTGTTCTCTGCCAGAACAAGACTATGGGACTCCCAGTAAGGGATGGATCCAGACACCCCATAAGAGTTTTGAGGTTGAGAACACAACAATTTGGGAGGAAAAGATGGGGTTAGCCCAGTCTAGGGAAACAGAAATGCCTTACAGATGTGGCTTGCTGGTCTCACGAGCCAGCTCACTCTTCATTTCTAGGTAAGTCTCTAAAACCTTGGTTTTTCTATAAAAAAAAATGGGTGTTTAATACATACATGCCTTGCAGAAGTTTTGTGAGAAGTAATTAGGCAAGGGTTATAAAGTTGTTAGAAAAATGAAGCACTAAATGTTATTAAGTTGGGTAACTATTTTGTGCCTTCCTAAAATTCCCTCCACAGACTTGGATGTGAAAGCATCTTTTCTACCTTATTCCAAGCTAAATAGAGGGATGGCAGGTCTTATTTTTTTCTATGTCTAAATATGTATATTAATTTTGGGGTTAAATGATGCACAATCTCACTTTACTTTCCATTTATTCTACCTATTCTATCTCTCTCTCTCTCTCTCTCTCTCTCTCTCTCTCTCTCTCTCTCTCTCTCTCTCTTCTCACAGGGTCTCCCTATAGGCCCAGTTGGCCTGGAACTCAATATGTACATCAGACTGGCCTTGATCTCACAGAGATCAAAACCCATTCAAGCTGTCTTATTGTTTGGTCAACTGTCTTGGGTATTTATTTATTTATTTATTTATTTATTTATTTATTTATTTAATGCCAAGTTTGGAAAGCATGGCATTCCTTGCGCATGTTAGGCAAGTGCTCTGCTGTTGGGCAATCCTACCCCAGCCCTCAACTGACTTTGCATTGGGACAAAGGAGCCAGTAGACCTGTGGAATTGATGAAGGTGGTTTGCATACTGTGTCAGAGCTGAGAGATGCATTCATGTCCACTAAGACACAATCTTATATATTTGAGGACATGACACTGTTTCCCTCATATTTCACAGGGAAGAGGCAATGTAAATATGCCTGGCCAGCCAGCCACCTCCTGAAGTAAACACCCTGGAGCCACGGGCCCATGGAAATATTTCCTGGCTGCCTTTTCTTTCCAAGACTTCACCAAAGAAATAACACTTCTGAGATCCACAACTCCCAGACTTTGCTACTCATTTTCCACCTCTTTTTTTTTTTTTTTTTGTCTTTTCGAGACAGGGTCTCCTTGTAGCCGCAGCTGTCCTGGAACTCACTCTGTAGACCAGGCTGGCCTTGAACTCATAAAGATCTGCCTACCTCTGTCTCCCAAGTGCTAGGATTAAAGGGGTGTGCCACCATGCCCGGCTTATTTTCCACCATTATTAACTTGTCCTGGAAGGCAGGGAGAGTGTAAGATTGAAGCGAGTTCCCATGGCGCTCTGAAAGCAGGTCACTCTGACTAAGCATGGATTTATCCTCAGGAGTTTGGATTTCCTCGTCTTTATTTATTTTCCTGTTTCTATTCACGCTGTCTTTTGATGATTTTTTTTTAGTAAGAGCTCTTTTGGATTCTCTGCCTTTTCCTTCCACCCCAACATTAGTTTTCTTTTATCTTTTGTTTTTAGCTATGAAGATAGAACTTTTATTTCTATGAACTTTTTGACATTTACAAAGTGTTTCAAAACTTGGTGGTAGTTTGTTTTATAAAACTTCTCTGAAATGTATATACATTTGTAGTGTTGGGATGGGGGTCTCCCTGTAGCCCCAAACTGTACCAGGCTGGCCTTGATCTCACAGAGATCTACCTGACTCTGTCTCCAGAGTGCTAGAATTAAAGGCATTTGCTACTGTGCCCAGCTAAAAAATATACAAAAATTTTT
>VZQC01002229.1:461156-567988 GCA_009823505.1 Rhizomys pruinosus | reverse complement strand
AGAGCTCATGCATTCTGCCAAACATGCTTTTCATCTCTTTCTCAGTCTTTCTCAATATTCTTCACGAGGAAGTTGACTGTTTTGAGCAGAAGTTGACTGTTTCAGTCAGTTCTTTGATGCAGTCCTTTCTGTTGTTGTTGTTGTTTCCAATATGCATTACAAATAACTGCTTTGGACAAAAGCTCAGGGGGCCCTACACAAGAAATACTTACAACTAGGTAATTGGCACTAGCATCCACAGATGAGGGATACCATTCGTCGTTTGTTTTTCTGGGACTGTGTTACTTCACTCAGCATACATGCATATCTATATATTATTACAGCGAGTCCATTTACTGGTTCTTCTGTGTACCTGTGTTTAGGGCTTCCCACTTGGGATTCGATAACCATTCAGGGAGCTAGTCCCTGGAGAAAATGAATTCTCCCTCCTTCGGTATCCACTGATTGCCTACAACTATTCAAGTTGATGTGGGAACCCTGTGAAATTTCTCCCATCCATCTTAGGATGTCAACTGGTTTTGTCATTATGCAGATCTCATTAGATTGCCATACTTTCATTGATGAAGCTTCCCCAGCATGTGTAGACTGCCTTAAATACCAATAGTATCTTGTCCCTCCTACTCCTACGTTCTCTCTGCCCCCCCTCTTCCATCATGGTACCTGAGCCTTAAGTGTAGTAGTTACATTGTAGGTGTGTCCCTTAGGGCTAGGCACACATTTATTCTCTGCATTCAACCAGTTGTGGAATTTTGTAATAGTCTCCATCTGTCCTGGATAGCTTTAGTGTCAACTTGACACACCTAGGTTGAGGGAGTCTCAATTAGGGAATTGTCTCCATTGGACTGGACTGTGGCCATGTCTGTGGAGTATTGTCTTGATTGTTGAGCAATGTGGGAGCACCCAGCCCACTGTGGGTGATGCCATCCCAGGCAGGTTGTTATAAACAGTATAAGAAAGCACACTGGGCATGGGAGCAAGCCAGTAAGCAGCATTCCTCCATGGCCTGTGCTTCAGCTCCTGCCTCCAGGTTCCTGCCCTGAGTTCCTACCTTGGGTTCCATCAGTGATGAACTATGACCTGGGAGATGTGAGCCAAATAAACCCTTTCCTCCCCAAGTTGGGGGAATTGGTCAGAGTGTTTTGTCATAGCAATTGAAGACAAACTAGAACACCATCTATTGCAAAAAGAAGCTTCTTGGATGAGTGGTAAGAGGTACACTTGTCTGTAAATATAACGATATACATTTTGAATATAGTAAGAAATTACTTTGGTTTAGGGATGTGGTAAAAGTAGGTTTTACTCTAGGGTTTATGCCATGTCCAGCCATGAGAGCTTGGCTATGTTTACACACCATACACGATTTCCTTCCCAATGGGCAGTACTTAAGTCCAATTAGACAGCTGTTGACTACTCCCAAGACAGAAGTGCCACTACTGCACCAGTAGAGATCGTTTGCTGGGCCCATGGTTGCTGTGGTTCATAGGCTTTACAGCTGGGTAGAACCACTGACTGGTTTTCTCTCTTGGCAGCTTGCATAGTGCCTTCTGATACTATGAGAGCTGGTCTTCAGGTCATTTCCAGCTTTACTGCTTCAAGTCTTGGGTCTAAAGTATGTGGTGGTTTCCACAATTGGGCCCTACTTCAAGTTTGTGGAGGCAATCAAGGACTATGGCAACAGACTGTCTTATTTTGGGAGTTTGTTGTCCTTAATTTTTTGGAACACTTTTCTGCTTCCCTTTGTAATTATTTCCCAGATGGACCCTTTTCCCCTCTGCTGGCATTGGGAAGGATGGACAGGTTGGTGATTAAGAGCATAAATGCTGGGGAAAACTGGCTATGTGTTCCAGCTCTTCCATCTAGTAGCTGTGTAACCTGGGATTCCTTGTTTAAAATCTTCCGTACTGTAACTCAGTTTCTTCTTCTGTTACATGGGTCGATAGCCTGGGCTTATGTAAATATTAACTGAATTGGCGTGAGGAACATTTGGGGCATGAGAATCACATAATGAGCGTTGTGAACGTGCTTGTGAATGAGGACTTATTCTGTGGATTTTCACTGTGTTGCCATCAATTGAAGACATAGCGAGGGACGGGGCTGGCTTGTGTTAGAGGATGGTTATAGTGTAAGGAGATAAGAGTTTCTGGGGGAGCCTGGGCAGAGTGGCGGATGACAGGTGGACAGCCAAGGGAGAGCCAGCGCCTGATTTGATTATGTCTCTCTCCCTGCCTCTGTGCACTGATGTTTTCTGTTTCTCTTTCATCTGTTGTTCTTGCTTATCCAATACCTTTCTACTCAAAATAAACACCCCAGCTCTCCAGTCTGTTTAGCCTCGCAAGTCCATGGCCCACAGCGCACTTACCTGTTAGCTTCTCTGAATTCTTTCTTTCTTTCTTTATTTTTTTATGTGTATGCATATGAATGTACTGTCTGCATGCAGGTCTGTGCACCCGTGTCGTGCAATGCCGCAGAGGTCAGAAGAGGGTGTCGGATTCCCCCGGAACTGGAGTTCTCCTGGAATTGGAGTTTCAGACGGTTCTCGGCCGCCATGTGGGTGCTGGGGATCGAACCCGGGTCCTCTGTAAGAGCAGTCGGCGCTCTTAACCGCTAGGCCATCTCTCCAGCCCCAGCTTCTCTGAATTCTTATTCTGGTCCAGGACATAGCGTTGGTCCAAAGCCCGGACAAGTGGAGTAGTGTGGAACTGTAAAGGCAGGTCGACACATAGGATGCTCCTTCTGAGATATTTTCTATATGAATTTTTCAGTTTTTATTAAGATAAAGAGTGAGCCGTGGGTGAGTGAGGTTTAATATAGGAGTCCTACCCAGGGACACACCCCCTGGAGTCTCTTGTTCTCTAAAACAGCCAGTCGTGGCCTTCTGGGTACACCACACTTCATTGTATAAGGAAGCTTCACTGGTGAGGGTTGAGGGATGCACTGATTTTCTCTCTAACCCTGGCTCTGAAGAGGGGGAGCGAAGGTTGTAAGGTTCATGAACCAGGCTGGTTCATGAACACAGGGGAGCAGAGGATTTGGGGCCACTGGAAGCTTGCACAAGAGAACTTTGAGTGGTGGAGGTATCGAGCACAATGCCTGTGATGACTCACTTGCACAGGGATCCAGAGGGGAGCGGGGAGGAGGGTGGCTAGCCAGCTCTAGACCAAAAGGTGTTAAAGACTGATTGCTACTGGGTGAGGGAGAGTGTGCCTTGCTTGTGATCTCTGGATGGGCTGACTGGTCTGCTGCGAATGAGTTTTCACTTGGGGATATCTGGGTGCAAATGTGTGGTGGGGTGCACGGGGTCTTCTGGGGGGCTAAGGGATGTGTGGATTGGGGAGTCTAAACTTGATTGAGAAATGTTCTGTGAACCTCAAAAAGCTTAAAAAAGATATACAGTGAAGGGTGCATTTAACATACAAGTAACATGTACAGCTGTTAAAACAAAACTTAAAACAGCCTTTACCCTCCAGTTTTATAGGAACTGGGCTCTTCTAGTCTGCTCCATTAAAAATATACTAGCTGCAGCTTCCCTGAGATGTGTGTGTGTGTGTATGTGTGCTAGGGTTGAGGTGGGGGCCGCTGCAGATGGACCCTTCTAATGAGGGCCTCTCTATCCTCAATGCATAACAAGGCCATTTGAAGCACTTGTGAAAAGTGTACATTCCCCACTGCCCTTTCCAGCTATTGTGTGCCACTTGGTTTGGGATGAGGCTTGGGTATTAGCCAACCCTTGAAATATACTAACAGTCCACTAACTTCTACTAACTTAAAAGCTAAAAATGGCATCAGGTAACATGTAAAAATCTTTTTTTTTAAAATATATATATATATTTTTTAATTTTTTTTATTAATTTTATTTCTGTATGTGTATGAATGTACTGCCTGCATGCAAGTTTGTGCACCCATGTCGTGCAATGCCGCGGA
This sequence comes from Rhizomys pruinosus, assembly GCA_009823505.1. NCBI lineage: Eukaryota > Metazoa > Chordata > Mammalia > Rodentia > Spalacidae > Rhizomys > Rhizomys pruinosus. Next base: position 564,067 of record VZQC01002229.1, on the reverse strand, counting down.
GGGAAGAGGGTGTCGGATTCCCCCAGAACTGGAGTTCTCCTGGAATTGGAGTTACAGTCAGTTCTTAGCCGCCATGTGGGTGCTGGGGATCGAACCCGGGTCCTCTGCAAGAGCAGTGGGTGCTCTTAACCACTAGGCCATCTCTCCAGCCCCACATCTAAAAATCTTTAATAGAAGTTTCCCACCTGCCTGATGTTCCCACCAATGTATGGAAAACACCTTGATTTCTGACTCTTTTTGTTCTGTGTTGGTAAAGTAATGTGAAACCACTTCCATGTTAGAACATATTATTCTGGGCAACCCAGATTCATGTTCCTGGGCCCTGGTGACTCATATTTGGCTCAGAATAAACAACTTATTTCCTTTGAGGTAAGAGCTGTGCTCTGCTTTAGCAGTTGGTAGATACCTAGGTCAACACATAACAGCCTGGTTAAGCTCTCCTTCAGAAATGTCCACTTTCTGAACTTCTCCGGTCCTGGGGCTGTCGGGGGTTGAGGAAGTGGGAAGTGGGGATCCATGTGTAGGTTTTAGGGAGGAACCCTTATACAGGGAGAGCTCATGGGGGGGGGGGGAAGAAGACGGGAGGGAAAAAAGAGCGATAGTCCTCACAGTAACGTGAGGTTGGTTTCTATCCCACTCAACTGGGAGAAAAGTTCTTTACTCAGGAAGGTCTCATGCATGTCTCATTTTCAGTTGGTTGAAATTTAGGTCACTTATTTTGGCCCTAACTGCTCTTTTTTTTTTTTTTCCTGTGGTTTAGTATTTATATTTTATTTCTACAGAATTTTCTATAATTGTATATATTGATGAGACGTGGAAATGGAATGGATATCAAAGATACAGTCTTTTTTTATTTTAATTTTATTTATTTCTGTATGTGTATGAATGTACTGTCTGCATGCAGGTCTGTGCACCCGTGTCATGCAATGCCGCAGAGGTCAGAAGAGGGTGTCGGATTCCCCTGGAACTAGAGTTCTCCTGGAATTGGAGTTTCAGACGGTTTTCGGCCGCCGTGTGGGTGCTGGGGGATCGAACCCGGGTCCTCTGTAAGAGCGGTCGGCGCTCTTAACTTCTAGGCCATCTCTCCAGCCCAAAGATACAGTCTTTATTCACTACATTGTTCCGTCACCTACCTCTCCCTCTCCACATTTGGTATAGGGAAAGTTTGCGTACAGCTCTCTTCCCCCTGTGTCTTCTGGTGTTTCTCTGCTCGGGAGATTCAATTACATTCTGTGTATAGCTCTGACCCCTTCTGAGGTGGGGTCTTTTTTTTTTTTTTCTTAGTCTTACAATCTCTAGCTAAAGTAATGGACTATGTAAAGCTAGGGCTTTGGCCGTCCTAGGCAAGCCCTCTACTACCAAGCTATATCCCCAGCCCCATGATTTAAAACTTTTCAATGAAACTAGAAGCAGACAGGAATGTCCTCAGTCTGACAAAAGGCACCTGGGAGAGCTTCCCAGGTGGACTGAATGTTCCTTAACAGTGAAGGAATAAACACTCTTCCCCTAAGACCGAGGATGGGACAAGGAGGCTCCTGTTACTGGTTTTATAAAAAGTTACGTTGGACATCACTGTAGTGTTCGATGACTAAGAAGGGAGATGAAAGGAAAAAGTAAATCTGTATTTATAAGCAACATAACTATGAAGAAAGTAGAAAACAATATTTTTTGGTCTTTTTGAGACAGGGTCTCCCTATAGTTCTGGCTGTCCTGGAACTTGCTATGTAGACCAGGCTGGCCTCGAACTCACAGAGATCCACCTGACTCCGCCTCCCAAGTGCTAGGACTAAAGATGTACACTACCATGCCCAGCAAAAACCAATATTTTTTGAAGCTACTAAATTGAGTAGATTAGCAACATCACAGAATATAAGGTAAAAAATTTAAAACAAACACATAAATACATTATTTACTTACTACCATTGACAGTGAGAAATTGTGTGACTAATCCATGACATCAAAATATATTATAGGGATATATTTTATGCACTGTCTGACTCAATACTGTAGATGTTTATTTGTTCTCATATATCTGCATAGATACAACACAAATACAACCAAATCCTGGTAGACTTTCTCTGTAGAAATTGACAGATAATTCTAAAACTTACATGAAATAGCAAAAAGGCCAAGATAATTTCATAATAAAGAAGAAAGCTTCAGGACAGACACAGACTGATTATTAAATCTACTATGAAGCATCAGTGATTAAAACAATGTGTTACTGGGGCTGGAGAGCTGAAAAAAGCACTGGCTGCTCTTGCAGAGGACCCAGGTTTGATTCCCAGCATCCACATGGAAGCTAATAACTGTTTGCAACTCCGGGTCTGGGGGATCTGATGCATTTTGACCTCCTCGGGATTGCCCAACATAGGTGCCCTTAAAAACAAGGAAGCAATACACTCATACACATAAAATAAAAAGAATAAATAAATCAAATATTTTTTAAAAAGATGTCTTACTGCATTAGAAAAGAAGTAGGGGATCAGTCAAGATAAAATCCACCAGTAGATTCACATTCAAACCGATTTTGACAAAATGAAAGGGTAGTAGAGAAGTGGTCATCAATAAATGGTACAGAGACAGTAATACTTTATATACAGTACATACATGAAACTTTGTATGCATACCTTATACTTTGTAAAAAATTAAATGATTAACTTTGAAAGTTATTACATAGAATTATAAAACTAAAAATCTTCTGGAAGAAAATAGAAAACATTTTCATTCTCAGTTCATACCACAATTGCCTAGATACACAAAAAACATGAACTGTGAAATTAATTGGTAAATTGAACTTCATAAAAATAAGACTTCTATGCCAGGTGTGGTGGTGCACACCTTTAATCCCAGCACTCAGAGGCAGAGGCAGGCAGATCTCTGTGAGTTCAAGGCCAGCCTGGTCTACGTAGTGAGTTCCAGGACAGCTGGACCTACAGAGAGACCCTGTTTCAAAAAGGCCAATAGAAAGGCTTCTGTTAATGAAACAGCATTAAGGAAATGATAAGAAATATAGAATGGGAAAGAAATTTGAAAAATACACATTCTACCTAAAGGACTTACAATTCTACTATATAAAGAACCCTAATAAAACAACAAACACAGAATGCTTCAAACTGAAAAGACATGAACAAACACTTTGTCCCAAGTGAAGATACACATGATGAGTCAGTGCTCAAAAAGGTCCCCAGCATCACTGGTTAGCAGGAAATGTGTATTCAAAGGAAGGAGAGAGGACATGGGGAAGGAGGGAAGGGAGGAAGGAAAAAAGAGAAAACTCACAAAGGTTGATGAGAGTTAGTTGGGAAAAATGTTGAAAAGGCTGCAAAGATGGCTCAGGGGGTGAAGTTTGTGCTCAGTGAACATGAGGTCCTGAGTTTGGTTCTACAGAACCCATATAAATCTGTGTAGAGTAGTGTGCCTGCACTCCTAACGCAGTGCACAGCTAGTCTCTAGACCAGCTACTTTGGTGTACACAGTGGCCCAAAGCAAGAGACTGTTTCAGATAAGGTAGAGGTTGAGGATGGACAGTGGAAGTTGACCACTGATCACACACATGTTGCATAGATATGCTTGCACTCACACATATGAAGAGAGAGAGAGAGTGCTAAAAATTAACAAGAATATAGAGAAACTCTTGATAGGATTGCATCTGTAATGTTATAGCCACTTTGTAAAGGTTTGGCAACTTCTGGTAAAGGCATACCCTACCTAACAGCCAATGCTTTCACCAATAACCTGGCAATGTACCTCCTTAAGAAGTGTAAAAGCACCCATGTACATCAAGAATTGCCTTGGAATGTTTTAGCATTGGATTGTTCTAGCAGCTTATTTATAATCACTGAAAGTGGAAAAACTAGAAATATCCATCAATAGCAAACCAGTAAGCTGTACAAAGAAATATTGCTTGGCAATAAAAAAGAGAAAGTTGTCACACAACAATATTGAATATGAAAAGCTATTATGTCAAATGATGGAGTTGAGACACAAAAGACTGTACACTGTATTATTCCAGGTATAGGAATTCTGGAACAGGCAAAATATCAGAGGTAGAAATTAGAACAGTGGTTTCCAGGGACAGCAGAGAGGTAAGGAATTGCTTACACAAAGCACAGGATACTTTTGAGGGGTGGAAACTTCTAGATCTTAATTATGATGGTAGTTACATCCTGCATACATTTATACAAGACTTCTAGATATATGAACCTAAAAGGGTGAATTTTAATGTATGCAAATTATAACTCAGTAAACTGGACCTTAAAAAAGATTTTTGTTATTAGCTAAAATTTACATACTGATACATGCATAGATGAATAATTTATTTGTCAGTTCCATTTAGCAATAACGAACTTCCACATTTGCATAACACCTCCTTTCAATTTGTGAACGACTTATTTTTTTCATGGAAGTCTTACAACCCCACGAAGCAGGCAATCTGCTCGTTTTAGAGATGAGTCCTTTCTCTGTGGTTCAGAGGGCTAAGTGGTATGCTTTGAGTCACTTAGTAAATCTTTTTCAAATTGAGTTTCTTCTTCATTTCTCAAGGAAGGAGAAAAAAATATTGTTGTGAGCATGGCTCAGGGTTCGATTGCTTGCCCAGCTTCTTTAACTGCTGCATTCATCCTTAGCCATGAGTTAAAAATATGCTTTACCATTCTTCTAATTTTTATTTTTTGGTTTTGACTTATCTGGTCTCTCTCTTATCCCTCTGAATAGATAATATTTCTGCTCGATGTCTTAGACCAATTCTATGGTCCAGACCAACTCTAGAGCTCCCGATGCTCTGCTTAGCCTCCTGCTAAAACTCAGCATTTTCTCTGAAATAGAGATCTCCAGGGAAAACTGTCTTGATACGTTTAGAGTCACTCACTCACTGAGAGGGTACTGGGGCATGATACCTGTTCTTCAGGGTGAAGGAGGTACATGGTATAGTTAGTGTCATATGTAATTAATCTCTGTGAAATCGTTAGCAACGCCTATAGAGCTATATGAAAAAGCCATATTGATTTCCTGGGATGAGAAGCCAGCTGGGAAACTGGTGTGGGAACGCGAGGAGGTATATGGGGTGGAATAAGAATATCTTGTTGAGATCCTAGGGTAGAAGCTCAGCAGCTCCTTCATCAAAGTATACAGAGCTCAGATGGACTCTCTGAGCATTCCTGCCACGCTCTGCCACTGCAAGTCTATGCAGTTTCCTGGGGGGAGAGGGCACAAGGAGAGAATACAGAGAAGGTGGAAGAAACTTTTCTTTTTTATGGTTCTCGAGATTGAACCCAGAGGCTCACATACAGTAGGAGTTATAGTAGTGTTATACCAAGGATCTACAGGCCCGGCCCTGACATAAGGTCTTAAAGGAATCAAAATGCAGTATAGGAAGCAGAGACATAAATGATTCTAAAGGGGATATTTATTACACTTTGCTATTTATTATTATTATTATTATCATTATTATTTTGAGTTAGAGTCTCAGTATATTGCACTGGCTAGCCTGGAACTGGCTATGTAGATCAGGTTATCCTCAATCTCATAGAGGTCAACTTATCTCTGCCTTCTGAGTTCTGGGATTAAAGATATGTGTCACCATGCCTGGCCTAATGGGGATATTTTGATGTGGAATGAGAAAAGAAATCAGAAGGAAGATGATTATAGATGCATATCAGGGCTTATATCAGATGATGAAGAAAGAATTTGGTAGAAAAATAGAGAAAATAGCAAGACTTGACTTGTCTGTGAACATAAATTAGACAAAGGAAGCTCATATGGGTGCACACATCTGTAATCTAGTACACAACAGGCTGAGGCAGGAGGATCATGAGTCTAAGGGGAGCCTGGTCCACATAGTCAGACCCTGTCTAAAAATACCTAAATAATGGGGCTGGAGAGTTGGCTCAGTGATTAAGAACACTGGCTAATCTTGCATAGGACCTGGGTTCAATCCCCAGCATCCACTTGGAAGGTAATAACCATCTGTAACTCCAGTCCCAAGGGAATCCAACATCCTCTGATCTCTGTGGGTGCTGCATGACACAGGTGCACTTAACACATTCAGGCAATACACTCATACACATAAAAAAAATACCTAAATAAACAAGACAGTGAAAAGTGACAAGAGCAGGTGAAAACTTACATAAATATTTCCAACATGTTAGCCCTGAAGTGAAGCAAGGAATTTGATGGATGAAACTGTGCAGCCAGGCCTCTCTTTAGGAGTGAAGAATGAGTAAGGCTTGAATCATCAGCTCCGCTGGGAGAGAGGACGGCCCGGGGCCATGGGTAAATCCCAGGTAGACATATAGTTCTTGAAGAGACAGGAAAACCAAAGAGAAAGAGTGTCTCAGAGAGGGTGAGGGAGTTGTGGAGGGAGTGACCATCACCCGCAGGTGTGAGCAGACCAGAAAGCACAGAGAGGTGATGGTGGCGAAAGCTGAGAGGCGATGGATGATTAATGCACCGAAGGAGTCGCACACCTCGTCACGCACGGAGATGAAATTTAGAACAGCAGAAGAAAGGAAATGACAGGAGTTGCTCACGAACATATTGTGAGTGTCTTTGCTGGGTGGTTTTTGTAAAACGGCATGGTTGAAAGTGTGACCCTTGCAGGGGAAACCTTACAACATAGGGGGCACCAGTTAGTAGTGCTCTTCCACACACGCTTCAGATTCTCAATCATTATAAAATTGGGGTCTTCTGTTCTCAACGGCGGCAACTAAAATAAACCAGTGCTGTTGACAGAGCGTGCTCAAAGGCAGCTACAGGTTCCATTCCCCTTGGAAGCTTAGAATAAGTGGGACTTGGGGGGAGGGGCACAGGTCGGATCCTTCCTCTCCCATCCTTCCATCAATGTGTGTCAGTGCCTTAGCTAGGGCCTCATTTCTCTGAATACCTTGGTAGCTGTAGGCCACCGGAACTTCCTGCAAGCTTGTTGCTGGTCATGACACCCCATCAGTCAACCCTTGACCAGCTCTGTTTCTGCTACCTTTCTGACTAGGTGTAACTTTGCCATAGTGTTGTTGCTCAAACTAGTTCCCTGCCTTAAATATCCCAGATCCTCTGAGCTCAGTTAAAAAGCTGCTTCGTCCTGGTCTAGCAAGACCTGGTTTTGTTCTCATGTGGATGGAACTGGTGGATGAGGAGCCGAAAGAAGCAAGGGTCTTCCACCCTCCCCCCCCTAAAAAAAACCCCGAGAGACCCCTGAGGATCAGATCCTCAACTGACCTCAACAAAACAAAACCTTGGTTAATCTGAGCTATCTGTATGGCCTTAAGCATCCAGAAAGAAAGTACAACCAGAAATAAATAATAATACCAGAGAACCTGGAATGCAAACACAAAACTTGAGATCTTAGTAAAAAGACAAAAGAGAGAGAGAGAGAGAGAGAGAGAGAGAGAGAGAGAGAGCACCGTTGTTTGACCTGTCTACAATTCTCACAGGCAGGTGCATATGCTCTGTGGATACCACTGTTTTAGGCACTCCTCAAAGACATGAGATACAGCATTTTTACTTTTTAGCCTTCCAATGTGGACTGAGGACTGCTGAGATACTCAGCTTGTGAACTAAGCAGCTAATGGGAATTCAGCCTCCTCAGAATATATACTGCCATTGTTGGAATACGTCAGCTGTATCATGGAGGCCAATGCAGGGGGATCATGACAGGACGTGTGCTTACTCGACTTCATTTGGGGGCACAATATTTAAAGCAGAAGCATGTCAGTAAGGGTTTCCTTCTGCATAAGGTTTTTTTGTAATGTAATGTCTTAATTATAATCTACCATCAAATATTTTAGGAATATCTTTAATGTTTAGATACTATATTAACAGCATGCAATAATTACATCATAGGTTCTCAAGTAGAGGCAGTCTATTGCAAAGCCCTTCTCTGCCGCCAGTTATCATAGGCTGCTTAAAGTTAGAAAACTGGATAGAAACACTGAATAGTGTAGAAATGCACTTTGCTCAGTAATACTTGAGTTGTTATAATATTAGACTATCCATTTGGTTGTTACATAAAATCCTTAACTTTAATTGATGGTTGTTACCGTAATAGTATACTGCCTGTATTTCTTCCTCTAGTAATGGGCTTTATGTGCTAGATTTCAAGATCCTTGAGCCTGGGCAAGTGCACAGCCTTTAAAAAATTTTTTTTATTAATTTTTGTTTATTTCCGTATGTGTATGAATGTACTGTCTGCATGCAAGTCTGTGCACCCGTGTTGTGCAATGCCATGGAGGTCAGAAGAGGGTCTTGGATTCCCCTGGAACTGGAGTTCTCCTGGAATTGGAGTTTCAGATGGTTCTCGGCTGCCATGTGGGTGCTGGGTATCGAACCTGGGTCCTCTGTAAGAGCGGTTGGCGCTCTTAACCGCTAGGCCATCTCTCCAGCCCCTAAAAACAAACATGGTTTACTTGCACAAAACTGATCAAATTTAATGCCCTTGAAGTGTTTTTTGTGGGTGTGAAACAAATGGTGAGAGTTTGAACTGTTCCTTGAAATTAAGTCTACTTAATCTATCAAATCATGTTCATGCCCCGATTTTATGTACTTGTATCTATCAATAAACATTGTGAAAAATAAATAAATAAATAAATAAATAAATAAATAAATAAACAAATAAAAAAACTGCTTCCTGGGGTAGAAGATGGCTCAGGCACTAAAGTGCTTGAGAAGCAAACATGAGGAGCCGGCTGAGTTCTGGAAGGTTCAAGTCATCAATGCCCGGAGTGTCCTTCCTCATGACAGAAGCTGACACATGACATGAGGCTTGTAGTTAGGATTTGTTGATTCGTTATACTTTGAGGACATTCAATTTTTTTATTTTAGCTTTTGTGGTTTTTATTTTTTTATTTTATGCATACAAGTGTTGCAGCTGCACATATGGAAACACGCCTGTGTTACGTAGTGCCTACAGAGGTCCAAAGAGGGTGTCGAACCACCTAGACCTGGAGTCATGGGTGGCTGTTAGCAGCCACGTGGGTGCTGGGTCCTCTGCAGGAGCATCTTTCCAGTCCTGACTTTGGAGGATTTTTTGTTGTGGGAAGTTGTGAGTCAAGTTTTCTGCTTTCCAAGGCTGACTGACATGGGAAAATTGCACATCACGATGGTAACCCTGGGTCTGGTGGGAGAGGTTTCTGTCCATGGACTCCTGGTGACTCCGTCTTCTGAGGGGGCAAGGAGATGACTTTGGCCTCAGCAGGGCATGGGAAAGGAGGATCAGGGGTTTGGTCTACGCCCAACCTGTTCTGCTCCCTTTATGTTTATGGTGAAGGTGGACATGGCAGTCAGGCTTGATGTGCACGTTATTTCAATATGTAGTGCTGACTGCGGTGACAGAATGCTGCATTTGGGGACAGCAGCTATTACTATTGAAAAGTGGTATCAAATGCCAGTCCAGTCTGCAACTATATTATTACTATGACATGAAGACATTCACATTTTCCTTTTCTGCTATTTTTAATTTCTTTCCTGTATAAGAAAAGTGTAGTCGGGGCTGGAGAGATGGCCTAGCGGTTAAGAGCGCCGACCGCTCTTACAGAGGACCCGGATTCGATCCCCAGCACCCACATGGCGGCTGAGAACCGTCTGAAACTCCAATTCCAGGAGAACTCCAGTTCCAGGGGAATCCGAGGCCCGCTTCTGACCTCCGCGGCATTGCACGACACGGGTGCACAAACCTGCATGCAGACAGTACATTCATACACATACATAAATAAATAAAATTAATAAAAAAAATTAAAAAAAAAAAAGAAAAGTGTAGTCAACGTTCATATATCTGTTGGCACAGTGCATTCATCTTTTCTTGTGTGGCTCTATTGCTCTCTCTCTCTCTGCCTTGCCATGTCACCTGTATCATCAGTGACACCTGACTCTAACAGTCAACTTTTCTTTTTTTTATTATTTATTTTTTGGTCTTTTCGAGACATGGTCTCCCTGTAGCCCCAGCTGTTCTGGAACTAGCTCTGTAGACCAGGCTGGCCTTGAACTCACAAAGATCCACCTGCCTCTGCTTCCCGAGTGCTAGGATTAAAGGCGTGCTCCACCACACCCAGCCAGTCAACTTTTCACGGAACAGATTCTAACCAAGTCAGAGAGAAGGATGAAAGGAACTCGGGGCTCCAATAACCTGTTGGATTCTTCAGCAAGCCAAGGTCCTATTCACTGATCACATTTTCATGAAGGAAATTGCCTTTCCCTGAATTCTATTTTATAGTCATTCTGATAATGGCTTAGTGTCCCTCCCACCCCTGACTCTCAGTAATTTTGTACTTCTCATTCCTGGCTCCCCAAGACTGTTCTCTGGAAGTATTCTTCCCATGTTTACCCATTCTTCTCAGAGGTCCAGCATACCCTAGTCAGTGATGAGTGGTGCCTGTGGATTTCAGGTCTCCCTTTTGCAACTTTGAACCAGAGGCATGATTCTGGAGCTCAGGAGACATGTCGTATGGTTGATGATCGATGCAAGAAACGGATGGCACCCTTAATTGGTTTCATCGCAGGAATATTTAATAAAAGGATTGCTGGCCAATCCGTGGACAGTGTGGTGGCCATAAGAAATGGTGCACTGTGCTGGGGCTAATAGAGGTTTGAAGTAGGAGGGCGGAGCCTGTTCCTAGAGTCTTCAGGGTGCTGTATGGGGAGAGTCACATGGAGAGGATCCCTCGGTGGAAGTTCTGATCTTCAGGGCAGTGCGATGCCCAGCCTGTGGTGAAGGGCAGAGAGAGGCAGGAGAGCCAAGAGCCCCGCCTGTGATCTCCTTGCTCCGTTAATGTCCTCCTCTGTTGGAAAGGAGGGGGAAGCTCCTTGAGAGGTGTCACACAGGGTTGTATGGAGTGCAGAGTACATCTTGTGGAGGGAATGGAAGATGAGATTTCACAGAAAGAAACTTTAAGGAAGCTAGGGATAGATCCCCCTCTGTCTCCAGCACCTCATTACCTCATGTGGAGCAGCATGCGTCTATGACCTCATTACATCATGTGTAGTGGCATGTGTCTATGACCTCATTACATCATGTGGAGCAGCATGCATCTATGACCTCATTACGTCATGTGGAGCAGCATGCACCTATGACCCTAGCACTCTGGAGAGGGGAGGATCAGAAGTTCAAGGTTGTCCTTAACTACACATCAAGTTTGAGGCCAGCCTGGGCTACATGAGGCCCTATTTCAGAAATAAAATAACTTCAAAAGAAAGACTGCAAAAGACTTTAAGAACCGGTTGATTTCTGTATTTCATAGACAAGAAAGAGAGCCATGGGCTTATTCCAGACAGAATGTAAGAGAGCGTAAATTCTCCCATCCTCAGCTCTGTTCCTTCTGCTCCTGTGAGAATTTTGGAGAAAGATATCAGAAGAGGAGTAAGGGAAATTAGCCAAGTATCAACTTATGAAGAATGCTTTGAGTAGGTGCTCAGCTTCTTCTAATGCCAGATGAATTTAAGTGAGTTCATCATAAATTATGATCGGACATGTGGCTAACAAATAAGTGCATTGGTTGGAATAATTAAGGTAGCATTTGATGTTATAGAATGTTGACTGCCTTTAGACTTGGCCTGATAATCAGCCAGCTCGAACAGAATAACTTCTGTATACTTTCTGATTCTAGCCTGGCTCTGCGGCTCTCTGAGATATGGTCTCAGAGGTTAACTGTAAATCTAGGCTCAGTTGTGGAGACCAATCATGTTTAGGTGCTGTGTTTCATCATAGGCAGAGAGAAAATGGCTAATTGGTATACACACAAATACACACTCATCTAGACCTGGCGCTACAAACACATGTATACGTTTGCAAATAACCCCTAGATGTATAGGTAATTACTTTTTTAAATTAATTAATTTATTTATTTTATCAAATCTAGACCCGTGTCCCCCCATCCCCCTACCCCACCAGAGCTCATGCATTCTGCCAAATATGCTTTTCATCTCTTTCTCAGTCTTTCTCAATATTCTCCATGTGGAAGTTGACCGTTTTGAGCAGAAGTTCACTGTTTCAGTCAGTTCTTTGATGCAGTCCTTTCTGTTGTTGTTGTTTCCAGTATGCATCACTCCCAACTGCTTTGGACAAAAGCTCAAGGGGCCATGCACAAGAAATACTTACAACTAGGTAATTGGCACTAGCATCCACAGATGAGGGATACTATTCGTCGTTTGTTTTTCTGGGACTGTGTTACTTCACTCAGCATGATGTCCTCTAGCTCCAGCCATTTTCCTGCAAAGCTCATGATGTCATCTTTCTTTACTGCTGCATAGAACTCCATTGTATAGATGTACCACATTTTCTCTATCCACTCATCAGTTGAGGAGCATTTGGGATGGTTCCAGCTCCTTGCTATTGTGAAGAGAGCTGAAATAAACATGTCCATGCATGGGTGAGTCTTGAGGGTACATGCCTAGGAGTGGTATGGCTGGGTCGGGTGGCAAGTTCATTCCAAGTCTTCCAAGGGTTCTGCACATTGCTTTCCATAGTGGCTGCACGAGTTTACATTCCCACCAGCAGTAGATGAGTGTTCCCCTTTCCCCACAACCTCTCCAGCACTTGGTATCATTTGTTTTCTTGATCCTAGCCAGTCTTATTGGAGTAAGATGATATCTTGAAGTGATTTTGATTTGCATTTCCTTAATGATTAGCGATGTTGAATACTTCTTAAGGTGTTTCTCAGCCATCTCTAATTCCTCACTTGTGAATTCTCTGTTCAGCTCTTTGCTCCATCTATTGAGTGGGTCATTTGTTTTCTTTCTTCTTTGTTTTTTTGAGTAGTTTATATATTCTGGAAATCAATGCTTTGTCAGATGTTTCTGCAGTGAAAGTTTCCTCCCACTCTGTGGGATTTCTCTTCACTTCTAACAAAGAATATCATTCCTACATAATATGAAGAAGTTAGAAGCTTGTAATTCCCCTCCAGTTAAAGCCTTTAGGAAATGAAAGCATTAGAACTGGGGGAGCAGTGTCTCATTATTGATACTGTTCATTCACACATGTCATGAACACCCGTTTATTGAGCACTGATTATAAGCTGTTTTGCCAATCACGAGAGAGAGAGAGAGAGAGAGAGAGAGAGAGAGAGAGAGAGAGAGAGATAAAGGAGATGGAGAGAGTCCATGCCTTGTTTCATCAGGTTGGCACAGAAGCCATTATACTGACAACCAGTGAGGCCTGTATTCCATCTTCTTTCCTGTTCTACTGGTGCCTGAACATATGGCTCTCAAATATAATAGAGGACTATTCGGATGTACTTGAAGTTGCCGTATTATGTTATGTGAAAATTGGTAGTTTTTAGGTGACAGGTGAGGGGAGAAGGGAGCAGTTCCTGGCCAACCCTTAGCTTCAAACTCTATTTTAAATATGGCTTGTATTAGATATCAGATTGTTACTTACAGACTTTCAAACCAACTATTTCTAAGGTCAGTAGAAATTACAGCCATGTTAGAACAGGAAGAAGGAAGAAGAACTTTGACTCCCTTCTAAGTAATTTGAATCCTTGAATCAGAAGCAGCTCCTTATCTCCCTCTGAACAGAGCATATTCACATTCAATGACTAGATATCAGGTACCTGCTATTTGCAAGATGCTTTCAAGTAAACTGTTTAATATTCACAGTGACTCTGTGAAGGGAGGATGAGCCAGCCCCAGTTAAGAAGCAGGAAAATGAGGTCCACGTGATTGACTTCCTTTCTCCCTCCTCCACCCAAGATAAGTGTCCAAGCCAAGTTTCAATACCAGCTCTTTGGCCTTTAGTCATTTCTTTTATCTTCATCATGCCATAAAACCTTTCTATCTAAATAGTTTCTAGTTTTGCTATAGCAGTTAATTTCCTCATTGCTGGACAAGAAGCAACTTAAACAAAGAAGGGATCTGGGGCTGGAGCAGTGGCTCAGTGGTTAAGAGTACTGGCTGTTCTTGCAGAGGACCCAGGTTCGATTCCTAGCACCCTCATGACAGCTAATAACTGTCCATAACTCTAATTCCCGGATCTGATGCCTTCTTCCGACCTCTGTGGGCATTACATGCACTTACACACATGCACTTATACACATGCACTTATACGCATGCAGACAATAAACTCATACACATAAAAGTAATAAAAATATAAAGATAGGTGACAAGAAATCTCACATCTGCACTAATCAGGAAGTAGAGAGAGGTGAACGTTGATGTTTGGCTCTGTCTCCTTCCCCCCTTTTTCCTCAGAATAGGACCCCAGCTCATGGGGTGGAGTCATCTCCATTTAGTGTGGCCCTTCCATTCTTTATTGAATCTCTCTTCCAGCACCCTCATGGACACACCCCAGGGTGTGTTTCTTGGGTGCTTCTAGATCCACTTACACTGACAATGAAGATGAACCACCACAATTGTTTTCATTTCCTCATATTTTCTACTCATCTGTTGGTAGCATTCGGAGAGTCTCCCAACATACTGGACATGCTCTGTTAGAGCTCTTATCTCCAGACAGTGATTTCCTCTTTGTCTGTCGTGGCTCCTTAAAGCAGAGGCAGGCAGATCTTTGTGAATTCAAGGCCAGCCTGGTCTACAGAGTGAGTTCCATGATAGCTGGGGCTACAGGAAGACCCTGTCTCGAAAAGACCAAAAAAAAAAAAAATTGGATCTCTTTTGATTTTGTGTCTCCTCTGGCACTTAGAAAATGATAAACACTTATCAAATAAGCCAGTTTTCAGAGTAATTCTAAGAAGGAAGTTATCTCACATTTTACAGATGAAGGAATGGAAGGTTAGAGAGCTAAAAAAAAACAAAAAACCCCAACTGATCCAAGATCACATAGCAAATGAAGAAGAAAGGCTGGGGAGATGGCTTAGTTGAGAAAGTGCCTGCAATGCAAGCATGGACACTTGAGTTCAGGTCCCCAGGACCCATGTAAAACTCTACATATGGTCCTGTGTGTTTGTCACCCCAGTGCTGGGGATGTGGAGACTCGTGGGTCCCCAGAGCTTGCTGGCTGGCCAGCCTAGCTGAATTAGTAAGCTACAGGTGTAGTGAGAGACCAGGTCTCCAAAAATGAGGTAGAGAGCAACTTAGGAGGATATTTGGCATTTAATTCTGGCCCCACATGCAAATACACACATACACATACACACATGTGCACATACACATGTGCACACGCAGAGAAATGTATGCACACACAAAAGAATAGAGGTAACATAATGCATGACCATGAACGCTGAAGCTTTGTCCTTTCTACTGTAATCCAATGTGATTTTTGCAGGAGAGTTTTTCTTGATGTGTTTAGTGACTGGGAGTTATCCCAGGCTATGAAAACAGGCTTTCTAAACCCTAGTGTTCTCAGTTTAGTTTGGCTCAGGCCGTTTATCTGTGGCTTTTAACACTATTCTCTGGAGGATTCCTGTGGGTTGAGTGGTTCATCCCCTACTTCTGCTCTCTCTTGTTCCAATATTCGTGAATTCCTTCCCACTTGAGGTTTTCCTGCTTTTATGTTTCTCCGTTCAACCTCCCATTATTTTCTTTACCTGTCTCCTCTCCTAATCGTTGGGAACAAGCCAATAATTTTTATTAACACTTGGAACTGCTATTTCACTGTTAAAACAATAAACACAATTGCCCTAATCCACTGCCAAATGGTAAGAAGAAGAATCAGGTTTCAAAAGCTTTGGGTTTCCTTGGGGCTGCCTACACTGTCCTTGGAGGCATTAAAATTAATTATAATTAAGAGCCAACTGTGTGCAGATGTTAGAAGAGAAACTTTGAACAATTATAGAATATTAAAGGAAGAAAAAGTCAGCCACGAGGAGTTTCTGGTAGTGAGGGCACAGTGGATCTTATGTTTGTCTTACAAATTTCCGTTAAAGTGCGCATGTATAAAATGATGTATAATCCTCTATTATTTGTTGAGAACTTGGGTGATGATGGAATTAATACGGCTTTGTTCAGGAAGCAGGATTAAGCTTAGATAGGAAACCCTGGATGTGGCCGCTGGAAGTGTACAGAACAGAGAAAGAGCCCAGGTAGATAAATCGATGGAGAGGGGACAAGAAGACACTTACTCAGGAGAGTAAGAAAGGACTTGGCAGAAACAGCTCCACAAACAATTCCGAACCATTTCAGCTACCAGAAGAGGTAGACAACTTCTCACAGAGCATCTGCAGGGCCAGTGGACCTGGGAGGGTGAGGAATTCCTCACCTGAATTATGAGAAGGATTGGATGGTTTACTTTCTGGGCCCGTGGTCTGGGTAACTGTTCCTCTTATCTTTTCCTTCTCCTCCATCTCTCTTGGCCTTCTTGAATACATACTTCCTTAGAAACAACCTGAATTAGGATCTGCTTTCTGTGATTTTCCAGCTTCATCATTTATGGTTTCTATGATATATTTATGTGCATTCTCCACAAGAGTGTACGTTATTCATCAGGACAAAGGAATCTGTTTATTGGCATGTAGGCCACCCAGTTTAAAAACAGACTTGGCATGTTCATAAGACATCCGGTAGACTTAGCTTTCAGTACTGATTTCAGAGGGGCCCAGTCTCAGTAGCTGCCCACACTCTCCAGCTTGTCACCCTGTTCCTTTCTGAAGAATGAAGGAGACAGGGAGCTCAGAATGTCTGAAAGAGGAATGGATGGTGGGATCCGGTGAGAAGGAAGAGTTGAACAGAACAGAGACAGAGCTGCCAAGTTCAGAGCCAGCCAAAATCAAAGGTTGGCTGCTTTGATGTCTTATTTGTACAGATTTAGATGGTGCCTAGTGGTTATAAACCCTAAGTACATGGACATTTTTATTCATGGGTATTGTTATTGTGTATGTATGTGATGTGCATGTATGCATGATATATAGATGCATACATGTTATGGAACACATATGGAAGTGAGAGAATTTTTTGGGAATCTGCTCTTTCTTTTCATTATGCGTTCGGGGATTGAACTCAGTTCAGCACAGCAAGTACTTTCACCTGTTGAGCCATCTTGCCCCTAAGTATGTTTTGGAGACTGAAATTGGGTTTTCAAACGGGCAAAATGTGTACAGACCTTTGTATTTCCCTGCTGGAAATGGATACAGGTCTGGTTTCTTCTAATGGCATCAGACAGAGAAGGTTTGCCATCTGTGCTGCCCACATTGCCTGCTGCGGATGGCTGGTGTTCACCATTTGTGACTGTTTCAGTTTCTCTTCAATTGCTGTGACAAAACACTCTGACCAAATCCACCTTGGGGAGGAAAGGGTTTATTTGGCTCACATCTCCTGGGTCACAGTTCATCACTGAGGGAGCCCAAGGCAGGAACTCAGGGCAGGAACCTGGAGGCAGGAGCTGAAGCACAGGCCTTGGAAGAATGCTGCTTACTGGCTTGCTCCTCTGGCCCATGCCCAACCTGCTTTCTTATACCGTACACAGCAACCTGCCCGGGGTGGTACCACCCACAGTGGGCTGGGCCCTCCCACATTGCTCAACCATCAAGATAATACTCCACAGACATAGCCACAGGCCAGTCCAATGGAGCCAATTCCCCAATTGAGGCTCCCTCAACCCAGGTGTGTCAAGTTGATGCTAAAGCTATCCAGCACAGTGATCTAAGCCAAGCATTCTGACTCCAGAACCCATCTCTAGTTCAGTGTTTGCCCTGGTCAATCACACACACACACACACACACACACACACACACACACACACCATACATATTTACATCTATATCATTTACATCTGTATATCTATCTATCATCTATCTATCTATCTATCTATCTATCTATCTATCTATCTATCTATCTATACATAGATATGTTGTTTGTTTGCTGTTGAGAGTTTCAGGCTGACTTCACACTAGCTATCCAGCTGAAGATGGCCTTGAACTTCGATCCTTCTGCCATGTTTTCCCATTACTGGACAGTGGGTGTACATCGCTATGCCGGGTTATGCACTGCTGGGCATTGAACTCAAAACTTTATGCATTCAAGGCAAACACTCAGCACCTGAGCTCCCCCCCCCAAGCCCTCTGATCCTAGATATTTAAATTTTGTTAAAAGTATAACTTAAAAACCCAAGTGACTTGGAACTTAAAAAAATACGCCAATGAGTAAATTATTTGGGTTCCATTTTATAGTCAGCTTAATCCAACTTCTGGCTCATTGGCATTATTGGTTCAGATAAGGGTGTCTTCCTTGTCTTCTTGGAATAATTTTCAAATTTTCTCTGTAGAAGTTTTGTTAGGACTTTAGAAAAATTAATTCTTAATTAGTGTACAGTTTCTGCTGTCATGAAAAGTCAGTTGATATTTTTCTAAGAGGACCATTTCTCTATGAGCCTTGTACTAATTCAAACAGTTCTTGCATTCCATTGGAATTTATATGTGGATACATGTGTTATTAATGTGATAACCATTTTCCTCTTTCTCTTTCCTATCTTTGAAATGTATGTACCTGGTGCTAGTGTGGGCTGGGCACATTAGACAAGTGCTCTACCACGGAACTACAACCCCAGCTCCTTAGACATTTTTATTTTGAAAACAGAGTCACTCTAAGTCTCTAGTACTTTTGGTCTTACTTGGCCTTACTAAGTAGTCCAGACTAGCTTTGAACTTACAATCCTCAGCCTCCTCTGTACTGCTAGACCCAGCTACAACTTTTACTGACTTATCAGGATTTCCTGTAACACTCCTAAAGTCATCCTCGCCAGGCGTGGTGGCGCATGCCTTTCATCCCAGCACTTAGGCAGAGGCAGGCAGATCTCTGTGAGTTCAAGGCATCCTGGTCTACAAAGTGAGCTCCAGGCTAGCTGGGATTAAAGGGAGACCCTGTCTCAAAAATAAATAAAATAAAATAAAATAAAATCACCCTCGAATTTTCTCAGTGTCCAGGGGAACAGAATCTTAAGTTTTCAGTATGTAGCTTTATCAAGTGAAGACTTGGGATCTATTCCCATCATTAAAAAGTTTTCTTAGTTTAAATATTTTCTCTAGTAAGGAGATGTGTTCCAATCTATCCAATGAGTTTTCTCTGTTGTTTGTGATTGCTCGTGTATATCTCTCCCTTGGTCCTTTAACACTTAATACATAGTCTATCCCTCATATTAGGCCAACCTTCCATTCTTGGTATAGATCACACCTCATCATTGTTGTTAATATAGTATTGTTATTTAGAAATATACTATGTGTTTCAATGAGCTAATATTTTATTAGCTTTGCCTTTATGTTCTTAAGTGAAAGGATCCTATAACCATCTTTCCTTGCTATGTCTGAACCTGTTTTAGATCTTTTTATGTGGATGAGGCTGGGGTAGGGTGGTAAGGTTGCTTGGAAGGAAGAAACTAGAGAAATGGTATAAAGGAATGTGGGGCTTTGGTGTGTTGAGGTTGGGAGAAAATCCAATCTGGATAAGTATATTTAATGGTTATTTTATTCAAATTTTCTACATTCTTTTGTACCTCTTACCCCATTTGATATTTTTATTAGCTATTACTCATTAAACTTAAGATCAAGGTGTTTACATAATACACTTTCATTATTTTTAAATTTCTGCCTTATATGCTGTTATCTTTGAAAAATATGTATTTCATTTGCATTTTCTCTTTTTTTGATTAGTCATTTCACACTTTGTCATTGTCATTTAAAATACAAGTTTTGGTTTCATTATGCTTGTCCTATTTACTGTCTTTCATGTCTTCATTTTCCTCTTAGAGTTGGCTTTTAAGTGTTCATTAAGTGAAACATTAGTTAGAATTAATGATATTTTATTTTCTTAGAAATGTATTAAAGGTATAGTTTTTCTCTCTAAACTGCTTCAGTTTTACTCTATAAGTTTTGATAGCATTTTACTTGATATGTGGTTAAAGGATTTTTAAATTTTCCTTTATTACCTCTTTACCCTTAGAGTTATTTAATAATCATTAGTTTCTTTTTATACATTTTAAATTTATTTTTATTTTATGTATGTGAGTGTATTGCCTGTATGTATGTAAGTGCATCCATGTTGTGCAGTGCCTGTGGCAGTCAGAAGGGGGTGTCAGATCCTCTGAAACTGGTATTACAGATGGTTGTTAGTTGCTGTGTGGGTTCTAGGAATCAAACTGGGGTCCTCTGCAAGAGTAGTCAGTTCTCTTAACCACTGAGCCATTTCTTCAGCCCAATCCTAAGTTTCTCAAGAAGGTCTTGAATAAGGGATGTTTTAGCTTAAATATTTTTTAATTTTTTAAAAATTTATTTATTTATTTATTTATTTATTTATTTATTTATTTATTTATTTATTTATTTGTATGAGTGTACTGTCTGCACATAAGTTGGGGCACCCATGTGCCAGAGGGATAGCACAGCCGTTAAATGCTAAGGCTAACAACCAAAAAAAAATTTTTAAATATGTCTTAAAAATACACCCTTAAATTAAAAAAAAATAAAATCTTTAAATTTTATTTCTAATTTAAGCACATTATAAAAATGAGAGTTATTTCATTTTGATTCTATAGAGTTTAATTGTGCATTGTTGTAGATTTAAAGCTGGTATATAACGGCTGTGGAGATGATTCAGAGGCAAAGAGCAGGAGCTGTTTTTCCAGATGACCCAAATTTAGTTCCCAGCACTCATATTAAGTGGCTCATAACACCAATAGCTCCAGTTCCGAGGAATCCAGTGCCTCAGTGTGCACAAACCCACACAACATACACACATACACATTAACTAAAAATAATAAAAATAAATTTTTGAAAAAAATAGCGTTTATTCCCTTATATGCATTTATAGAGATCCAGATTAATTCAAGCTTTTAATTCATGCAATTCATGCTTTAAAACATGTTTTCTTATTTAATATGATCTTTGTCTATTAAATTTATTTTCCCCCAATGAAATTTTAGCTGCTGTTTTCTTTTTTTTTTAATTATTTTTTATTTTTTATTATGTGTATGAATGTACTGTCTGCATGCAAGTCTGTGCACCCGTGTCGTGCAATGCCGCGGAGGTCAGAAGAGGGTGTCGGATTCCCCTGGAACTGGAGTTCTCCTGGAATTGGAGTTTCAGACGGTTCTCGGCCGCCATGTGGGTGCTGGGGATCGAACCCAGGTCCTCTGCAAGAGCGGTCGGCGCTCTTAACCGCTAGGCCATCTCTCCAGTCCCTAGATGCTGTTTTCTAAACACCAAGCTTGTATTTTTAGATTCGCATGTTCATGATTTTTTGTTTTTTTTTTGGTCTTTTTGAGGCAGGGTCTCCCTTTAGTCCCAGCCGGCCTGGAACTCACTATGTAGCCCAGGCTGGCCTTGAACTCACAGGGATCCACCGGCCTCTGCCTCCTGAGTCCTGGGATTAAAGGTGTGTGCCACCATGCCTGGCGTGTTCATAATTTTTAGATAACCTTGGTACCAGTATGACATCGGATGTCTCCTTTGATGTTTTCATCTTTGTATTTTATCTTGTCTGGATATTAAAATTTTGATAGATAGTCTCACAGTGACCTTCAAACAGATTACACTCACATATTATATATTTCATTTAATTTATGCACCTGGAGCTCTCGTTTCCCCTGCTCCCTGTGTGTCACCTTTTAAAGCTTGTGCATTGTCACTTTCTCCCTCTATTGGTAGCTTGGGAAACTGGGCCCTGCCAAGTGTGGTTCTGGTACTATTTTATTAGACAAAAATCTCACCGTGTACGTCAGGTTAGACTCAAACTTGCAGTCTTTGTGCTTCACTCTCCTGAGTTCTGGGATTACAAGCATGTGCCAACTATGTCTGGCTAGTTCTCTCACACTTTTAATCCCCATTTTACAACCCCTTGTATTCTGACAGTCTCCTGAGTCACTCCAGGTAGCATTCTGACTAGATGGTACGTGGGATCTTTGACTTCAAATTTCTCATTAAATTCTTGCTTCCTGTTGGACTTTGCTCACCACTCAGTTTTCTCTAAGGAAAGAGTTGGTCCATCTGAACTGGATGCATGTTCCGTAGAGACAAGTGTAGATTGTTTGCTGTTAGAGCCATCCCACAGCTTAAAGCCTGTGATGTGAGGCCAAGGCCTTGTGACTGGGTCACCCTGTGCCATAGAGGCAGAAAGTTGAAAAGGTGGCCAACCGGCCCAATTCTGCTGTCTTTTTGCTGATTCTGTTTGTATTCCTTTATCCTGGTCCTCAGTACAGGCCTTGGCCTGAATGGCTCCTAAATTCAACTACATGACTGTCGAGCTGTCAGCAGAGTCTGCTGTTACTCCGAGGACATTATGTGACATCTTTTTAAGGAAGTTCTATCCCGAGAGAACTGATGTCTCTTGCCCCCTGTGCAGTTCCTCTTAACATTCCCCTCAGCCTCTGTCTGACATCCCCCGCCCCTTACTTGCTCACTTTGTACTGTCATAAATAGCTACGCTCCTTGAACAACTTCTGAGAGCTTAAATGTAACATCCTTTGCATCTGTAGAATATTTTATGTTCTTCAAAGACACGTCCATATACACATTATCATTTGATCTTCACAAAACCTTCTAGGTATGTAGGTTAGGTATATTATCCTGGATTTACCAATGATGAAACAGATACATCAATTAGGTGGCTTTCTCATCCTAATGTACTTCCTTATTGTGAGACTGGTTTAAATCCCAGGTTGGTAATATCCATCCATCCATCCATCCATCCATCCATCCATCCATCCATCCATCCATCCATCTATCCATCCATCCATCCATCCATCCATCTATCTATCCATCCATCCATCTATCCATCCATCTATCCATCCATCCATCCATCCATCTATCCATCCATCCATCCATCCATCCATCCATCCATCCATCCATCCATCCATCCATCTATCCATCCATCTATCCATCTATTTATCCATCCATCTATCCATCCATCCATCCATCCATCTATTCATCCATCTATCCATCCATCCATCCATCCATCCTTCCATCCATCTATTCATCCATCTATCCATCCATCCATCCATCCATCCTTCCATCCATCTATCCATCCATCCATCCATCCATCCATCCATCCATCCATCCATCCATTCATTTTTCCCACCTGTACTAAGGAAAAGGATTTTTGAGTCAGTCAGACTTGAATATGAAACTTGATACTATCTTTGCTATATGATCTTGATCATGTTGTTAACCTCTCAGATTAGTTTTATCACTTGTAATAGATGAAGAATTATGACTTACAATGTTTCTATAAGAATCTAATAATGCATGAAAGTCTGCCAGTCATAGCATCTGGCACAGAGTAGGTTGAACTACTTGAAATGCAGAATGGTCTTATATCACAGTTTTATGCATGCTCTAACCTAATGGTAGAAGCCTAATAATGGCTATAATTTATAGAGCTTTTCTCCTGTTTATTATGGGTCAGTGCTGTGTCCCAAGAATATAAATAGAAACGAGACAAGATATTCCTTATGGGTTTGTACCTTCTCTTAGAGAGTGGTCCTGAAGGTAGAGCCTGCATTTGTGGCATCCTCAGCACCAAAAATAATGTGTGGGTTAGGGATGTAGGTCAGTGGTAGGACACTTAACTACCACATACAAGGCCCTGGGTTTAATCCCCACCAGTTGGGGAAAAGATAGAAATGGGGGACAAACATTGTCTGCAAGGTTGTCAGTGCTCAATAAATGACTGTTGAACTGAAAATGTCTCTGCTTATAAGGAAGTTGTCTACTGGTTAAGAAAGGCAGATACATACTCATGTAATTGCACTAAGATACTGTAAGTATTAGGTAGAGCTACGTGGGGTTTAGTGAGAAGGTAAAGGGAGCATAGACATTTCTCCTGGGGAGGGTGAAATGCAGGGGAGGGGAGTGGGCAAGACTTCAAAGAACAAGTGCATCCAAACTAGTTGTGGTCTGTCTGAAGAAAGGAACCACACCATTTATCTTGGACTGCATGCATTCTCTCAAACCACCCCCCACCCTCTAATGTCTGAAATTGAGTTTGCATGCAAAGCAGCCTCTTTGTGTGTCTAGCAGTCCCTCTGTTACTGATATCTCCCATAATGTATTGCTTTGTAAAGTGCTTTGCTCTCGCCCGAGTATAAAAGAGATGCTTGGCAAAACCAGATCCTATTCTTTGAATGCCACCAGTAGCCATTGCATAACATAATGTAATATATTGTGTGAGAAGAAATAGAAGAACACATATTTTAAAGAGTGCAAATAAAGCCCTCAGAGTGGGAGAGCACAGAGTGCATTAAAGTTAATAAACTGTCATGGCATCACCGACCACTTTTAAGTGCGAAGGAATCTAATTTAAGGACTTGTTACTATAGCATTAGGATTCCACGGGAATGAAACGAGCCGCTAGTTTTGCCAAATTCTAAATCTTCGGGTTCTTCTTGAGAAGCAGGCCTTGGAATTGAACAGACATTTCTATTTTGGCCCTCAGTTCTTTGAGATGCTAAATTCAACAATCTGCCACTAAATATTCAGTGCTGCTCAGGTCTCTATATAATCTGTTTTTCCTTAAACTCAGGAAGGAGGCACTCAGGCCCTGGTAGACCAACCATAGGTCATCACCCTGGGTTTTGAGGACCCATGGAAGCATTCCCTGTTTCCACAGAAATACAGAGACCAGAAAGCTGTCAGGAGTCACCTTTGCCCAGGTGTGAACCACTGAGCTACTAGAAGCAAGACAATCAATACAGGTCTCCTCCTTGGCAGCATTGAAGGATGATTACAATACAAGGGTTCCAGAAGGTTTTCTGACAAGACCTGGATTTGGTTTTGTGCTTCATCAGCCACAAAATGTCTCCAGCATCTCACTCCTGAATCACTAATGCCCTTTGTGGTCAGTCGGTTCAGCTTGAATACTTCCCGATCTTTCTTTGTTCAATACCTTCATTATCATTTATTTTCCTTTTGTTAGCCAAACTCTTCGATTTTTACATTCCTAATATCTTCCCCCATTTGTCAAATAAGCAGGAGTGATTATACCATGTTTTCATATGTGATAAAAAGATGAGAATCTCTGATTCTGGTTCTGGGTGCAGTTTGTAGGGTATTTTTCTTGGCAAGTAACAGTGCCGTATTAATCTATTGGTTATTGGCGTTCTGGCATCACACCTTTAACTGTTTTGAGCTTCAGTTTCTCCATTTGGGAAATGGGAATAAATTGTCTAATTTGTAGATATTCTATGGGGTAAAAATACATTGCATAATAAAGGACTATTTAGAGCAAAGAAACATAGGTAGGACATATTCTAACAAAATAAGATGATCTTTGGCAAGTGATGAGAAAGACAAATACTTGACGCTTATATTCTACAGTGTTCCATACCCTTAGTCTGCTGCATGGTGTAAGATTTAGGAGCCCATGTGGAAGTTAAAAGGGAGGAATTCTTTGTAGGAAAAAGGTGGTGAGTTTTATGCAAATATATAGCCCGTCATTTCAGGAAGTTTCTGCTATAAGATGGCAGTAGAAATACAATAGATGGAGCCGGGCGTGGTGGCGCATGCCTTTAATCCTAGCACTTGGGAGGCAGAGGCAGGCAGATCTTTGTGAGTTCAAGGCCAGCCTGGTCAACAGAGTGAGTTCCAGGTCAGCTGAGGCTACAGGGAGACCCTGTCTCGAAAAGACCAAAAAAAAAAAAAAAAAAAGAAATACAATAGATGGGCTGGAGAGATGGCTCAGCTGTTAGGAACCCTTGCGGTTAGCTGCTCTTGCGGAGGACCTGGGTTCAGTTCCCAGCATCCACATGGTGGCTAACAACTGTCCAGTTCCGGGGGGCCCGATGCCCTCTTCTGACCTCCAGAGGCATTGCATGACACAGGTGCACTTAAATGCATACAGGCTATACACTTGTACACATTAAAAAAATGAAAAAAATTTTAAAAAAGAAATAAAATAGAACTATTTTCAAAGATGGCTCTAGCATGACTTAACTACCAGTAGGATTTATTTACTCGTTACCATATTTTGATGCATAATGTATCAGAGTATACTGCTCCTTGAAATACAGTAATTGATGATGTGAAAGGCAGTGTGTGCTATATAGAGGGATGGATACAAATCAGAATATAAAAATCAGAAGGTTGGGTTCAAGATTGCATCATTTGGGGTTGGTGAGATGGCTCAGATCTTCAGAGTCCTTGCTGCTCTTGCCGGGGACCAGAGTATGGCTCCCAGCACACAGACCAGACAGCCAACAACTGCCTGTGATTCCAACTCCTGGGGAAATGATGCCCTCTTCTGGCCTCTGCAGGCACCTTCACTCATGTGGCATACCATCATACAGAAACACACACACACACACACACACACACACACACACACACACTCTCCCTCTCAAATAAATATAACATATAATCTTAAAAAGAGAGGGATTGATTCACTTTCTTAGTTCATAGTCTTGCACAGGTTACTTAACATCCTTGGGTCTTGGTGTCAATATTTATAAAATGGCAATACTAACACTCATCTTAATTTTTTCTCTATTGCCCATAAATTGCTTGTTCTCTGATTTAATGGTAAGAGACAGATCCTGAAAAGGATGAAACTATGGCCAAACGAATGTGGGGAGTCTGGAGCTTCCTGGAGTCACCCCCTCCAGGCTGTGGTCTGTGGCCAGCCTCTGCTCAGTCCCTCCCAGTGTTCACTTGGCTTGCTTCTGCCAAGAACCTGAGTGGCAGGGGTCCCTGGGAGCCGCAAGCTCCCTTCTGCAGTCCCCAGTGTGTGTGCTCCACCTTGCCACTATTTGCTGCAAATGGCTTTCACAGCTGCATCTTTTCTTGCATAGCTCAATGATTTCCAAGGTTTTTGGAGTTTCTTTTTCTCTCATTTGCCCGAGAAGACCTCAGAGTCAACAAAAGTTGAAGTTCATAATCAGTAAAAGGAAATAAGGTCCCTGACTCCCCATCATTCAAGACTCTTCAAAGACATGTTATGTCACATTTTAACCATCCTCTATTTGTATTTGCAGGGAGTCGACAAGTTGAAGATGAAGCCCAGAACAGAGTGCTGTTCTCCCAAGTTCTGGTTGGTGTTGGCCGTCCTGGCAGTGTCGGGCAGCAGGGCTCGTTCTCAGAAGAGCCCCCCCAGCATTGGCATCGCTGTCATCCTCGTGGGCACTTCAGACGAGGTGGCCATAAAAGACGCCCACGAGAAAGATGACTTCCACCATCTCTCAGTAGTGCCCCGAGTAGAACTGGTCGCCATGAACGAGACGGACCCAAAGAGCATCATTACTCGTATCTGTGATCTCATGTCTGACCGGAAGATCCAAGGGGTGGTGTTTGCTGACGACACAGACCAGGAAGCCATCGCCCAGATCCTTGATTTCATTTCCGCCCAGACTCTCACTCCCATCCTGGGTATCCACGGGGGCTCATCTATGATAATGGCAGATAAGGTAAAAGAGGGTTTTGCTCTGAAGAGCAAGTGATACAATGTTTTTAAGGTTAAAGATGCAAATTCACCGGGGTACATCAAGTCAGGGAACAGATAAGAACTAGTCGAATTGTTTGCATATGAAAGTGCGGAAAAGGTTGCTGGCATGTAGCCGCTTCTGTAGTTCAGAACAGGTTTGTGTTTCCATTTACAATGGGCTTACTGAAGTAACTAAGAGGGGGTTAGAGCCCTGGTCGATGTTTTTGGCTTTTTTTTTTTTTTTTCCAAATGGGTATGTGAAAATGTCCTTCAGCACTCTAGGGCATCTTTATTCTTCCATAGTAATGTATGTTGGCCATACTAGTTTCAAGAATTTAAAAAGAAAATTCCCGTGAAGCAATTTCTTTCCATGAAGACCCAAATGTCATAATCAAGGAAAGTATCCACATGAAATACAGGGTCTGCATGTTCGAATGGATTTTAACCCCCAGAATTGTAACAACCATGTTTTCTCCGCGATTGGATTTGAAGGCAGTGGTTTTAATATTGGTTGTACATTGGAATCACTGGAGAGCTCTAAACACCGAGTCTGTCTCACCCCCACAGCATCTGATTATCACCCAGGTCACCCATCTGAAGAGCTCCTCAAGGGATTCTAATCCACAGTTAAAAGCTGAGGATCATTGTTTTAAAGCCTTGAAAAACATTTGCTGCATCCATGTTAGATTAATTGTCTGATGACAGACAATTCTCATCTGACGTTGGCACTTAGTCTCTCACCACAGAGAACGTGTTTTGCTTTTTGATTTTAGAGTTACTTTCAGGTTTTCAGTTGTTTCTCTTTGCTTTATTGATCAGTGTCCATTGTTTAGGTTCTGTACTTCTCAGATCTATTCTTTTCAGCCATTTGTTTCTGAGACTGTGTCTCATTCATGTCACTTTACCACAAAAGGGCCACATTTATCATTTTTAATCACGTTGGATTTTTAGAATTATCTCCATCTCCATTGTCATCTTAAAATTCGGTACCATCACTTTCAAAATTGCCTTGAGTTTTCTACGTAAAGGTTATGCTGTGGGATCAAAAAATGTTTGTAATGCCTCTGAACCCTCCCCCCCCCCACAAGTACACAACTCTACCAGCCTGAGAGCTACCACCAGAGCACAGCGGGTTTAGCAGAGGATAAATCATGTGACCACTGTCGCCATCTGCTGGTGGCAGGAGAGGTCACCTTTGTTTTCTAGAAAGGTCAGGTTGAAAGCAGTAAGCTGAGATGCTTCAGGATCACAGGAGAAAGATATCCCTACATTCCTGAGGTCACAGATAAAAATGTTAGAAAATATACTGTCACTGTACCCTATATCCAAGGCAGTGAAACGAGAGAAAATGGAACCAAAAAGCTCTCAACTGTGACAGAACCCACTGAGCGTTGGCTTTGAGTAGACATTTAAAAATACTGTTTTCCATGGTAAATTATATTCGGTTTCATGCATGGTATTAGGAGGGTGCAGTATTTCGTTGAAAGAATGTTGATGTGGTTAAAAGCCAAATTTTTAAAATTATAAATAAGTGCATGCTTTTGTGTGTGTGTGTGTGTGTGTGTGTGTGTGTGTGTATACAATGGATACAAATTTTTGTTGTTGATCATTGGGTGATTGAAAAACCTATGTTATTTTTCCCAAGTAGGGGAGGGGGTTATGAATAATCTGGTTGGGTAAATCCATCTGGTACCTCTTGCAAATTCTTAGTATAAATACAAAAATGCTGAACTGAGAGGCAGCCCAGGTGGAGCCTGGCTTCTCATACTCCTGGGTGCATCCTAGGTGCTCTGAGCGTCTTCATCACATGCTAAGCGATTAGTGCTTGCATGCATTATTTTATTTAATGTTACTGAGATAAGTGGCATTCTCTAATCTTTCTCCTCCAGATGGGGAAACCAAAGCCCAAAGAGAGTAAGTAGCACATTCAAAGTGATTTATAGGAAGTGGCAGCCACACTCTAACTTTGGTTGCCAGTTGGGTGCTGTTCTGCCCCTGAAGGAAAGGAGCAGGTGAGGGACAGTTTCATAAACCTTACTCTGCTCCTTTCTCTTCTCTCTTCTGTGGCATTGTGAGAGAGGTCATGTGACAGGAAGTAGTTAGTTCATCATTTGATTCAATGTCAGGTAATAC
The DNA here is from genome assembly GCA_009823505.1 of Rhizomys pruinosus. NCBI lineage: Eukaryota > Metazoa > Chordata > Mammalia > Rodentia > Spalacidae > Rhizomys > Rhizomys pruinosus. The sequence goes on along the minus strand of VZQC01002229.1, from coordinate 534,661 downwards.
AGGAGGCTCATTGTAAGAGAGGGTAAAGAAAATCAAGTGGACCATAGTTCCAGAGAACCTGCTGGTGACTGCCTCCAGGGTGAAAAGGGAGGATTGACTTGCTAGGGTGGATCTTTGGGGTCAGCTCATGAGATTCCCACCCTGGTCACTTATCTCTTCTTCCTGTGTCTGTTGCTACTTCATTGCCAAATCCCATCCTCCCTACTCTTCTCTCTGTTAGTAAAATGAGGTAGTCATCCATAGTTTAGAAAAATGTCCTAAAATAATTTAAATAATGTCTGATTGGGTTTTGGCCCAAAGACAGCAAAGAGGAAGGAAAGAAGAAGGTCTTAGTAGCCAGAAAGTTGCAGGCTCGGTCACCAGGGAGTTGAGAGTGGCAGCAGAGGTAGCTGTCACAGGGACAAAGTCACTAAGAAGACAAAGCAATTCCTGGAAGTTGTGCCAAGGACCGCTCATAGGTTCAGGAGATTTACAAGAACACAAAGAAAGATCCAGAGCTGACCCCCCCCCCCAGTTATAAGGAGAGAAGTTTGGGCCTCAATATCTAAGACCACTTTTGTGTGTTTTCAAATAGAAGTATACCTTTAAATACCATGACCCTATATTGTACATGGAGAATGGGATGCATGATTTGATAACTACGAATTGACAATGGCTCCACGGGACAAAGCATTTGAAAATGGAACTGATGCCATATGGTGTCTGTTTAAGATTTTCACTAGCTAATTGTAGAGTGATAAACCTTCCATTTTACTTACCCTTCTAGGACATAGGTAATTACCATGCTGTTTAATGATTTCCTTTTTGCTTATTAGAATGTTAAGTCCCTGTATTCGAGGAGCTGTTGATGCTTGAAAGGTGCTGTTGTGACAGAAACTTCTGATGAAATAGAAACATAGTTCTGCATTTCAGCATCTGCTTAAATATATGGTCAGTTTTGCATATGTTAATTAATAATAAAGCATTAATTGGTGTTCTGCTTTTTCAATGACATTAATACATTTCCTGCTATGGCAGAAAGGAGTACAGGAAGTCCGTGCAGCAGTTACTAGGAGCCCAGAAGTTAGAGTCAGAGTTGGTTTCAACCCTCATTTCCCAGATGTGGGGCTCTGCTCCACTCTCCCAACTTGCTGCCATCGACCTGGGTTTCCTTGGCTATTCATTGGGGATAATAATATACCCGCAACTGGATTGTTGAGGGTTCAATGAGATACTATATAGCATGTACCTCACCAAGTGCCCCACATAACACTGAAAAAGAAAGCTCAGGAGAAAAACAATCTGGAAACGGGCTCTGAAGGATGATGCTAGAGTCTGTTTTATCCTATCCGGGAAGTTGAGATTCATTAGAGTATGGAAGCCTGCCTTGGCCTAAAGGGGTGCATTCAGTTAAAGCCAAACTTTAGCTAGAGAAGAACTGAAGCTCTTCTAACAGAAGACTGTTGAAAATAGTAATGGAGAATTTTTAAAAATGTATGAGGTGTCGTTCGGCTGTTCCTCACCCGAGAATAAAGAACCTGTTTTATTTAGTATTGCTGTAATTGCTTTTATTCTCCTGAAATCCTGGATTTGGGAAACCTATCTAAAAGCGAATGATGAACTGAGGAACTAAAGCTAGATGTGTTTCCACTTCGTTACAGGAGCTCTCTCGATTGATTGGCTGAAACCTTTCTTGAATTTTCACATTTTAGCTGGGAGATGTTAAGTAACCAATCCCAAACGTCACAGCTCTTGGCAGTGGATCTGGGATTCAAGTCCCAGAAATATATGTTTTAAAACCCATGCTTTCTGTGTATAATTTTACATCATAAGACACTGAATTAAGAATTATAAGTCCCAAATTTTAATCTCCATTCTAATGAGCTTTGGGGATTTAAGCAATCAGATCACTTAAGCGATATGAAGCTCAGTAGACAGTTTGTAAGATATAAATTGTTTTCATCCTACCCAATTTACATAATTTTCAAGATAAAAAGAAAGTATGTGGAAAATGTTGGAAGGGTACTGTGGAAACAGACACTTTACGGGGTAGTAAGGTAAAGAGCACTGATACGGACTGTTGGAGTCCCTGAAAATTGTTCTGTCACTGCCATCAAGGACAACGAAAATGGCTCGGATAGGAGATAGGACACAAAACTGAAAGATGGAGTTTACAGTAAGGTAAGGCAAGAGAAAGCGAGATCTGATATCTGGAGCTGTGTGAGGGCCGGGTCTGGAGGAAGATGGGTTGATCGGAGTGAAGGACCCAGGCTGAAGCATGGCCCTGGCCTTTCTGTGGTACCTTTTCCTTTCTAAATGGTGTGATTTGGAAGTGATCCTTTAAGGACTACTCTCATTATTTTTTGTGCATAAAAATGTACTGGACCGCTCCCTCTACTCATATCACTCTTCTGGAGATTGTGGCCATTCATTTGGAGAGAGCAGTTTAGCCCCAGATGCCGTCCATTTGCCCACGTGGATTTCTGCAGCCACCAGCTTGGAAACCACAATGATCACGGGCTGTGCATATGTTTTTTGTTTTTTCCTTCCTACACTTTTTCCTTAATCTCTTTCATCTCTCAGGTTTTCGCCGTGCTTTTGGAGCACACACTAATATTGCAGCAGTTCTTGAATGAGGAGATTTCGCATGTAGTGGTAGGAAGAGAAGGTAAAGACACTACCCCAGCCTTGTGCCTGCATCATGTTTATAAGCATTTTAGTTTTTCATGCAATCCTATGAGGGTAAATGGTAGTGGTAGCATTTCCTTTCTGTTGATGGGAAAACCAATGTCCCTTGGTCAAGGCCCAGTAGCTACACGAATTTTGGAACTGGGAGCTGAGCTCATGTATGGTAGACTTTAAAACCTTTCCCCAGTTCAGACACTGAGGAAGGAAAGGAAGAGGCCAGGACAGGTTTGCCTGCTTGGAGTTGAACTCCTCTCCTGAATTCACTTTCTTCTTTCTTAAGCTCTACTTTAGGGGAAAGATGGGTAAATAGTTCTTTTGGAGGGATGTAGGCCTCAGTCCCATGCAGGTTCTAGATCGTTCTAACTTCTTTGATGGACTATGTTCCTTGTTGGCCTGCACAACTTTTCTGTTCAAAATCAGGCTTTAAAAGAGACAGGCACTTGACACCCAGGTGAAGTTTTAGTGCTTGTAAAAATGGAAGACCTGAGCATTCACAGGAATAAAAGTGCCCAATGTCCTAGAAAGTTACTTGCAAACATTACTTATTCCATCTTTCAGGAAATTGACTGTGTATCTGTAGAAAGACAGTGGTAGAGCACAGAGAGATTGCTTGCGTTGGAACTCGTAAACTTGGGCTATATTTGTGTCCAGCCTTTTGACCTTGGTTATGCACTTGAAGCTTGCTGACCTTCAAGATCTCCAAATGGGGGAAAGAAAAGACCAGTTCACACCAATGTCTGTCATTTCCCTAGACAAAAGTAATTTCTTATTCTATTCTAAATACATATCTTTATATTTACATACCACTGTACCTTTCACCACTCATCAAAGAAATTTCTTTTTGCAATAGATGGAGACTATGACAAAGTTGCACAACTGTTCAAATTCAGAAAATGTGTCTGTGAGGTGGCCAACCGTAAGTGACACATCTACAATGCAACCTGTACACCTAGGGATCAGGGACATATCAGAAAAAAAGCGGTAGAAAGAATGTAAGAGCTAGGACAAGACACCTGCTGCTATCTTACTCATTCTAGACATGATAGGGACATTTTCACCAATAAAATCTCCATAGTAAGGTTGTCTAAGAAGATCTTCATAATGACAAAACCAGTCGACAAGCCAAATAGATAGGGAAAATTTCATGAGGTCACACCTCAAGATGGAGAGCTACAGGCAATCACTGGATGCCGATGGAGGGAGAATCAGTTTTCTCCAGGTACTAGCTCCCCGAGAAGTTATTTAATCCCAAGTGGGTAGCCCTAAACGAAGGTACACAGGAACACCAACCACTAAATGGGCCCAGTGCATTATGTATACACACATATATAAATGTACATATATACACACAGGTATATATATTTACATATGTGTATATGTATACACACATATATATACAGATATACATATATATTATACATGTCTGTATAATTACACATATATACATATATCTGTGTATATATGTATATGTGTATTTATATCTGTGTGCATATATATGTATATGTATGTGTGTATATATAATATACTGGGTCCATTTATGTATGTATGTCATGATAATCAAGAAAGAGGAAAAGAAATTAAGAGGGAGTTCAGGAGACATGGTAGGAGTTGGAGGGGGACTGGGAGGGATGGAAATAATGCAGATATAATGTTAATTGTGTATAAAAGTCTCAAAAATAAGAGGAAAACCTGTATGTGGTTCACAGTGATTAGTGAGCCTTCTGAAGGAAAGAACATGATGCTTTTTAAAAACAAGGCCTTTACTATGTACTATCATATATTTTCAAACATCAGTCCTGTCCTAAGTCTTTGAAGAAAATGGGGTTCTCATTTCCTTCATTAACTGAAATGGTTTCTTTCATTGTATCTCTGGTGGCTGAGCCCTAGCTCAGTGGGTTCTGTCTTTATTGTGTTGCTTTTGCTGGTTCTGATGTGATCAGAATTTGCTGAGATTTTCAAAGCGGATGTTGTGTGTATACCATAAATGAATAGATGTAAGAAGTATCAATAGCATAGGAAAAAAATCTCAGCAGAATAAAGGTCTTTGAATTTATGTTCAGACAGAAGAAAAAGTAAATTATTAGGTAGGAAAATATTAAAAGTACAAAGTAAGAAGTAGCATTATGTTTCAGACTCCAGGACAGAGAATTTACTAAATGATACTAGCCAGGTTTTGATAGATTACACTGATAGTGTTGAAAACTTTTTGAATTATGATTTCCAATCCAAGAGTATATATATTTTTAATTTTTTAAATTAACTTTATTTATTTCTGTATGTGTATGAATGTACTGTCTGCATGCAAGTTTGTGCACCCGTGTTGTGCAATGCCGTGGAGGTCAGAAGAGGGTGTCGGATTCCCCTGGAACTGGAGTTCTCCTGGAATTGGAGTTTCAGATGGTTCTCAGCCACCATGTGGGTGCTGGGGATCGAACCCGGGTCCTCTGTAAGAGCGGTCTGCACTCTTAACCGCTAGGCCATCTCTCCAGCCCCCCCAAGAGTATATTTTTATTTTCCTTTCTTAGACTCCTGTGATCTGGTCTCTGTGCCTCATTTTTAGATATTAGATATAGGTTTAGTTCAAAATTATATATTTTTATATTCAAGATTATATTTTGATTCTGAAGCTTAAGAGTCCAACATGCAGGGATGTATTAGAGGCTATTTTATTTTTCTGAGAAAAAAGAAAAGATGACTATGATAACTATATCTTACATGCACAAAGATGCCTTATAAGTTGTTTTGCAGTTATGATGAGAAAGACTCACATTGATAGTCATTTATTTATTTTTGTCATGCTCTAGAGATTACACCTCATTGCAACTCATCACCCCACATTATCTGATCCTATATTTTCATTGTGTTTAGGGAATACAGTTTGTATCCATCTTGCACCTGAGGAGAATATAAGTCATAAGAGACTAGTCATGTTTCCTAGGACCTCATAATGGCTTCAACACGTGGGCAGTTGTTAGTATGTCAGAAAATGAGTCTGGAGAAATCCTCTTCTGGAGTGGTTGAGCGGCTGAGTGGAGTAGGGCTATTGTGTAGGGTTCTTTGGACATTTTTCTCATGGTTGGGATGTGGCTGTCCTTGACCTTGGGCATTTTTGTCCTAGTGACTGTCCTTCATGTAGACATCATGACATTGTTGAGGAATAGAAAGGGTGTTCGGAGGGTGTTATTTCAGGAGGCATCTCCTCATTCTTGTCTTACCATCCCAAATGATATCAGTCACATGACCATTCTTCAGAAGGATGCAGTCTCTGTGGTAGGTGACAACTGTGCACAGGGGTAGGAATAGCTTATAAGTGTCTCTTAAAGAAAATTAGTCTCAGCTAATATTCTCATGATTCAAAAGTCCAAACATCACTTATTTTCCCTGCCTCATGTCAAAGTCTGCTTCTGCATCCTTGCTCTTGCAAGTCTCCTCATCTGTTTTCCACAGAAGAGCATCTTACAAACCATCTCCACTTAAGCCCCTGTTGCCATATACTGGCATATAAAACAGATAACACTTTATATTAACATTCGAGATAGAAAATCAGAAAGAAATTTAATTCTTTGCTATGTATACAAATTTTCCTTGTATGAAAAACAAAAAGCCAATTTGCATACTAATAAGATGGACACACTTGTTTCTTTTTACATAAAAATATATTTGATACACAGGAAAGAGAGCATCCTTCATGTTTCTCAGGGCTGACTGATATTTTGAACTCATAATTGTCGATGCAGAGGAAGCCACTTTTCACAAAGACACAGACCAAAATGGAGGATGTTGAGGACCATTCCAGAAATTGTTGCAAATTCTGTCCTGATCTCAATCCAGACTCATTTAATGTTTTTTTAATGGGATTCAAGTGAGCAACTCAAAAGGCAATGTTTTTCTGTTTCTAATAAATATTTCTATTTTCGTTGACAATTTTGTAGGCTCTAATTCTATATCCTCCACCCCAATTCCTCCCCTCACTCTTTCATGATCCACCCCCCCATACCTACCCCAACATCATGTCCTGTCTTGTTCAAATTTTATAATCCATCAACTTTAGTTTGTAACGTCCATGCACTTGTGGGTGTGGGGCATCCACTGGAGGGTGGATGGCCTACCAGGCACCATATTTTAAAAGAAAATTGGTTCTTTCTCCCCCCCCCCGAAACCATGGATTGTCCATTGCTCCTCAGTATCAGGTGGGGGCTCCAAATGACAATTTTAAAAATCAAACATTTTAACACAATACAATCCAAAGATATATTAATACTTACATGTTGAGGAATGATAGTAGAAAATACCATAATTAGACCATTTGATTTCCATAATTAAACCATTATGTTTCAATAAGAGTAGAAAACTTTATAGACACTGTAAAATACTGCAGTTCTTACATAGAATAGTTGCAAATCTCAGCCAGGGTGTTTGAGGCAGGATCTGTTGTCAATGCATGACATGTCAGAATGTACAGTGAAAAACATGCATGTTATGTGTTCAGAACTAAAATTACAGTGAAATCCTACAGTGCAGCGCAGGTGAACACTACTGGAAACCCCTCAGTTCATGTTTGATTTGAAATACTTTTTGGCCATTGCATGTTCAGAAACCTGAACTTGTTGGCAAGTTTTTCGTGACCTCTATATTCAGTTCTATAGCCTCATGTGAGGTCCTGACTCATTTGTCCATGTGAGCTCAAAGCAGACAAAATCCCAGTGTAGACATGAAGTAGATAAGAAACTGTAACCCAACCTAAGGAACTTTTGGCAGCCGTTGGCTGCCGGGAAGGAGAGAGACTCTCTTTCAAGGATGGGGCTTGGTAGGTTTATCAGGGTCCAGTGGATGAACCTACACCGAAGAGCATTTGAAACACAAATTAAGTTCTATAGGCTATCTCTATCTATCTATCTATCTATCTATCTATCTATCTATCTATCTATCTATCATCTATCATCTATCTATCTAATCTATCATCTTTCTATCATCTATCATCTATTATCTACCTATCATCTATCTATCATCTATCTATCTATCTATCTATCATCTATCTATCTATCTATTATCTATCTATCATCTATCTATTATCTACCTATTAGCTATCTATCATCTATCTATCATTTATTTATCATCTATCTATCTATCTATAATCTGTCTATCTCATACATTAAATTGGGTGGGGGCAGCAAGGGGAGGTGTGGGTAGGGGGTACTTAAATCTAAATACCATCAAATTATATTCTATGAAAGTCACAAAAATTTAATTAAAATTTTTAAGTAGTCGCCTTGTGAAACTAGGCCCCTCAGTCATCCGTCATTATTATCTTTTGTCTTCTTAGTTACCCATTTATTCTTCCATCCTGACATCCTTACTTATAGGGGTTCTTAAAAGATGTTTGGAAATGTATAGGGATTTATTTATTTATTTATTTATTTTTTTATGTGCGCGAGTGTACTGTCTGCATGTGGGTTGGTGCACTCGTGTCATGCAATGCTGCGGAGGTCAGAAGAGGGTGTCGGATTCCCCTGGAACTGGAGTTAAAGATGGTTCTTAGCCACCATGTGGGGGCTGGGAATCAAACCTGGGTCCTTTGCAAGAACAGTCAGCACTCTTAACTGCTGAGCCATCTCTCCAGCCCCAGAAATGTATAGGGATTTAATTGGATGTCTCAATGACTTGTATGTATGTCTTCAAATACATCACAGGCACTTAAAACGTGGATACCAGACATATAGAGAATTCTGCAATAGGTGTTAGTACATACCTGGTAAAGAATGATTTCACCTAAAATATTCAGTTTTACCTCTGTGGAAAAACACCTCTATGATGCATAAACACACTCCAGCCACAAGCAGCCAGGAGCAGCTTCCTGCCCCTTATCCTCTGATCCTCGTTTTATAGTTCTGATCTTAAGAGGTAGTCTGAAAGTGTATTTCTACTTCCCCTCCCACTTTCCTCAAAATGCCAAGCTCAACGGATTTTCAAGTTGTTCTTGACCTTCTACAGCACTGAACACTGTTGACCTTTTTGATGCTAGTCACAAAAATTAAGAGAGTAATTTAGATTTATCACAGATTTAGTGGCACTGGACAAGAGACTGTGCAGGTCGTAGGGCATGGATAGCCCTAAAAGCGAGGGTGTCTAGTAAGTGGTTCTGTTTGAGCATGGACACAAAGACAATGACTTGACCTGGGCATGCAGGCCATTATGTTAGTTAGGTTATATAATCTATTCATTTGTAGGAAGAGGGCGTTTGATAACAGGAGTAAGAAGGGGCTTCTGAATGGATAGTGGAAAGAGGAGGTAAGAGGGGTCAGAACCTTGGTGTTGGGGTTTAGGAGCACAGTCTTGAGTGTGGGGGTCAAGAGCAGGGCCCTGGGTCTAGGGGTTCAAGACCAGAATGTTGAATGCAGCACAGCTTATGAGGTGGCCAGAATGGGTGGAAGCAGGGAGCAAGAACAGAATGAGAGTAAGGAGACAAGAGAAACAAGGAAAGAGGAGGACAGAAAGAAGAGAAAGAGAGGGAGAGAGAGAAAGAGAGAGAGAGAATAGAAGGCTCTCTGAAGGGAGTAATTACCAGTCAGGGAATCAGCCAGGCCACACCATCTCTACCCTCAATCACCCCAGTCAATAACCAGTTCCAGTGAAGCCGCGGCCTCCACCATCTTAGGATCTGCACACTTGGTCCTTGCCCATGAATGCTAGGCTGACACTGGTTTTCTGTTATCTGTAAGGCTTGGGAAAATCTCACCAGTGATTCTTCTAAGTCCCAAGTCTCATGCTTACAATTTCACTAAAATTCTGCCCTGGCTTCCCACAGCTTGGACTATGCATCCTCTTTGATCAGGACCCAGGCTACCTCACCAGGATCTCTCAGTCTCCCTGCCCTTGAATAGCAGTGTCAAGCCACACTGAATTATTTACAGCTCTCTAAATGTTCTTGGCTAGTTTACATCTGTATGTCTTTGTGCTGTCTCCACTCCTTGAGTGTCCTCTTCCTTGTCCCCCAGAAACACCTATCCACCTATGATGGCACTTCTTGGGGAATCCTTTTCTGACTCCCACTTGATGGGGTGTGCCAATTCTTTTTCATGTGTTGTATCTATGTCTTATTTATGCTTTCTTGTAACCTGCTCACATACCTGTCTCCTATATTATACAGTGGGTTTGCGGGGGCGGGGGTGGTATCTTTGTGTTCCTAGCACATGCCCTGGTGTTTGACACACAGCCAACAGTTGACTTTAAAAATTTGACCCTCGTTGAACTGTGAACTCTATATGCTCATTGCAGTGGATCGAATGGTGACCCTCCAAAAGATATGGCAAACCCTAGAACCTGTGAATGTGACTTTCTTTTCTCATCGTGATACTGTATCTGTAAAATGTCTGGCTGGAACAACTTGTGGAGGGAAAGGTTTCTTTTGGCTCACATTGTTTTTATATTGATTTCTGTATGTGTATGAATGTACTGTCTGCATGCAAGTCTGTGCACCCGTGTCGCGCAATGCCGCGGAGGTCAGAAGAGGGTCTCGGATTCCCCCCGGAACTGGAGTTCTCCTGGAATTGGAGTTTCAGACGGTGCTCGGCCGCCATGTGGGTGCTGGGGATCGAACACGGGTCCTCTGCAAGAGCGGTCTGCGCTCCCAACCTCTAGGCCATCTCTCCAGCCCCTTGGCTCACATTTTTAAAGATGGTCGTCCATCAGGCCAGGGAAGGCATGGCAGAACACAGCGATTCCCATTGTGGTAGAAGAGGAAGCCGATGTTGTGATTCTGGTGCTGGCTGGTTTTGTCCTTTCCCTCCTTTTGTTCTGTCCATCTCCCACCCCATGACCTGATACTACCCACTGAGCGCATGCCTTTTCCCCTCAGCCAGTCCTCTCTGGAAACACCCTCACTCCTCTTAGTGATTCAAGTTGAAGATGGAGGTTAACGATCGAAGAGCCTTATTCGGAAATGGGTCTTTGTGCATGTAAGGAAAGGCCTTATAATGACATCATCATCTTGTATTATTTGGTGAGCCCTAAATCACTGACTTTCTCAGAAACAGAAGAGGGGAAGACATAAATACATAGGTGAAGTCTGTGTAAAGGAAGGTGCAGGCTGGAGTAACAGAGCCACAAGCCGAGAAAGCCACCAGGATCTGGAAGAGGCAAGGAAGGAACCTCCCCAAGAGTCTTCAAGGAGACGACCCTGGCAGTATCTCCATTTCACGATTTACATAGAAATGCAAAATGTCTGTTTTTGAAAGCCACCAAGGGTGTGGTAATTTGTTGCCATAGTCCTAGCAAACTAATATGCTAATATTAAGAAGAACACCATAATGTCATTGCCTAGGTTGTTTCCTGATTGCATTCCTGTTTACCATGTGACCTTGGACAATTTATTAAGTTTCTCTGAACCTTGTTTTCCTCATCTATAAAATAGGGATTCAAGGAGACTCTGATTTTTATGCCATTTTGAATAAGGTTCAAAATGCTTAGGGCAGCATGGAGAAATGCTCAGTTGGTAAAGTGCTCGCCACACAAGCATGAGGCCCCAGCTTCCTGCTGGATCCCCAGCACCCATGCAAAAGCTGCGTGTGGAGGCTCCATCTGAGGTCCTACCACCTGGAGAAAGGAGATGGGCCGATCCCTGGAGCTCACAGGCCAGTCAGTCTGGCTGAATGGGTAAGCTCTAGGTTGAGTGAGAGACCCTGCTTCAAAAACAAGGTGGAGATCTATGGAGGAAGATACCCAGTATCCAGCTATAGCTGGACACACATACAACATACACACACATACACACACACACACACACACACAATGCTTGGGACAGGCCTGGAGAATACTAGTAATTAATAAGTTTAGGTTGCCAAGAGGTACTCAGTAAGCCAGCATAGAATGAGTGAACAAGATAAACAGACACAGGCAATTAATGACACAATTGCAACTCACCTGTGGTAATTGGGTGTACACTCTAAGTGCTTTTTATGAAAGCAGTGTTTTCATTTTGTGAGTCTATCCAGGCCAGCAACAGTTCTGAGATGAAGTGTCTGTCATCTCCTTAGCTGATCCACTCCTGAAGCCACTTGGTAGATATGTACAAGAGGAGTTGATCTTTTAGCTAGTGCTTCTCTGCCTATGATCGTTTGTTTTGACTTTTCTGTTTTCCATACATTCTTGTGCGTGTGTGTGTGTGTGTGTGTGTGTGTGTGTGTGTTTTCCAGGGCAGCTGATGTTTCTATGCCTTCTGAGCCCACATGGGACAGCTCGCTGAGACTTCCTTTTCTCACACATGCCCTCCTGCATCCTGATGTTTTTCTTCTGTGCCACTCAGCTTTCTTCATCATTGTGACTTGACAGAAAAAAAAAAAAATTGAAGCAGAGGGATGACATGCTTCAGCTCACAGTTTCAGAGGTTTTGAATTCATCACAGTGGGGACTGTATGATGGAAAAGCTCACATCATAGAAGTAGAGTGGAGCTGGGACAGGAAGGAGCCAGGGCCAGATGCCAGCACCAAGAGTGTATCTGCAGTGCAGCTATGCTTACTGCAGCCATGCTCCATCTCCCACAATTCTATCCCCTCCCAATAGCCTATTTAGAGTCTGAATCCATCAGTGGAGTAACCCATCAGTTAGGTCGGGGTTTATGGTTTATCTTTGAAAATGCCCTCACAGACCCAGAAGTCTGATATATTGATATCCTGGGTGCTTTTCAAGCTGGTCACATCTTCTCCACTGTCAAGTCAAACCACTCAAAACTCCTCTTTATTCCCTTCCATTTCATGCTTTGTATACTCATTATTATGACTACGTTTAATTGTGGTTATTTTTTATTCCCCCTCTATCCTGCTAAGAGACTACAAGCTTCGCAAGGACAGGGACTGTGCCTTTTCCCTTTTTGTATTCCCAGAACCCAGCTTACATTTTGGCATATTGTAAGCCCTTAATACCTATTTAGTAAATGTATGTAGGAATTAATTATTTTAGGGCAGCAGATGTGAGTTGCAATTAAGTGTTTGAAATCCAAATGAAAATGGATAATGGGATTAATTTCTCTTGTTACTGGCAAATACGTTCCTTATCTCTCTCTAGACTGCTATCTCCATCATTCTTCCCTCTTCGAATCTGGCCAGGTACCAGCCATCAGCTTGGCCTTCACACCTGTAATTAGGATACCCCTCTCCCTTTGTTTCTAATAGATTCATGGCCAAATGAGGTGCCTTATTTTAGGTTTAGGGTGAAGCAACAAAGCAAATCTTTTATACAGAAAAGCACATGGGTCCAATCATGGTCTTGATTTTTATCGGCACATTCAAAAGAAGAAATGACCTTTGTTTTTTATCTTGAAAGATGAATCTGGGGCTGGAGAGCTGGCTCAGCAATTAAGAGCACTGGCTGCTCCTGCAGAGGACCCAGGTTCAGTTCCCATCACTCTCATGGCGGTTGGAAGCCATCCATAACTCCATTTCCAGGGGATCCAACACCCTCTTGTAACCTCTGTGGCCATTCACAGGAGCATTTACATGCATGCAGGCAAAACATACTAATAGACATAAAAACAATAACAAAATATTTTTAAAAGATGAATCTATACAGTTCTATGATGTGTTAATCAACTAGAAATTTCTGAACTCCATGTTTCTCCATGCATTTAAGTTTCCAAAGATAGTAGCCCAAGGATTTTGGAGCTTCACCTAGCAAATGACATCTTTATTGTTTATTTATTCATCCATTCAAAAATCATTTGTACAGTATGTACCATCAAAGTCTTGGAATCAAGAACCCTTTGCAGCGCTGACTGACAGTTAACACATTCATTAAGCAGTATTTTTCCAAGAGTAGTTATTGTGATTTGCATATTATCTATACCCCAGAAAGGCTCATTTGTTAAGGAATTTTTGGCCAGCTGATAGGTTTTTTATGTTTGTTTTTTTTGGTGTTTTGTTTGCAGGTGACTAGATTCTGAAGGTATTCAGCTAATCCATGTATTAATCTACTCATGGATTCATAATTGAATGGACTATTGGGAGGAAATGGATACTGTGGAAGGTGGGGTCTGAATTAAGGAAGTTAGCCTTTAGTGTGGTAACTTTCTATTTTATTTATTTATTTATTCATTTATTTATTTATTTATTTAATTTATTTATATGAACGTACTGTCTGCATGTAGGTCTGTGCACCTGTGTCATGCAATGCTGCGGAGGTCAGAAGAGGGTGTTGGATTCCCTGGAACCGGAGTTCTCCCGGAATTGGAGTTACAGATGGTTCTTAGCCGCCATGTGGGTGCTGGGGACCGAACCCAGGTCCTCTGCAAGAGCAGTCGGTGCTCTTAACCGCTAGGCCATTTCTCCAGCCCTAGTGTGGTAACTTTGAATGGTTACCTTGTCCCCTATCTCTTCTCTTCTCCACCTCTCTCTGCTTCCCAGCTGATAGGAGGTGAGCAGTCTCATCTCTCACATGCTGTTGACCCTGTGATTTTCTGCCTCGCAGCAGGCCCACTGCAACTGAGCCAGCCCACCTTAGCTGCAACCTCGGCAGCTTTGAACCAGACAAGGTCTTTCCTCTCTTGAGTTGTTTATTGTAGATATTTTGTCACAGTGATGGAGATCTGACTAATACGGAGGTGAGTGCTTTAGTGAAATGGTAGAAAGGACTATTATGGGCTTTTTTTTTTTGACAGGTGGCCTGGAACTCACTCTGTAGACCAGGCTGGCCTTGAACTCACAGAGATCCACCTACCTCTGCCTTCCAAGTGCTAGGATTAAAGACGTGTGCCACCACCCCCGGCTTAAAGAAGGCTCTTAGCCGCCATGTGGGTGCTGGGAATCGAACCCAGGTCTTCTGCAAGAGCAGTTGGAACTCTTAAACACTGAACCATCTCTCCAGCCTCCTATCATGGTCTATTTTACGGTTGTCACAGAAGATCTTCAAACTTGTGTGGTGTGTGAAGATGTCAGTTACAGTGTTGTGATGGAGAGAACAGCAGGTGTTGTGGGCTTTGAAGTGGGAACACATTCTTTAATTTTTGCTTTGGCTATTTTTTTTTGTTTGTTTTGTTTTTTGATGAATAGCAGGAAGGTCAGTTTAGTTTAGATTGAGACAAGTCTGGAGCCAGATCTTACAGAGTGCAAGATGTAGGCAGACATTACCATTTTATCAGTTGGAGTTAGCATCATTCAGTGGGTGGGGTCTGTACTTGCAGCCATTTTGAGTTTGGGCTCTACTTTCAGAAGCTGGCGATTTCTTGCCATGGGTGACCTTCTCTGCTCACTTTTTTCTTGTATCTGTGACACAACTTAATACCACCATTGCCCTAGATGCCTTTATCTGTTCCCACAGGCTAAGCTCTTGACTTGTTAGGGCGGGTCCCTCTTCAGGTCTTCCTTTTACAAACCTGACTTTCTCAGAAATTTAAGTAACTTTTAAAAAGAGCTTTATTTATTTTTGTTTTATGTATGTGAGTGTTTGCCTGATGCATGGGTGTGCAACCTATGTGTGCCTGCTACCCATGGAGGTCAAAAGAGGGCACTGGATCCCCTGGAGCAAGAGTTACAGCTGGTTGTGAACTAAACAACATGGATGCTTCAATCTAAACCCAGGTCCTTTGCAAGAAAAGCAAGTGCTCTTAACTGCTGGGCCATCCCTCCAGCCTCTGAAGTTTAGGTAACTTTAAAGTTGCCCATTGCTTGGCCATTGGCCATATATAAACCTCATATTCTAGTTTGCTTTCGGTTGCTGTGATAATCACCATCACCAAAAGCAACTTGGGAAAGAAAGGATTTATTTCATCTTGTTACAGATGATCACCAGGAGAAGCTAGGACAGGAACTCAAGACAGGAAGTTGGAGGCAGAGACAATGAACACGGCTTTCTGGCTTGTTTCCACGCTCACATCAGCTACTGTTTATATACAGCCCACGCCCACCTGCCCAGGGATAGCACAACCCACGATGGGCTGGGCTTTTCCACA
Source organism: Rhizomys pruinosus (assembly GCA_009823505.1). NCBI lineage: Eukaryota > Metazoa > Chordata > Mammalia > Rodentia > Spalacidae > Rhizomys > Rhizomys pruinosus. The sequence continues at coordinate 519,056 of VZQC01002229.1, read as the reverse complement.
TCAATTATCAGTTAAGAAAGTGCCTCACAGACAAAGATAACCACAAGTCAATCTGATCTGGGAGTTTCTCCAGTGGAGGATCCCTCTTTCCTGGTGACTTGAGCTGCAGTTATCTATTACACCTGGCTTTGACTCAATGTCTGATATTATTTCTACCAGTATTAAATATAACCGTTTCTTTTGTTATTTTAATGAGTTATCTCACTTTCACTATAATAATAATTGTTATTATTATTTGGTTTAATGAAATTTGTTTACAAACTTGAAGACACATTAGTAAAACAATGTAGAAAACTAGACACATGAAGTATGACTTTCTTTGAATTAAATTGTAACCCTCCTTTTAGTTCTTGGGGTTTCCATGTAGAGGCACCATTTCTATAGTTCCTAGATTTGTCACCACGTGGTTGTAGCCCAGTGTCATTTCATCTCTTTATAAATGAGTGACTGACTTCAGAAGAGCCTTCCTGGGAACGGTGCACCAAGAATGAGGTTTTGAATGAGTGTCGTGGGCATAGGAGACAGAGCAGTGGCCCAGCCAGCTGGGATAGCTTGCCTAGAGCTGAGGAGTCTTGGCACACCCCCAAGTCCTCATGGCCTGCCACCATGTGTCTAGGAGGCATTCTGTTGTCTTGGCAACATGTTCTGCAGAGTTGTAGGGAGTAGCAGCCTTTAACCTTTCAGTATCATGTTGCCAGGACAACAGACTTCATGCAAAGCCAAGCTCACTGTCTCTGCATGTGGCTGCCTCCCACCCTGCCCTCCTACTCTGCCTGCCTACTCTTATTTCCACCGCCTTCCATCTGTGTCTCTCCACTTCTTCTGTCTTCATAGATCTGCTGTCTACATATTCCTTCCAGTGCCTTCCAACCCCACCACCCTGTTTTTTATTCTCTTACCATTCATGGGTTCTCATTGAAGCAAAGATTAAAAACTGCCCCAAACCAGGGCATTATGGGAATGAAGGGGTTAACGATATAAGAGAGGGCTAGGGAGAATTTAATTTAGATTATATAGTTTGGTTTAGGATATGGTAGAGGCTCAGCCTATGGAATCAACAGATGAGTTTTAATTTTATTATTATTTTCATACAGAATATCTGACTTTATATCCAAGAGTTCTGACTTGATAGCTTTGGGGTAAAGCTATCATGAATTACTGTTTTCATAAATTTTCCTCAAGGATCCTGAGATACAGGTAGGTCTGGCAAACTTTGCCAAATAGAATACCCTTACTTTTTAGATTATAAAGTTCTGTGATGGTTTAGGATCTACTTATTGAGCTTTCTATGGTCTCCAGTAAAGGCGTTTGATTAGGGGAGAGAAGAACAAGGGGAAGAGGAGAGGAAGCTGAAGGAGAGAATGCACAGAAAGAAAACAGAAGGAAGCAGGCTTTAGGAGAGGAAGAGAACCCTTAAATGAGCTATCAGAAGTCACGTTTGATAACTTTACTGTGGTTGTCGGAGTGGGAGTGGGCTGTTAAAGGGCTTTGTCTGGCGTTGATGAGCATGTTCTTTGGCATATGTTTTAAATTCTGGAGTGGAATAGATCTAGAGTTTCAGAAGAGGTTAGCTTTATACAGTTTCCTTTAAGAAGACCCAGATACCTTCTTCATGTTAAGTGTTACACTTTGTGTAGTTGGTCTTTTGCATGCAGTTAGTCATTTTGATCCTCCTAAGAGATCTAGGCTCAAAGAAGAAGTTTTATTTGCCTTCATTACAGATGACGAAACAGTATTACTAAGGCAAGTGACTGGCTTATATTGTCACACTCATAGTGGCAGTATGGAGATTGGAACCCTTGACCGAGTGACACCAAATTACCTAATTTCACCAACATGTTTTGTTTCCTCTGGAACACTGTTATTATTCAGCCTTTTGGGCTAGCTAGGATTTAGCTTGGAGGAGTATAACCCAACTGCACAAAGAAGGCCCAGGTAGAGCTTGGGGAAAGTTGATTCTACTCTTGCTTAGTTACACTGGACTGTTCTTGTTAAGGAGAAGAAATAATTTGAAGGAAAGGGCAGAATTTGAAGGAGAGGCAAGAAGCAGAAGGAAAAAGGTTGGAAGGAGAGGAAATGGAGTAGATATTTCCAGTCTGCTTGGGTCTGGGCTTCTTGGCAGCCCCAGGAATGGGAGGCCTCTGGGAGACTCTGTTCCCTTCCAGTCCATCACTCCCAGGAGTGAGCCTGGAGCTTTCTGGGTTTTGAAATTTCTAAGCAGATCCCCAAGATTTGACCATTAGATTGGAAGACTTCCTGTTCTTCCTCTGTTTGTGCTAGGAGGAAATGGAGTTGCATATATATATATATATATATATATATATACAATCACTCTAAGATCTAAGATTCCATATTGAAGATTAGATGTAGATAAACAGGAAAAAATGACTTTGTCTCATCATCCCAGATAGTTTTAGGTATCTGTATATGGGCTGTATACTTCTACTTTGGAATAGTCTTAGAGAATCTGCAGTAACTGTTATTTACCTTGGATCAGAAATCTGGACCAGTTGCTAGTGACGATACCCAGAGTCACATCCACACCCGCTTCTCAGACCTGACTATTTGCTAGGTATTCTGGATATATTCTGTTGCTTGTTTCTCTAATGTTCAGGGGTCTCCATATGGGTAAAGGTGGTATTCAGGTGTGTAAAATAGATCTGTGTCTGGGAGGAAGAAACAGCTTTCTGGGTGTGCTTGGATAGTGCATGTGAGATGTGAATTTATCACACAGTGTGATAGGCCTTTTCAGAGGAAAGGTCTTTTGTGCCCCCCCCCCATGATTGGAACAAGGAAGAACACACAAGGCTCACTCAGTATTTGCTGGTAATGATAGATCCTTTGAAATCAGATGGGAACAGGCCATATGCTCTTGGAAGAGGGCCTACATTGCAAGGTGGGATGGATGAGTGAGATGTGTTTTTTGAAAGTTCTTTTCATCTAAAACATCTGTGATCCTGTGAATAATTCTCTTCCCCTTGGCCCCAGGCTGGCTGCCTGCCTGGAGTGTCTGCCAGAGCTACCCCACAGCGCCCCTCTGAATGGAGATATCAGAGAATCCTCTGCTCTGGAGGGATCGACTCTGGATGCAGAGCTGGTATTGAGAACAGGAAAGAAGGCCTGAATTCTGCAAAGCCCAGGGTCAAGGAATTCAGGCAGGAGGTGTGAGTGAATTCTCAGGACCAGCCAAGAAAGGTATTAGCGAACTGACCATTCAGACCATCAGCAGGTGTCTAACAACAGTGGTAGTAGCCAGTCATGTAGAGCTGTGGACAGGGCACAGGCCGAGCAGCAGGGTCCGCAGTAGGGAGTGCTCCATGGTGAAGAGTGTCATGGCCAGAGTCCTGGTTCTCATCCTGAAATATAGTTTTCCCAGAGGTGTCTAACCCACCTGTGTCAGATGAAGCTAAGAGATTAGACCGCTCTTCTTACAGGTGCCCTAGTCCTTGCTCTTTGTGATTAAATTGATAGTTACTTGTTCCTAGCAAAAGTTATGTGACCTTTTCTGTGACGTCTCCATTTGGAATCTGTGGTTTTGAGGCCCAAGAGGAAGTGTCACTATTCAAAAACACTGTGAGCCAGTACTGATGGCATTTTAGTTCTTCCTTGAGGGAGACCAGTTCAGACCAATGGGAACAAGCCTGTGGAGAGGAGAAGGTTTAAGATCCAGGGGACCTCTCTGATTGCTCTGATGGAAGGGCATTTGCTCTCTCCTTCATGTGGTTCCCACTTGTGCTCTCCTTGACCCAAGAGACTCACTTGGGCGTTATAGTGAGAATACGCTAAGAGGTGCCAGTGTATGCATCTGGCTCCTTATCTGTCAGGAAATGACATAAAGGGTTAAATAAGACTCTTTTCTATCTTTCTGAAACCGCTAAGTAGCAACCCTGATCAGCTCTGTCACTGTTAACCAGATGGTTAGTGGGTGGGTGGGGGATGCAATTGAAAATGAATGGTAAGCAGGGGATGAAGCCCAGTTGGTTGAGTGTTTACCTAGCATGCAGGAATCCCTGGGTCCCCTCTCCAGCATGGACCTGGAATCCTAGCACTTGGAAGGTGGAGGCAGGAAGATGAGAAGTTCAAGGTCATCCTCCCCTGCCTAGGGAGTCAAGGACAGTCTGAGCTGCACATGATCATGTCTCAAAACAAAAGGGGCTGGAGAGATGGCGCAGTGGTTAAGACCACTAACTGCTCTTGCAGAGGACCCAGATTCAGTTCCTAACACTCGCAGGGTAGCTAACAACTGACCATAACTCCAGTTCCAATGGATCCAGTGCCCTCTTCTGGCTTCCATGGGTATTGCCCACAGGTGGTGCACTTACATCCCAGGCAAGACACTCATATACATGAAATAAAAATCATCAATTTTTTAAAAATTAAAAAAAGAATGGATTCTTACCTGTTTAATTCAGGTTTCTATTTTGATCCCCTTTCGACAGTGCCCCATCCACTCCTCATCATGTACCTTTCTTTTTTTTATTTTTTTAATTTATTATTATTATTATTATTATTATTATTTGTCTTTTTGAGACAGGGTCTCCCTGTAGCCCCAGATGTCCTGGAACTCACTCTGTATACCAGGCTGGCCTTGAACTCAAAAAGATCCGCCTGCCTCTGCCTAAATGTCTCTTGGATGTCAAGAGCACACCCGTCCTTTGCCCTCATCTTTCTGACTAGCCTACTGATGGGACTTCCCCAAGAAGCATAGTACAATTCAGTCCTAGGTCTGTTCTCCATATAGCCCTGGTACATTTTTCTTACAAGCCTTCATTCCACTCAAAACTCCGGAGCTAATCTATTAACCAATTCCTTGTCAGGGTCTAAATAAATAGGTACAGTGAATGTGTGACCTTTTCTATGGGCACTTCTAGTTTGACTCAGTAAAAAATATTTGTAATAAATAGTGGGATTTCAGATAACTTGTGGGGCTCTAGGGAGCTATGTCCTTCAAACAGAAGGTATTTTTCCCGACAACTATAAATCACCTGACCATCACAAATCATGCTCTGCCCAATGGTCTACCTTTCTGGGATGTAGGTCAGTTATCCTAAGTAGGGAGTAATCTAGAGCCTTTGTGAAGCCTGAGAGGGGGGAAGCTGGACTTTTGGGGATCCCTCTGAGAGGTGAAAGAGAACCCAGGAGAAATGAGAAAGCCACCTTAGCTAAGGAGCACTGAGCTCCCGGCTGCTTTAACATTCCACCCTGTAGAGAGGGTTCCAATCCCATTTTCTGCAGACTGCCCCAGAAAGCTTTTAGTGCCCCATACAGTAAGCTCTTGGCCTGTCAGGGTGGTCTTGGGTCCTGATTCCTTCCTCCTGTCCTCCGTTCTCTCCTCACACTGCTCTTTGCTCCCCCACCCTCATCTCATTTCTGGTTTGAGTTCTGTCTCCTTCCTTTACCTTGTCCGCTCCCCGTCTCCTGTGACCCACTCTTGCACATGACTTTTACTTTATGTGGTGTGCATGGCCATCTTCATGCTTCATCCTGTCAGTGGCTAGGTCCCCCAATGGCCTACCTTTGGACCTGGCATAGTTAAAAGTTCCCAGGTGGTCTGTTCTTGCCTGCTGGAGCTGTCACACATTAGTTTTAGAGTCTCTGGCAAGTTAGTTGCATGAGGTAGTACTTGGCATTTAATGAGGCCATCCAAGGACATATGTCTTCTCTCTGTAAGGCCCCGTTAACTGATCTCCATGCCATGTCATAGATGAGTTCCAGTGGTCACATTAATGTTTACACATCAGTCAGATGGGGGTCTGTGTCAGAGTCTGTGGCTATGTCAGTGTTAATTTTTAATAAGGGATATCAGTACTAACATTACAAAGATACTTAACTAAATTTTATTTTAAGATCCTTGTACATAAATGTTTTGTAATGCTAAGTCTGAAAAGAGTGCTCAGTACAGTGAGTGAAATTTGGGCTTAGACACACATGGATTCAGATTCTACTTCTTTTTAAACTCACCTGCTCATTTTTTTCTTTTTGGACAGGATCATATATAGCCCAGGATGGCCCAGGATGGCTTACCTTTAAGTATAGCCTTGAACATCTAATCTCCTTTCTCTGCCTCCCAAGATCTAGAATTACAGGCGTGTGCCACCAAACTTGGCCTTTTAAAATTAGTTCTGAGGCCTTCACCTACTTAGACCTTCTGTGCCTCAGTTTACCTAGCTAGTAGTCAGGAAGGCAACAAGAACTACAGTCCGTGTTTGGCCTCTTTCAGCCTCCCCTGGCTGCATTCTTTTCTCTTCCTCTCTTGCTCCCAAGTCTGTTTGGCAAAATTTTTTTCCCCGTCTTAACTGATCTTTTATTTTTACTAATGTTTTGAGAACATCTCTCTCCTTTCTATTTTGTCTTTTTGGAACAGGGTCTCCCCGTAGCTACAGCTGGCCTGGAACTCACTATGTAGACCAAGCTGGACTTGATCTTACAGAGATCCACCTGCCTCTGTCTCTTCAGTATCTCTTAGTTTTATGATCTTTTAACAAGTTTTTTTTTTTTTTTTTGGTCTTTTTTGAGACAGGGTCTCTCTGTAGCCCCAGCTGTCCTGGAACTCACTCTGTAGACCAGGCTGATCTTGAACTCACAAAGATCCACCTGCCTCTGCCTCCCAAGTGCTAGGATTAAAGGCGTGCACCACCACGCCCGGCCTAACAAATTTTCTTAGTCCATTCCTCACTGTCGGTTTCATCTCTCTTTCATCATCTTTATTCCCTTATTGAATACAACTTCCTTTGCAAATGTCTCCTGATGCGTTTCCCCATGTTGTCTGCTATTTCTGAGCCCTTTGTGGCTCCTGGGAGAATACATGATTCTTAATTATTTATAAGCATGACAGAATAATTAAAGAAATGATTTAATTGCTTTGCACATAGATACTAATGACATTGGCTAGGCAGATGACAGAGAAACTAGGACAGCAGGCACACCACATATGAGGAAGGGTTGATGTGAGGAAGGAAACAGCTGTCTAGGAGTGGTAGAACTTTGACTCTTATTTGTCAGAGAACCGGAAAATGGCAGTAGTCAATTTTGCAACAAGGCTTAAATGAAATGGGAGGTATATGTTACCAATATCTAAAGTGAAGGAAGAGAGAGTAGGCTAATTATTATTATTATCCCTTAAAATAATGTGGGTTGAGGTTGAGGAGATGGCTCAGTCAGTGGGCAAAAGCACTTACTACACCAGCATAAGGATCTGAGTTCAGATCCCCAGCACCCATTTACAAAAGCCGATATGGCTATGTGATCTTATAACCCAGGATTTATGGGGTGTGGAGACAAGAAGATTGTTGGGGCTGGCCAGTGAGCCGAGCTAAAATATGGCAAGCTGCAAGTTCAGGGAGAAACCTTGTCTCAAAGGAATAAAGTAGAGAGTTTTACAACAGGGCATCTGACACCTCCTCCGGCCTCCACACACATGTGCACGTACAACCGCCACCAACACATATACTACATACACACAAGCATTTGAGGGACTTTGTTCTCTTTTGAGTTGCTCCATAGGGTTGAGTGGGGACATTCATTTAGTGGCAGAATAAATTACAGGGAAAGAGCCCAAGCCTACCTACCAGGCCAGAAGACCTTGCTTTACACCTATCCATGGCGATTGGAGCCTGGAAAAGTCTCTTAGTCACTCTGAGCCTCCTTGTCTTGATATGAAATAAAATGCAGCTGTCTAGGAGTGGTAGAACTTTGACTCTCATTTGTCAGAGAACGGAAAATGGCAGTAGTCAATTTTGCAACAAGGCTTAAATGAAATGGGAGGTATATGTTACCAATATCTAAAGTTAAGGAAGAGGGATTTGAAATCTATTCGAGTTGTTTTTGACACAATATCTAAAAGTAGAGGATGCCAAATGATGGAAAAAGTGGCAAATAGATAACGAAGAGGTCACTCAAATCAGATGTAGTCAGGGCAAGTAGATTAAAAACACACAAAGAAGACAACACACACACACACACACACACACACACAAAGAGGATGAAGATCTGTAGTACCTAAGGAAGATGTGTGGTCAAATTCAAATTCTACTTTTTAGCCTGTGTCCTTTATGATTCGGGGTGCAAGGCAGAGGGAAAAGAAGGTTGTACTTCTTTACATGTTCTGGGCATAGGAAAGGAGACTGATGGGAATAAACCCTATTTCTACACCCAGTCCCTTTCAGTCTTCACCCCCAACATGAAGTCTGGATAGCATGGTGTCAAGATCTCCTGTATGGAAGATGTTTTTGGTCTGGAACGGATCACAAAGTCTCATCTAATGTCCTTATTTCACCGTGAGGACATTGAGGCCAGGGGACATGGAGTGGTTTGGTCCAGGTCCCTCTTAGAGTTGGCCTGCTTTTCTAGATTAGCAGGTCAGGCTCTAGTCAGGCTTTAACCTCCACACAATGCCACTTCTCTCTAGTTGCCGCAAGCCTTGCAGATGAAAGGACATGATGGATTGCCTTCTGTCCTGTCTCCTGGCTCCACATGAGGACAAGGGCACAGTGAAGCTATGATTGGAGGGGGGAGATAATGCCAGTTTAATGTGGCCTGAGGCTGCTGATAATATATTAAGCATGCCAGATATTGATACAATTATCATTTAGTGAATTTTGGCCTGTAAAGACTAGAAAACTTACATATTGGGAGTTTCATAGGTTCATGATCATCATAAGCAGGCAGATGGATATAAATTTGGATAAAGCAAGCTGTCTTGAGCAATCCATGAAAACTTCCCAGTGGTTGTGCTCATATGTGTTCTTAGGCAGACCATGTGTAGCATTTCTCATTCTCCAAACATGATACTGTGGTATTTGAATGTTCAATTTCCCTACAGGCTTATGTGCTTCAACACCTGACCCCTAGCTGTTAGGGAAGGTTGCTGAACCTTTACGAGGTGGATCCTTGCTAGAGGAAAGTGGCTCACTGGGAGTGGGCTTTGAGGGCTTATAGCCCGGCCTCATTTCCTGTCCAGATTCTACTTCCTGTAACATGAGCAGCCAACTTGGCTGCCATGCCTTGCGTTCCACGATAGATAGGCTCAATCTCATCAGAACTGTAGTCCCCAAAAGCTCTTCTCCCTGAAGCTGATTTTATCAGAACGTTTTATCACAGCAATAGAAAAGTTGCTGAGGTGCACCGAGTTTACCCTTTTCCTTTCCAAATGGACAGATTCCTTTAACTGAGACACTTGAAAAACAGGGAGCCATATATGCACTGAAATATACAGGCAGCTGAAGAATTATGATGGAAGAGAGGTCAAGAAGAAACCACATGGGGCTGGAGATAGGGATTAAAAAGAGAGAGAGGTGTATATTTCATGAGGTTTCCAAGTTGTGTTTTTAGGCTTTGCCTGTAGGCTGAGGTTGTCTCCCTGAGTTCATCCCCATTGTTCTCTAAAAACGCTGAGAACAGAACTGATAGACTAAAGATGGAGAAAGTGTAAGCATGAGGACTAGGAGTAGTAACTGGGTCTTCTGGACTGTAATTTAATGCCTATGAGGTAAGAGCCACGCTGAGGAATGGTCAGTCGTGGCATGGGTGAGAAGTATCAAGGTGCCTACAGGAGTGTCACACAGAATACCAAGGGCTTCATCTCAGGAATTCTTTGTTGACCTTGGTGAATGAGCTTTTGATTGAAAGAGATAGCTTTTGGAGAGGGAGGGAGACAGAGAGAGAGAGAATGAGAATATGAATGAATGACTATCTGAAAGATCAGAAAGTTACTCCATGGGAGCAAGAGAAAGTGTTTATGTATGAAATCTACTTTTTTTTTTAAAAAAAAGGTTTTTTTAATTGTTATTTGATGTGTGTTATGTCTGCGTGTATGTAAGTTTACCATGTGTGTACAGTACCCACGGAGGCCAGAAGAGGGTGTCAGATCCCCAGGAACTGGACTTACAGATGGTTGTTAGCTGGCATGTGGGTGCTGGGAATCGAACCTAGGTCCTCTTAAAGACCAACCAGTGCTCTTAATTGCTGCACCATCTCTCAAGCCCTGAAATCTACTTTCCCAAGACTTAAGACATATTGGAAAGATTGGGAAAATATCTCATATGAGAATTCATGGGCAAAGGCCCATACAGAGGAATTTTAAAATAAGGGCAAGGAGAATTAAAACTCCATTTGGTGAACAAAAGATATGGCAAATCACATCTAAACCTCTTTACCTATTCAGTCCTCTCCTAGGGCAAAAAGAGCCACTCAGATAGCGTTTTCCCAAGGTGCACTTGGACCTTTCCTGAACAAAGCCCACATTGGACTGGGACATTTTCTCTTCATTAACACTTCATTATGCTTTGTCAGATAAAAGCTTCCTAGCCAGATTCTGGCAAGGGACTCTCACTGGGGTGATAATGATGAGAAAATACAGGTTTTTGGCCTACTTCAGTGTTGTTGAATGTAGGCTAAAATATATTTTGATAACATTGGCTTCAAAATGGATATTGAACATCACTTTGCACTGGGTGGTGTAAATAAAACGTATAGGCACAAACAGAAAGAGACATGCTCGCCAGTGGATCTGACACATTTCAGAGCATTTCTGTGATTTGTTGCAAACAAATTATAAATATCTGAGTTGTGTGTTGGACTCCATAAAGGATGGGGTTTTGATAGATTTACAACTTGTGTCTGTTTTTAAAAAAATGCCTCTTTCAAAAACAGACCTAACAATTCTGCATGCTCCTGGGATACAGGTGCTGCTTGTCCTAATCGATGTCTTCTAGCTGTTTAATATTTATCAACTACCAGGTGTTCTTAGAATTAAACAGTCTTTGCTTCCCAGTAGCTTTTCTCATATTGCTAAAAGTCCTGTCATCCGGATTTAATATCCTGTGAATGCCTCAAGGTACAGACATTTGACGTAAGAACATATTTGATCTTTACTTTGAGGAGGCTTTTGACTGGACCATACACACAAACAAAAGGAAAAATGTTAAGACTATCTCAAATTGCATGCGCCATAGAAGCATCTCATGTGGGCAGCAAGAGCCATCAGATGCCACGCCAAGATTTTGGAAGTGCGTGTGTGTGTGTGTGTGTGTGTGTGTGTGTGTGTATGTGTAGTTTTTGTTTGCTTGTTTTTGTTTTTGATTTTTGGTCTCTTTGAGACAGGGTCTCCCTTTAGTCCCAGCTGGCCTGGAGCTTGCTATGTAGACCAGGCTGGCCTTGAACTCACAGAGATCCACCTGCCTCTGCCTCTCAAGTGCTAGGATTAAAGGCAAACACCACCATGCCGGAGTGTGTGTGTAGCTTTGTATACTATAAATGTAGACTTTGGAGAGTAAAACAAATGATATAATGAAATTTGCAGGTTATCACTCTTGGGTCCAGGGTTGATACTGCAGTGTCTTTTTTTTTTTTTAGACAAGGTCTCCCTGGATCTCCAGCTGGCCTGGAGCTCACTCTGTAGACTAGACTGGCCTTGAACTCACTGCCTCTGCCACCCGAGTGCTGGGATTAAAGGCGTGCACCACCACGCCTGGCAATACTGCAGTGTTTTAAAGCAATATTAGGATAACAGTAAAGCATAGTTCCTCAGAAAGGAAAAAACTCACCTTCCCAACATTACAGTGAGCAGAAGAGGATGAAGACAGGAGATGGACGGACAGACGCCTTCAGCATGCAGAGGCTTGGGCTGTGCTGCACCATGTCTGTTCTCTGAATCATTTTGCTAGATCTGACTTCTTTCCTCTTTCCATCATGAACTGTGGGAGCTAGTCCTTTTTACAGCCTCATTTTCACAAAAATTGTCAATGTTTTGATAATTTTATCAAATTATCTTATGATTAACTCCCAGGAAAGTGGTTCTGGATTAATTCATTTAGTAAACATAACTGCGGGTCCATTGTGTGTTAAGCATGGTGCAAATCACTGAGGGGACAATAGAGAGATAGACAGAAGTAGGAGTGAGATTAGTGGTGGTGTGCAGGCGTCGCTCCAGAAGCTAGATGAGGAAGATGGCATTTGAGAAGCCAGGATCTTTTTTTTTTTTTTTTTCAAAGCTGATTTTTATTGAAGCTTTGGGCATTTCATACAAAATTTCCAATCGAATCTAGACCGTACTCCCTTCCTTGCCCCCCCCACCCCACCAGAGCTCATGCATTCTGCCAAACATATTTTTCATCTTCTTCTCAGTCTCTCCTAAAATTTTCGATGCAGAAGTTTACTATTTCGAGCAGAAGTTCACTGCTTTAGTCAGTTCTTTGACCCAGTTTTGTTGTTGTTGTTCCTGTTGTTGTTGTTCCTAAGAAACCAGGATCTTAAAGGCTACCATGTAAAGTTCACAGCCGTGTACTATGAAAGCCAGGTATGGTCACCTTGGCGTCTCCAAATGCTGGTCTCAGAAAAATAATGCCTAGGAGAACTTCTGGTGAGGCTGACTGTACATGGCTCCCTACCTGCGCTAGTTGAATGTATTTAAGAAAAAAAGGAATCAAAGAATTAAAACAAACGCCAAATATCACACAGTGAACATCTGGTTTTTGTAAATTTTTCATTGACTTTTCGTCATCTTAATCTTTCTGCCCCGCCTCCATTGATGCTTTGTGACTATCTCCTGAGAGATATAACAGTGACTATCTCCTAAGACTGGATTCAGAGATGTCTGAGTGGTGAGTGTCATGCTGGAGCATCGTTTAGAAAGCCTTGCTACCTCCCTCTTCAGCCCTTGACTACCAGCAGTGACCGTTACTCCTAGGAGTGCTCTTCTGGGACTGTTCAGGTCTAGATGAGGCCTCTTCTACCTGTCACTTATGGAAGTTTCCTGGTTTGATTCTCAGATAACTTGTTCTATAACAATAGTGGCTGTGGTAGCTTGAATTAATCTTTATATTCTCAATTTTCAATATATCCTACATTATACTATGCCTTTCTTAACAAAGGGATAGGAAGCTAGAAATAAAACTGGAAAGTCCATGGCGTGAGGATAAAGGCCCATCCTTTACATTGAATACATCTAGCAGTTTCAAGATGCTAGGCTGTCTTTACTGTGCTTGTATCTCCATGGGCCAATGATAACTTTATCAGGGACTGTCGTTGATCCATGGCCCAGGGTTTCAGAAGCACTGGCAAAGATATTATTGCCAGAGGCAGCGTTTCCAAGGAAATTACTTCCAAAAGCCATTGGTCCAGATGCATCCCCTGAACTGTTGGGGAGGGGGGAGACTGTTCATCTGGGTTTCTGTGACAGCAAAGCAATGTGACAAAGGGTAGTGTATCAGGGGTTCTATGGTGTACCATAATCTACTGCAGTGACAACTTGATGTAGCCCAGGGATTGGGGGGAGTAATTGATGTATAGTCTTGACTTTAGTCAGCCTTTTATTTGTGTCCCGTGTGACATATTCATTAATAATCTGAGAAAATAAAACCTAGACACAACTTTCGGGTTGTGAGGTTATTTCAAAAGTGCCTTACAAAGGAGAGAAGGCTTATTTGAGAATTGGAAAGACTGGCCTAGACTTCTAGCTCTGTTCTGGCTGAATGATCTTGGACCAATCATGTCCTCTTTGGGGTCTTAGTTTTCTCCACCATAAGAGGAGAATAGCATCCCCTGGGGCAGACCTAGTTATCTTCAGGGTCAAAACATCCCAACAGTACTTGCCATTCACCCAAAAGTAGGCTGCTTAGGCTAAGAAAAACAGTACATTTCTTTGCTTTGAGTTAATATTGTAACTGCTCATTGATGTACTGTTATCTCACGCTGCTACAATGTCTATTTATAAAAAGAGGAAAACTATGATTACTTAATAGAGGTATGAAAATAGGGCATTATTCATCTGCAGAGTGAGGAATGATTCTCTACTTGCTTGTGGCCTCTGGAGAATCAAGTTGGAGGAATTCTTATTCTTACATTTACTTTTTAGAAATGTGTAAGAAAAATGGTAGCACAAACACTTCAAAGCTTACACAGAGAGAAAAAATAGCCCTAACGGTATAGCCCATCAAGAATAAAAGGCATTGTAGGTGAGTGTGGTGGTACATGGTGCACACCTTTAATCCTAGCACTCAGGAGGCAGAGGCAGGCAGATCTCTTGAGACTGAGTCCAGCCTGGTCTACATAGTAAGTTCCAGGCCAGGTGGGACTACAGGGAATCCCTGTCTCTAATTAATTAATGTTAGAAAAATAAAAGGCAGCTGTATGGTACCACTTAAAAAATAAATCCATGAAGAAACATTCATTGTTTTTAAAGTACATAATCAGTGGAAAGTAGTCCAAATTGAAATATGCTGCATACTTTGTTTTATTACACACAGATAATGTGATTTACTTGTACTCTATTAATTATTGTGACATCAGTGAAATTGTTGTGGGTTTTCTATCATCCTGTGAGGTGTTACCTCATTTAATATAAGAGAAAACTGAGGTCAGAGTTGTCAAGATTGTTTATCAGTCAAGAGGTATAGTCAGGATTTTACAGGCACCTTTGGTTTACAGTCATAATATTCTCCCTGCATTCACAGGTCAGGGATTACTGCTTCCTTATACAGAGCAAACATCCAGGGCACTGCTTTCAGCCCAGGAAGTTTTCCTTATCTCATTCCACACTTTTTCTCCTGTGAAAAGATGACCTTGAATCCCTTTCTGGCTGTTCATGTGTATTTGGTTCATACCAAATGAAAGCGGAGGTGGCCACGGTGGCCCAATGCTGTGGAATGATATAGTGGGGCAGAACTGAGAGGTGAGAATGAACTCGAGCCGTGTGGTGGCATGTATAATGTCCTCTTTGAGATGGGGAGAAGCAGGCCCCATGGTTAATGGGGCTGTGCTTTGGTCTTTCATTGGAAGATCATTTCAGTTTCCTCCAGCAGAGTGAGGTGAAACATTACATTTTATTCGGAAACAGCTAAGTGTAAAAATATTCTGTGGTTTCTAAAGAATGAATAAACATGCATATGTACACATTCTCTATTTTATTTTTAAGATCTATTCTTTGACAATTTCATAGGTATATATAGAGTATTTTGCTTGCATTTACCTTCTCTTTACCCCCTCTTTTCCCCTTCTGCATCTGGCTCTGTTCCCAACACTCCCCTCCTACTTCCAGGACTTTTTAAAACATGAGTTTCCTTGAGTTTGGTTAGGATTGCTTAGGTGAGCATGGTTGTGGGTTACTGACTGAGCATAAACGGCTTGCCAATGGTGACACTACTGTAGAAAATTGATGCACCTGCCCCTCAACTGACGAGTGGCTAGGGAAAATGTGGTACATCTACACAATGGAGTTCTATGCAGCGGTTTAAAAAGATGACATGGGGGCTGGAGAGATGGCCTAGTGGTTAAGAGCACTGACTGCTTGTACAGAGGACCCGGGTTTGATCCCCAGCACCCACATGATGGCTGAGAACTGTCTTTAACCCCAGTTTCGGGGGAATCCGATGCTCTCTTCTGACCTCTGTGCATTGCACGACACAGGTGCACAAACCTGCATGCAGACAGTACATTCATACACATAAAAATAAATAAATTAAATTAAAATTTTTTCTTTAAAAAAAAAAAGAAAGACGACATCATGAACTTTGCAGGTAAATGGATGGAGCTAGAAGATATCATGCTAAGTGAAGTAACACAGTCCCAGAAAAGCAAACGACAAATGGTATCCTTATCTGTGGATGCTAGCACCAATTACCTAATTGTATGGCAAACTGAGCAACGTTACTGTGATCTGAAAACAACTGTGCTCTGATATTGTGAATCCCTTAAAAATAAATAAATTACTTAATTAAAAAAAAAGAAAATTGATGCACCCTGCACCAGCAGTCACTCCCTGCTAATAGTTGCTCAGAGAGGGATGAGTGTCTTTTGTGTCCCTCCCCCACGTGATGGAGATTTTAATGTTCATTTGACTACACTGTTCTATTAAAATAAGCAACTGTTTTTTAACCACTAAAAATGAATTTTCAGTGTCTAATGGATACTTCAGGATATCTTTTAATGTGTAATTTTTCTTGGTTCTTTGAGCAGTCCTTGTTTCTCTGAGAACTGTGCACCGAGGCAACATAAATCTGAGATATAGTCACTGTTCTCTGACACCAGGTCTTCAGCTTGGCTGTGCCTCTTGCTGGCTGCATGAGCGACCTTAGCCAAATTGCTGGACGTCTCTGAGCCAATGCTTCTTTGTCTATAAAGTGATAATGGATGATGTAATGATTAGAACAGGGTATGAGAAGGCATTGCTGGGCTGTGAGCACCGTGCAAGCGTTTAGGTTTTACTGTTATTATGGTTAGAAGGAAGTTACCATGATGATTTTAATAATTGGTTACATTTCATCTGATCAGACCACTTTCAGATTTCTTTCTTTGGGAAAGGTTCTAGCTCAAAGCTTCCCTCTGTGTAAGGAACTCATGCTAACACCGCTTCTGGGCTCCACCGCGTTTTCACCGCTCCTTCTCAGTACTTGTTCTGTGCATATTGTGTCATCACATGATTGATTTCAGATGACAGCAAATCAGCAAGCCAGGCCGCTACAGAGATGACTGGAGTCTTTGCTGTTTTTCATCTAGGTTGATTCACCTTTTCACACAGGCTCCATTCCCGGAGCCACAGCTGACTTAACTTGGGTGTGATCCATAAGTGTTAGAAACACAAGAGTCCCTGTTGGCACCTTCTGGTCATGTGTTGTGACAAAAAGTGGCCCAGGCATTGGGTGCCTTGCTAAGTGACTGGTGATTAGACACACTTCCAGAAAAGGGCTTCCCAGGGGGTCAGATTCTCAGTGAAGGTGAGCTGTGCAAAGCCTGGGGTAGCATTAACGGGAAGGAGACAGATTTACACCACAGTGTGTCTACATCTGCGGTGTGCCTAGAGCAAGCCTGCAGTTTCCTTTGTGATACCATCTCAACTACTCTTATCTCCTGAGCAGAATATCTATCTTCTTCAGCCTTCCCCATCTCCACTTGTTTCCTTCTACAAACCTTCCAGGCCATTTTAGAGATTCTGTGTCACACCTGATCATCAGTGACAACCGACCAGTGGCATAAGTGTCATGACCCTGTTTATCCTTGAAGGGGTGAAAGGAAAGGAGGTGGATAACATCCAGGGGAGAAGAGACAGACATTACAGAAGGTCAAGGCCAAAAGGTTGGCTCCGTAATCACAAGAGGCCATTTAAGTAATATGCTGACACAATGCATGGGTAGTTCAATTATTCTTAAAAATGCAGGTTAATTCAACAGAGGAGTAGAAAGCACACAGGGAGGCTGGAAAGGAAGATCAGAATTTGGCAAGAAAAACAGGCTGGACTCACAGACTGTTCTGAGGGGCTGGAGGATTTTTCAGGAATGGGGATTTTAGACTAGGTGGTTTTTTTTTTATTTTTATTTTATATTATTCCAAAATATGCATATATACACTCCACACATAAGTCAAAATTAAAAATTCTAAAAATAAACTGTAGGTTGATTCCTAAACACATTTAGAGATTCACATTTTAACAGTAAATTTGCATGCAGGTATAACATCATGTAACTTTACATTTTTTTAAATTTATTTTTATTGATGCTTTGTGTATTTCATACGTCATTTTCCAATTCAGTTCAGGCATATATCCCCTTCCCTTCCCCCCCCACCCCTACCATCGCAGATCGTGCATGGTTTCTGCCGTAGAGTTTTCTGCATCTCTCCCTGCTTTTTGTTTGTTTTGTTGGTCATTTTTTTTTTAAACAATAGTATAATTTGTGAGTACAAGCATCCTTCATTGTAAAACCAATTTGCCAACACAGTTGTGCCCAAACCACACAGCTCATGGTCCCACCATCCTGAAAGGGGTGGCTTGTATGTTCAAACATGTTGATCAAATGAGGTTCCAGTCTATATTGTTGTAGTTTAACCACCATTAACCCCAATCGAAAGCCCTTACATTCCTCCTACGCCCCCTCTTCCGCAGAGTTGTTTCCTCTTTTTTTTTTTTGGCTTTAAAAAAAAAAAAAAAAAAAAAAAAAAAAAAAAAAAAAAAACTTTCTCTGGAGCTGATGTCTTGGTCTCTAGTCAGAAAAATTCTGGCTGTTTTCTTTCATTGGGCTGCCAGCTTGTCCAGCTTAACCTTTCGATCCTTACGTAATGAAGCACATTGCAATTAGATATATAGGTATGTGTAGAGACGTGTGAGTGAGATATTATAGACCTTTCAATCCACTGACTAATGAAGCACACACAATTAGATATATGGGTATTTAAACAGTACTAATTGTTATGGTAGTTTACTTTGTATAAACATAGGATGTTTGGATGGTATGCCAATTCATGATCTACATTTTCTTGTCAAGTATGGCAGGGTCTTCGTGTGGTTTTATAACATCTCCTAAACATTAGAGCTGTAAGCTTGTGACATCAAGCCGTGGGTTATTCCCCAAGGAGATTGCCAATAGCCAATTAGATTGGGATATACAGACATATGGTCGCCACTGCTGCACAGTATTTCCAGGCAGAATGAGGTGTAGCTGGTGCTGACGGGGAGTCTTGCTTGACTCAAGGAGCACCTTATAATTTGCTTTATTGGTTTAGATGCCCTTGGTAACACTCTCTTGCATCCCAGAGACCATCTGTATACTTTCAAGGGCGGTCTCCATACATCTTTCCATGTTTGTATCAGGTCTTCAACAGCAGGCCCTATCACCTCTCTTCCTGCAGATATCCCAGTTAGGAAGCAAGGAGCCTTTACCATTTATGGGGTCTTGGATCCCCTGGCCCAACATCTCCCTGGTAGAAAAATCCATTACTGATGTCAGAAAGTGCCAATTGAAAGATCCTCTGAACATTGAAAGGAAAAAAAAAAAAAAAAACTTTAGTATTATATTTGTTCTGAATAGACAAAATCCTTTTCACAGTTTCTAATTAGTCAATTAAAGAAGGAAGACTCAATGTTAATGAGTAACACAGTCCCAGAAAAACAAACGACATGGTATCTCCAATATGTGGACGCTAGTACCAAATACCCAGTTATAAAATTTCTTGTGGAGAGGGAATGCATATTAAAAGAACCACAACGACAAAAAGATTGCATCAGAAGGCTGACTGAAATGGTAACTCGGGAGGGGTGGGAGGGGTGGGAGAGGGACAACGGGTGTATATTCAATTTGGAGTGCATGTTAATTGACATAGTTCAACATAGATATCCAGTTTTGCCCAAGACTTTCCTACAAGATTACCATGGGTGCTTTAGACTATTAGTTAAAGTAAATATGTGCATCTTGGACAACATTGCTTTGTAGGCTGATAAAAACGGTAATCTGAACATCTGATTATATTGGGTGCATTAAATTGTTGTTGTCCACATTAGATTTAACTAAGATCTGTATAACAATTAACTTTGGGATTGTCACATAAAAATGTTCTCTATACATTTTGCCGTGTCATTAGTAATCACCATGGTAGCAAATCCTTTCACCTATAGGATGAATTAACTCAAAATAACTGTTGTTTCCCAAGTTAATCACAATACAGTAACCCAAAGCAGCATGGGTGAACTTTATGAAAATCTGTGCCTTGATTCCACCTATAGGTATACATAATACAACTCCTTTTTTGAGACTATAGGTCAAAACTCAAAACCTTAAATAAAAAAGGGGGGATAAAGAAAGATATGAAAACTTTTTGTCCAAAAAAAACTGCCACCCAAATCTTAAAACTAACTAGGGAAAGGATTTGTATGTTTCCAACAGGCCAGAGTATCCAACTATAATTGACTGAGAAAGAAACAATTGCAAGCTCTTGCAGTGAGTAGGATGTACCAGAAAGTGCCAGCAGAAGGATTGACTCCTCTGCGCATTGAAGGGAAGAAATGCCTCAGATTGCTGCAGACATCAGGCCCCTCTGTGGATCCTACTAGTAACAACTATTTTTAATGATTCCTAACGAAGCTTACCTTCTAGGTGCTGCAAAGGTTTTAATACAAGAGACTTTCTTAACTCCCCCCCATAGAATAAAGAGAAATAAGCGGATGATGAGGTCATTCTCCAGCTGTAGATTGGAACCAGCTGTTATAGAAGTGTTATCTTGTAAAAACTAGACTAGGTGTTTTTATCCTCAGAGAAAGAGCCAGCCAAGGGCATTTCAGAGGCTTGAGATAGGTGCTTTGGGGTCCTGCCTGGCTGTTTCAGGCTTCGTCCTGAGTACAATTTTATTTACTCTTCTATTATTTTATCTATTTTTTCCTTGTCTCTCTCTAGTTTTGGGGGGGAATTTCATATATTTTGATTATATTTAGATCCCGTCCACTATCTGCAGCCCTTTCCTGCCCCAGCCCAGTTCACATGCTCTATTGTATGTATCAAATTTGTATCCCCAAATGCCCTTCAATGTGGGTCCATGCACAGGAGCCTGGTCAACCTGCCCAGAGTCTCACCCTTGAAAGAGGCTGACTCTCCCCTCCCTAGCAACAACAGTTTCTCATAGTTCCTCAGCTAGGATTGGGGTTCTTACTGACTTCCCCACTTCTATGCTGGGGTTTTGTTTGGCTTGAGCTTACGTGGAACTTGTGCATATTGTCACCATCGCTGTGACTTCTGCCTAGCTGTCTTGAGAACTGTTTCTTTATGGCCACCCACCACCTCTGACCTTTACGATCTTTCCACCCCATCTTCTGCAATGATCCCTGAGCCTCGAGAGGCAGAAATTTGATACAGGAGTTCGATTCAGGCATAAGCAAGCAGCCTGCAGCTCTTACTCTCGACACGTTGGCCAGGTGTAGGTTTCTCAGTTAATCACTGTCTGCTGCATAAGGAAGCTTTTATGGTGAAAGGTAAGAGAATCACTAATCTACAGGTATTAGAATGAGCCATTAGGAGTCAGTTTGCTGAGCAGAGTCAAGTAATATTAAATTCTCGCCTATGGCCTATTACCTGTCTAGCCACAGTTTCCTAGGTTTTATATTAATGGCAGGTATGGACTCTGTCTTATACCAAATTGACCTTAAATCCAATCAGAATGTGGTTGGTTGGTTATTTATTTATTTATTTATTTATTTATTTATTTATTTATTTATACAAAGCTTCACCCTATAGCATTCCAGGCCTGGAACTTGCTATCCAGACCAGGCTGACCTCAGACTCACAGAGGTCTGCCTGCCGCTGCCTCATAAGCAGAGGGACTAAAAGTACGCACCCCAACTCTCAGCCTGAGTAAAATTTCACTTAGTGAGCTCACTGGTGCTCTCTCTTTACCTTTTCCTTTTAAGATTTTATTTTGTTAATTTTTCAAATTTATTTTTTAACTTTTAAATTTTCACTTGTTTTTTTAAAAAATATTTTATTTATTATTTGTATTTTATGCTAATGAATATATTGCCTGCATGTATGTATGTATGTGTATCCATGTCATTCAATGGCCGAGAAGGTCAGAAGAGGGGGTAGGAGCCCCTGGAATTGGAGGTACGGACAGGGGACAGTTGTTAACTGCCACGTGGGTGCTAGGAATCAAACCCCAGTCCTCTGCAAGAAAAACCAGTGTTCTTAACCACCAAGCCATCTCTCTAGCTCCTTATTTTTATTTTTATTTTTTAGACAGAGTATCCAGTAGTCACAGGTGGCCTGGAACTTACTACATAGACTATGATGGCCTCGATCTCACAGAGATCTACCTGCCTCTGCTCCCAAATGCCGGGATTAAAGATGTGCCACCATGCCCACCTCTTTTTGTTAATTTTTAAGTGTGTGTGTGTGTGTGTGTGTGTGTGTGTCTGTGTGTGGTCTATGTGTCTGTGTGTGTGTGTGCATGTGTGTGTCTGTGTCTGTGTGTCTGTATATCTGTGTCTGTGTGTGTGTATGTGTATGTGTGTGTGTCTGTCTGTGTGTGTGTCTGTGTGTCTGTGTGTGTGTCTGTGTGTGTGTGTGTGTATCTATGTGTCTGTGTGTGTGTGTGTATCTATGTGTCTGTGTGTGTGTCTGTGTGTCTGTGTGTCTGTGTGCAGGTATGGGGACATGAGTGAATGTGCCCTCAGAGTCCAGAAGAGAGTGTTGGATTCCCTGGAGCTGGAGTTTTGGGTAATCATGAGCCTCCCAATGTAGGTGCTGGGAAGCAACTCGAGCTCTCTGCAGGAGCAGCGAACACTTAACTGGGAGCCCACCTCTCTGGCCTCCTTTTCTAGAAAGAACTTGCTGTTTATTTGTGCCACTTTTCTAAGCTACCCTTCTGATTGTAGACTTTGGCCCATTTAATTTTAGTAAGACTGTGTGGTTTTGCTTTTCCTCTTATTTAGCTCTTCTAAATCTTCAAATCCCTGGCTGACTCATGGAGATCTGGCTAGAGAAAAAAAAAAACAGATTTGCAATCAAAGAATACAGGTTTGATATTTTCCATTAAACAACTACATGGTCACATTTAATAGACACGCAGTGGGCCCACCACAGCTCCACGAGAGGCTGAAGGTGGGAACCTGTGCTAATCCCCCATGGGTGTCAGCCGCCTCCCTACCATGAGAGGTATCACAAAGAAATGTACAGGAGTGATGCAGATGTAGTCTTGGCTCACAGGCACTCTTTGAGAAGCTCCCCCTTCCAGTCATGCTACCACCCTCCCATCCCCACACCCTTCACGGGGGAGCTCTGAAGCCCCATTGAGCGGAGGGTGGAAAATAAAAGCAGTGAATTTGAGCATCAAGTCAGACTTTGCTAGCTCTCACCTGTTTTGACTTAAGAAATTATGTAACCTTTGAGAGCCGTGGGCTCCTCACTGTTAAATCAGACTGACTGCTAATAATACCGATGTTGTGCGACTGGGAGCCACCAGTGCCTGGCCTCACTGAGGCACTCAGCACACGAGTGCGAAGGCTGTCAGTGCCACACACGAGGCCTCACTCAACTGACAACTTATTAGATCCTCACATGGACAGCTGATGGAACAAGTGAAGAAACTGGCACTTAGCTTTGTCCAAACCCTGCATGTGTGAAGTGACAAGTGGGGACGTGTCTCAGAAGAAAGCCCATCCGAGTTTGCGAGGGACAGTGCCAGGCAAGGTAGTTCACAACGGGGAAGGCCCAATTTCCTTTATCTTGAGACCTGGTAAAGTGTCCCATGGGTCTTAAGACCTCTGCACTGGGGCCATGCCCAGGACAGATAAGAGCTAGGCCCCTTCTGGACAGTGACATATTTGTGACATGGATGAGCAAGTGGAAATTTCAGCCTTGTATGCTAAGAATACACATACAGATTTGATGTAAGCTGATGCACAAAAAAAGAAAAGAGAAAAAGGGAAAGTGTGGGCCCAGGGAGAAGCGAGGCTTCCCTCGGGGTCTATTATTGGCAGTGAGTGAGGAGAAAATGGACTCCCTTACACCATTCCCCGAGTCTTCTCAGAGCTTGTCAGTTTGCTCTGCTACCTACACAGGACACTCCTGGCTCTGGCATCTGACTGCGTGTGTGGTAGGGAGCTGTTCTCAACTTCTCCTCAGGGCGTGACTTGATCCTGCTTGCTGGAACTGTTTCGAGGCTCCCCCAGCTCTGTAGGGAGATCCTGGGGCCATGATAAAAGTGCAAAGAGGGGAAAGACAGGGTCGGCAAGCAAAGAGAGAAGGATCCAGAGTGCTGCAGCATACGAAATGGTTGAGAACCACTTGCGAAGTAAAATGAATGCTGAACATTAGGGGCATAATTTGAGTAATTAATGTTCCAGATGGGAGAACAGTTTTATATGCTTATTCATATTTTCCAAAGGTTCACAGCCACTCCGTCAACTGCTTCCTGAATCACTGTCATCAACTGGCTCCATCCCAAAGGACCCCACATGGCGCAGCTTCATGGAGCCATGGTTTCCAGTTGGCTTTTCAGGCTCTTTTTTTTTTTTTTTTTTAACAAATAAATGAACACCCCCTCCCCTCAAATGGCGAGAATTTCCAGCCAGTGTATCATGAATAGGTTAGAAGTATCACTCTATTATGGCTGTGTCTCTCAATGTTCTCAGTCCTCTTTTTCTTTGTCAGCAGACTGTACAGTGCTCCCGAGCTTCCTTGAGCAGGCATCAGTGTGATGAGCAGGTTTCATGTTGGGCTGTAGTTCTAAGGGTTGTCCTGCTGCCTGGAGAACTATTGAGTTAACATCTGCATGCCTTCGGGAGGCTCTTTCATAAGGTATAGGTTAACTATATGCACATACAGCCCCCAACCTTTCCAAATCAGAGAGAGAAGATCTGCTCTACCTTTGAAATCTCCCTCAAAGAACAGCCAGGTCTTGGGCAGTGTCTCCCTCAGGCCCCTGGCAGGCTCAGGTCTCCTCTTTCTCTCTCAAAGCTCCTAATTCTTTCTTTTCTTCTTCTTCATAGTTGAACTATTTAACATGATGTTTTAAAGCCATGCCTGGCTGCCTCGTGGAGATTCAGAGTTGCCATGGAGATGTGGCCTGTTTCTCCAAATTAGGACATTTTCCTGCTGCCTTTCCTTTCTTTCCTTCCTTTTTTTTTTTTTTTTTTTTTAAGCTGGTTATTTTTCTCTTTTTTTTTTTTTTTCTTTTTTTAATTTTTTTTTTCTTTGTATGTCATCCTTGCGCAGGGGCCATGCTAATCTTCTCCGTATCATTCCAATTTTAGTTTATGTGCTTCCGAAGCGAGCACGGTATATGTTCTCTTTCACACGAGTCCTTTGCTTCCATAAGTCCTTCATGGATTTTTCTCCCCCAGAATGCTAATTTAAGTACCTGTCCTCGGAGCTGGGAAGGTCCACAGGCCTGGGAGCAACTTTCCTGATTCTCCACCCATGTGTATCCTCCATTCCTCTTCTGCCAGTCTGTAGGGATGGCAGCTATCTCAGACTCTTATGATAGTTTTGCTCCCAGTACCTGCTGGGTTATGGCTGACATTAAATGAAATTCTATTTTACTTAAAACCTTTTGTAAGCAAAAAGAGGTAAAGAAGACACATCTTAGATTTCCCCTATTACTTCTCAAACTTTTCCTCAGGCTCTGTGGTGGTTTGAATGAGAATGTTCCCCCATAGGCTTCAAGTATTCAGACATTTTGTACCCAGTTGGTGGCACTGTTTTGGGAGATCTTAGAAGGTGTGGCCATGCTGGAGGAAGTATGTCACTAGGGGTGGGCTTAGTGAGTTCAACAAGCCTTCCAGGTCTCCAGTTGCGCTCTCTCTCTCTCTCTCTCTCTCTCTCTCTCTCTCTCTCTCTCTCTCTGCTTCCTGTGCTCATTGGAAGATGTGAACCTTGGCTTTCTGCTCCAGCCCCTGCCATCATTGCCTCCCCACACGATGGGAATTCTAATTCCCTGGAATGGTCAATCGTAAGCTCAAATAAACTCTTCCTTTTATAAGTTCCTTGGTCATAGTGGTTTTTATCACAGCAACAGAAAGGTGACTAATACAGACTCGCAATTGTTTTAGGAGATACCAGCATAATCAACAGGATTTAGGATAAACGAGGGGACAAACACTTCCTTTGCCTGTTATTTTAGGATCTGATCTGCTTGCTTTTTTTCATTGTTGTAACACAATACCTTAAAAGCAACTTAATGAAAGAAAGATTTATTCTGCTTCAGAGTTTGAGGTCGTAGTTTATTCTGGTGGAGAAGTCATGCTGACATGGGGTATGAGGTGGCTGATCACATTCCTTCTGCAGTCAAGGAGGAGAGAGAGAGAGAGAGAGAGAGAGAGAGAGAGAGAGAGAGAGAGAGAGAGACTGATGTTCAACTTTTTTCCTCCTTTCCTGAATAGCAGTCCAGGATCCCAGTCTGTGAGTGGTACTGCCCATGGTCAGGGTGGGTCTTTTCTGCTCCGTGAAGCCTTTCTGGAAATATCCTCATCCATACATCTAGAGGTGTGTTTCCATGGTGACTCTAAATACCATCATGCTGACTATTGAAAATGAACCATCCTAGGATCCCTGCAAAATCAGAACTTTAAGAAAGCTCTGTGATCCGAGAGTGTGATGGTTAGTGCTGCCAACTTGAAAGGGTCTAAAATCACCTGGACGATGGGCCCAAGGCATACCTGGAAAGGATTCCATTAATCAGTGTGGGAAGGACCTGTTCCCTAGGTTGGAGATCCTGTACTAAGTAAGTTGAGAAAGGGAATGAAACAGTAGCATGCCTATATTGCCTTGTTTTTCGATCCTGTCTGCAAGGTGACCGCTACTTTAAGTCCCAGCTGCTTTGATTGCCACATCACGATGGACCGTACCTTGAACTGTGAGCCTGAACAAACCCTTTCTCCCTCAAGTTGCTCTTCTTGGGGCATTTTATCACAGCAATAGGAGAAGAATCCCAGGTTAACAGTAGAAATGGTCAGTGTTCAAAATGGAGAGACGGCTCAGTGGTTATGAGCACTGGCTCCTCTTTCAGAAGAGACCTGGGTTTCGTTCCTAGCACCCATATCACAGCTAACAACTGTCTGTAACTCCAGTTCTAGAGGATCTGACGCCCTCTTCTGGCCTCTGAAAGCATTGCTCTCTTGAAAACACTTGCTTACATGCATTCAAAACACTCATACATGTAAAATGTAACTAAAAAAATTTTGAAAAAAATGAAGAAGGAAGGAAATGGGCTCAAGGGCAGGGGATGAGAAAGAAGGGAGGGAGACAGCAGGCTGGGCACAGGACTGTTCCTTTCCTTTAGGGTTACTTCTGCCTCAGAGATTCTGGGTAGCTGTTTGAGAGGACAAGAATGAGAGAAACAAGGTGATTTAACAAGCTTTCCTTTTTATTCTCCCTTCTCTGTCCCAGGCTTGTGAAGGCCAATTAGAAAGGATTCTTTTGCCCATGCTCTGGGGAGAAGTAAATGAACTTGGATGTGCTTTGGAATCACCTAGGGGATTAATAAACACAGACGCCTGGGGCACTGTGGATGAGGGTCTGATGTGATCATGTCAGGGTATATCTTGGACACAAGAATTTTTTTAATACAATTCATTAGATTCATGGACTTGGATGGGGATTGTTTCCGAAAGGAAGCAAACTTGACTTTTTACCTATTTGGGTGTAAAGTAGCCATTGCTGAAATGCCTCGATGAAAGGCTCATTCTTTTCAGATTTGGTTAATTCAGATCTTCCTTTTTTTGCTCTGTTTATCACTTTTAGAAAAATCCAACGTCAGTGATCAGACTTCCTGGGTGTCATGTTCCTTGATCTGTGAGACGGTTAAAGGGAGAGTGCCAATACAATTAGCTAGGTAAACAGCGCAGTGCTGGCATAGGCCAAGGTCTACCAGCAGGCCTGCCATGACAAATGGAGGACCCAGGCAAGGTCGGGGGCTGGGGGGGGGTGCTAATGTGGTCACACTCAGGGCGAAAGATGAGTTTGAACCTGAAAAAAACATGACTTGGCATTTTGATTGGCACTGGGAGTTTGACCTATAAAGCTGCTGATGGAACTTTCTGTGGATCTTCTATAATAGTTCTAGAAATTAGTGAGTAGACAGCTGTGCTTCTTGAATCTCTGTCTTCCCATTGCCTGTAAGCACTGGGCACATGTTACAGCAAGAGGTAGTGAGGTTTTTTTTTTACAGACTTCTGGCCACATTGACAAATCATCTTTAGAATGACCTTCAATTTTGGTGTTTGCTCTACAATTTCTGTTAAGGAAGAATCTGGGGGTGTGGGAGACAGTTGGAATGAACCAGATTCCTCCCCTGTTGCCATTAGCAACCCATGAAATCCCTTAGCCCCTGAGAACATCATTTCCTTGTGTATAAAACAAGATGGGAAGGAGAACATGGAGAGGCAGCAGAGGCTTCATCAGTTCCAAGGAGGTTTATTATTCTGTCAGTGTCATGGTCACATCTACCCTATGTTTGCTAATAGTTCCCTATCAGATGGCAACAGGGTGACATGTCTGACTTAGGCCAGGGGTCGAAGATAGGACAGACTAGATGAATTCTATATCTGCGGCATCAGAAGCTCAGTAGTTATTCAGAAAAGCCGGTCAGAACGCACCTGAGTTTGCAGATGAACATTCCAATCCCAGCTTAAGGAAGGGTACTGGGAGTCAGGGAAAAGCTGGAAAGCAAAACTGGAAAATATGGAGAACAGGTTCTGAAGGAAATCAGAAGCTTCCACGGCCTGCCCTGTATTAGGGGAGGTTCTAGGGTCCCCATTTGAGGACCAGGCCTGGATGGTGACCCTAGACCCTAGTTCTCAGAAGTTCTTACAACCCTCCGAGTACTTGATTGAAATTGGGAGTTGTCTTAATTTGCCTGACATTTTCCAAGTTCAGATTGATGGCATGCCCAGAGGTTAATACAGAGGTATATCCTCTGTTTGGTTTCAGTTTAAAGGGAAATAATTAAAAAATTAAAATGTTAATATGTCAAGCACTGTACCAGGTACTGTTCCCAATAGTCTTATAAACACACTAATAACCACAACTTCAGCAGTGAGCAGTTGTGTACCCGCCTTAACTCCCTTCCACCTCTACTCTGTTCTTGATATGTTTTATCCATTGGAGTGTTTTTTTACTTAGGGTTGGTAAAAGTATGGGGGAGGTAGGTGCTTTCATAAATTCATGGAGAAACTTGAATTGGGATGACTTTTGTGCAAGATGTTTTGTGTACCATTCTGGCTCTTCAACTCAGGCAGTTGATCCTATGGCAATGCAAAAATATTTATCCAAAAGATAGTCATAGCATTATTTATGAACCTAAGTAATTTGAAGCATTTTGTGTATGTCCAATGATAAAGGACTAGTTCAATTAAATTATAGTATGAATGATAAACACTCATTAAAAATTAAATTATTGAAAAATGAGATGGGGAAATGTCATTTCTATAAATACATGAAAGATAGCCAGCTAAAATAATAATCAACAAATATTTAGTGTCTCATATGTTCAGGCACTGAGAATAAACATAGTAACTCTGTGTGTGTGCGTGTGTGCGTGTGTGTGTGTGTGTGTGTGTGTGTGTATGACTTTAGAACACTTTGTCTAGCATGGTGTGTGTGTTTCAGAGGATGGAAAAAAAGCTTATGCTATAAAGATATAAGCATTTAAAAAGGTTGCCATGGAGACACCAGAACAGTGTTATTACCTCTAGACGCAGGTAGCACAGATAGTCAAAATATTCTACATGGTCTTTGTAATTCTTCAGTCTCCCATGATTAGTATACATCACAATACTCTCATAAAAGTATATGCGTCTTTAATAATATGTGTGTCCTTAAATACATGAGTCTGAGCAGCATCGCTAGCTTCATAGACTCTCTTTTCACTTATGGAATTAGTTTCATTGTATCGCCTTTGTTTATCCATCTGCTTCTATAGGCCAGCACCAATAAACAAAAGCTAAAAAAGCCCTTATCACCTTCAGGGGAAGAAAACCTCTCCAGTGGAAGTATGG
Organism: Rhizomys pruinosus; assembly: GCA_009823505.1. Classification (NCBI taxonomy): domain Eukaryota; kingdom Metazoa; phylum Chordata; class Mammalia; order Rodentia; family Spalacidae; genus Rhizomys; species Rhizomys pruinosus. Next base: position 489,811 of record VZQC01002229.1, on the reverse strand, counting down.
ATTTTAGAGCTGATATGTGCAGGCTTCTCCTATGAATCCAGATTTCCCTGAAGAGGTCAAAGAACACTGATGAAAAGTAGAGTCTGGGGGCTGGAGAGATGGCCTAGCGGTTAAGAGCTCCGACCGCTCTTACAGAGGACTCAGGTTCAATTCCCCAGCACGCACATGGCAATGAGAACCCTCTTAACTCCAGTTCCAGGGGAATCCGACACCCTCTTCTGACCTCCACGACATTGCACAACACGGGTGCACAAACCTACATGCAGACAGTACATTCATACAAATAAATAAATAAATAAATAAAAATAAACAAATAAATATTTAAAAAAAGAAAGAAAAGTAGAATGTGGCTTGTGCTGTTCATTCAGGGCCTGCTGATTTGTTTCTCTTAATCCCAGTCAGATTAATTTTTTCTTCCAGATATGTCGGTGTATAGTCTATATAAGTCTAAGTAAGACGAGAGACTGAAGACACGTCATGAAGGAGATGGCCTAACTGTACCCACGAGGGGCCTGGGATGCTAGTGAGCCTCAGCGCTCTAGAGGGAAATGTTTGAGGCAGTTTCTGGTCTTGAGCCTCTTTCCCTGTTTTTGCCCTTCCTTGACTATTGCGTTTGTGTTTCCTTTACTCCCATTCAAGTTTGGTCCCTCTCGGCCCATTTACTGAGTATCGCTGTGCGTCAGTGTGCTGCTCGCCTCACTCCGTACCCTTGGGCTTCAGTGACCTCACCTGGCGTTAATGATCGTTGGGCCTGAGGTGGCATTTCCAGTTGCAAGCAGCATGCACCGAGGAGGGGGAGGGATGAGAGGGAGGAGGAGGGAGGGAGGGAGAAAAAAGGAGAGAGAAGAGAGGGAGAAGGGATGGGAGAGAGAGAGAAGAGAAAAAGAGAGGAGAGAAAGGAGGAGAAGAGAGAGGAGTGGGGGGAGGGAGAGAGAGAGGGGAGAGGATGGAGAGAGAGAGAGGAGAAGAAAGAGAGGAGAGAGAGAAGAGAGAGAGGAGATGGAGAGAAGAAGAGAGGTTCACTAACAACTAGGATGCACAGCTCTTCCATGGTCAATAGGATATCTTAAAATATGCTTGTGCTCAGGGCGTGGTGGCGAACGCCTTTAATCCTAGCACTTGGGAGGCAGAGGCCCTCGGATCTTTGTGAGTTCAAGGCCAGCCTGGTCTACAGAGTGAGTTCCAGGACAGCTGGGGCTACAGGGAGACCCTGTCTCAAAAAGACAAAAAAAAAAAAAAAAAAAAAATTAAAAGTTTGTGCTAGTTTGCTGTTTGATAGAGAGGCAGAAAATAAACTTGAACTTTTCCTTCCTATTTAGTTGTGATGGGTGGTGAGCAGAGGACGGCGATGCCCCAGAGACTGGGGCTTCCCAGCTATGCCTCATCTCCTCTCTGCTTGCAGAAATGGGATTCTCTAAGAAGGGACACTCAGGCAAGAATGTTGCCTATGATTTAAGCCTGCTTCAGTACACAACAGGCTTTGAGTCTGTATTCCTGATTGTGTTCCATGGCTTCATTTATTGGCTGGATGCAGAGGGAGAGATAGTATGTACAGTGGTTAATACTGTAATCCTGACAGGATCTCTGGGAATATCTGGGAGGGATTATGTAGATTAGATTCGTTGAGGTAGAAGGAATCAGTCTAAACCTGGGTGCCACCATCAAGGGCTGGTATCCTGGACTTCATGAAAAAGAAGAAAGAGCTGGGCGTGGTGGTGCACGCCTTTAATCCCGGCAGAGGCAGGTGGATCTTCATGAGTTCGAGGCCAGCCTGGTCTACAGAGGTGAGTTCCAGGATAGCTGGGCTACAAGAAACCCTGTCTCTAAGACAAAAAGACAGAAGAAGAAGAAGAAGAAGAAGAGCAGAAGAGCAGAAGAAGAAGAAGAAAGAAGAAGAAGAGTAAGGGAGGAGGAGGAGGAGGAGGAGGAGGAGGAGGAAAGCAAAGCACTAGTATTCACCCCCTTTCTGCTTCCTGACTGTGGATGCAATGTGACCAGTAGCTCAGACTCCTACCATGCTGGCCTGCACCCCTGGACAGTGACCCAAATTAAGTCACTTTCAATCAAGTATTTTATCCCAGATATGTGTAAAGTAATTAAGATAATATGTAAACAGTAGGGGCTGGAGAGATGGCATAGTGGTTAAAAGCACCGACTGCTCTTGCAGAGGACCTGGGTTCGATCCCCAGCACCCACATGGCAGCTAAGAACCATCTGTAACTCCAATTCCAGGAGAACTCCAGTTCCAGGGGAATCCAACGCCCTCTTCTGACCTCCACGGCATTGCATGACACGGGTGCACAAACCTACATGCAGACAGTACATTCATACACATGCAAAAATAAATTAAATTTTAAAAATTAAAATATGTAAACAGTAAACGTAATAAATATGTATTATGTATATGCACACATTTTTAAATTTTCTATGTGTGTAAATTTTCATCTTTGTACCTCTGATAAGGTGGTTTTTTTTTTTTTTTTTTGGTCTTTTCGAGACAGGGTCTCCCTGTAGTCCCAGCTGTCCTGGAACTCACTCCGTAGACCAGGCTGGCCTTGAACTCACAAAGATCCACCTGCCTCTGCCTCTCGAGTGCTAGGATTAAAGGCGTGCGCCACCACGCCCGGCTAATGATAAGGTGTTTTAAAGCCAAACCAATGCATGTGAAAGATCATCTAGTACTTGTGTTTGCAGCAGAGAACTTTCTTGCACTAATCGTGGTAGTTTCTCTATAGCGCCCACTTTCAGGGAGAAATGAAAGACATGACATCTCTGGGCATTTCTGGAGGGTCCCAAACTAGACAGCTTTTGTTGGAGAAAACCTATTCCTCAAAGAAAAAGCATGAATATGCTTACTCTGTTTCCATTTTTACAAGTCTGGTAGTTTTCTTCTCTCAAGGTCTGTGTGCCAATGAGTCAGAAAAACAGCACCATTTGGTCATAATGCAAAGTATATGAGTGAGTTTATGAACTTGATCTTGCATTTGTTTGGGGCCTGTTCCTGAGTAATAGGCTCACTTTCTGAACAGCCCCTTGCTTATGCCAAATACCTTTCTAGAGTGAGTCTAAAGGACTCAGCTGTAGACAGGCCTCGAAGGTCTTCTCACAGTGACAGGTGTGCCTTCCCTGCTTCGAGATGGTGGGATGCAGGGGCTTTGTGGAGTCTGAACCCCATCCCCTCCTCTACCAGCTCACTCTACCGCTCTAACTTCGTCTTCTCCCAACATATTTGGGACAGGGAGAAGAGGACTCCTTTTCTTTTCTGCTATCAGAGAGACTTTATGGTGAGAGCCTAGACAACTGCATAGAATAGAGACAATATTCTGGGCCATGAAACAGTCTTATAAATTTATGCTGATTTAAACTTTGCAAATTGCCTCTGCGTCCACATCAGAAGTTAATAGAACAGTGTCTGGAAATTATCCAAACATTGAAATTAAACAATGAATTTCTAAGTAATACACGGGTCCAAAAAGAAATCACAAAGGTCATTAGGAAATATTTTGGATTTAATTTAAGAAAAAAAAAAACCCCAGCATATTAAAATTTGTATAATATAGCTAATTCAGCAAAAGATATTTGTAGAATTAAAAGGTTCTATTATAAAAGAACAAAGGTCTCTATTCAGTGATCTAAGCTCCTACATTAACAACACAGAAATGAAAGAGTAACACAAACCCAGAATACATATAAGAAAGAAATAAAAAAAAAAAATAAGGGGAAATCAATGAAATGGAAATTGGGCAAATGAAGGAGAAAGACTAATGAATCCCCAAATGGGATCTTTAAAAACATCAATGCCATTGATAAACCTTCAGGAATATTAAGAATTAATGAGATAAAATACAAATTACCACTATTGGATATGAAAGGGAGCAGCACCACGGAGCACACAGGAATTTTGAAATCCATAAAAGAGGTGCCATTAGGAGCACATGCTACCGCTCTTACAGAGGACTCAAGTTCAGTTTCCACCACCTCCACTGGACAACTTAGAACCACCTCTGACTCCAGCTCCAAGAGGATGCAGTGCTGCTGGCTGCCTGGACTCATCTGAACACACCACCTCATATGCATAATTAAAAGTAATAAAAAATGTGGGCTGGAGAGATGGCTCAGCAGTTAAGAGCGCCGACTGCTCTTACAGAGGACCCGGGTTCGATTTCCGGCACCCACATGGCGGCTAAGAACCATTTTTAAGCTAGGCGTGGTGGCGCTCGCCTTTAATCCTAGCACTCGGGAAACAGAGGCAGGTGGATTTCTGTGAGTTCAAGGCCAGCCTGGTCTACATAGTGAGTTCCAGGACAGCTGGAGCTATAGGGAGACCCTGTCTCAAAAAAGTAATAAAAATAAATCTTAAAAATTCATAAAAGAGGGCTGGAGAGATGGCCTAGCGGTTAAGAGCGCTGACCGCTCTTACAGAGGACCCGGGTTCGATCCCCAGCACCCACATGGCGGCCGAGAGCCGTCTGAAACTCCAATTCCAGGAGAACTCCAGTTCCAGGGGAATCCGACACCCTCTTCTGACCTCCGCGGCATTGCACGACATGGGTGCACAAACTTGCATGCAGACAGTACATTCATACACATAAAGAAATAAATAAAATAAAAAAAAATTAAAAAAAATTCATAAAAGAATAACCACCTTTATGGCAATACATTTGACAATTTAGGTAAACAGGAAAATTCCTTGAATAAGAAAATAAAAGCTGTAAACACTGACTCAAGTAGAATAGATCATTCAAATAACTCAAAATCTATTCAAGAGATTGGATTTCTCATTAAAATTCAGGGTTCATTGTAGAAGGGGGGAGGGATTGCAAGAGTCAGAGGCGGTGGATGACCACAAGGAAGCAGCTGAGGAATTACATGAACTCACACCATGTAAGCTCAGATCAGACAGAACCCAGCACTGACATGGGGAAAGGGGTAAGGAACCCCAACTCTACCTGAGGAACCTATTGCCAACTTACTGGCAAGATACATAGATAGATAGATAGATAGATAGATAGATAGATAGATAGATAAAAGATAAAAGATAGATAGATAGAGGATGGATAGATAGATGATGATAGATAACAGAGTACATGAAATGGGCAGGGATAGGAAGGGTAGGTGCAGGTAAGGGATAGGATATAAATACAATCAAAATATATGAATTTGCAGAAATTTAATTTAAGAAAAGGAAAGAAAAATAGAAAAACTTCTCACAAAGCTAAGACCAGATGGTGAATCAAGATGGATTCCCTGGTGAATTCTATCAACTGTATGAGGAATGATCCTAAATGGAACTTTCCAGAAAGTAGAACAAAGGGAAACATTTGAAAACTCATGATCAGTATTTACTTGGTGACAATAGACGATATTAGATGAAATATTCCTCATGAACAGAGATGGAACAATCTTCAACAAAGTATTAATATAGAAAGATATAAGAAGGATAAACACCATATCTAGGAGGTGTTTAATCTCAGTATTGCTTTATTGGTTTAATGTTTGAAAATAAATAAATGTAATTTGCCATAACAGGGAAAAGAGACAATCTGAAGTGACACAAAGATGGTTAGAGAGGGCTCAGTGTTAAGAGCACTGGCTGCTCTTGCAGAGGACCTGGGTTCAGTTCCCAGCAGCTACATTGCTGCAAACAACCATCTGTAAATCCAGTTCTATAGAATCCAACACCCTCTTATGGCTTTGGTAGCCATTGTACAACATGGGGCACTTACATACATGCAGGAAAAGCGCTAATACACACAAAATAAAATAAATCAATAAAAATTTAAAAAGAGATACAGGGAGGTGATTTAAAACAATCGAACACATATTTGTAATAAATGGTCTGAAAAATTAAAAGGAATATTTTTTTCAACCTGATAAAATTGTCTGCGGCAAACCTACAGTTGGAGCATATTTGATGGCGAGAGACTGAATGTTTTTCCTCCCAAGGCTTGGAAGAACACGAGGATGTTTGCCTGTGCTGTCTGCATTCAGCATCACACCATGAATTGTAGCACGTGGCATAAGCTAGGAAAAAGGATGGAAAGCATACTGATGAGAAAGGAAGAAATAAAACCATCTGCCTTTACATATGCTACAGCGTTCCATGTAGAGCATTATAAGTAATTGAAATAATGTCATTCGAACTTATAAACATGCAGGAAGGCCATTAAATGAAAAATCCATGATATTCCTATATTTCTGAAGAGAATGATGGAAATTTTAATAAATTTAAGTAATGTGCTGTTTTTTAAAATTTAAGATTTATTTATGTTTATTTATTTTTAATTTTTTATTATTATTATTTATTTCTGTATGTGTATGAATGTACTGTCTGCATGCAAGTCTGTGCACCCGTGTCGTGCAATGCCGCAGAGGTCAGAAGAGGGTCTCGGATTCCCCTGGAGCTGGAGTTCTCCTGGAACTGGAGTTTCAGACGGTTCTCGGCCGCCATGTGGGTGCTGGGGATCGAACCCGGGTCCTCTGCAAGAGCGTCAGCGCTCCCAACCGCTAGGCCATCTCTCCAGTCACTATTTTTAATTTTTTAAGAAATTTATTTATTTATTTATTTTGTATGTGTATGAATGTACTATCTGCATGTAGGTCTGTGCACCTGTGTTGTGCAATGCCACAGAGGTCAGAAGAGGGCATCGGCTTCCCCTGGAACTGGAGTTAAAGACGGTTCTCAGCCACCATGTGGGTGCTGGGGATCGAAACTGGGTCCTCTGCAAGAGCAGTCGGTGCTCTTAACCGCTAGGCCATCTCTCCAGTCACTATTTTTAATTTTTTAAGAAATTTATTTATTTATTTATTTTGTATGTGTATGAATGTACTATCTGCATGTAGGTCTGTGCACCTGTGTTGTGCAATGCCACAGAGGTCAGAAGAGGGCATCGGCTTCCCCTGGAACTGGAGTTAAAGACGGTTCTCAGCCACCATGTGGGTGCTGGGGATCGAAACTGGGTCCCCTGCAAGAGCATTAGGCCATATCTCCAGCCCCGTAATGTGCTATTTTATAGTAGCATCAAAACTATAAAATACTTAGGAATAAGTACAACAAAATACATGTAAGGTTTCTATACTGAAAATTACAGCATCGTTGAGAAGATGTAAAATCTTAAGTGAAAAGAAATATATATATATATTCTCTTCATGGAGCAAATGTTTTAATATTTAGATTCTCATCTTTATTGTAAGTTTCATCTATTGGCTAGTAAAATCTCCACAAGAATTGTTGGGAAGTTATAAAAGGTGTATAGAAATGCAAAGGGCTTAAGATAGTTGATATGATCATATGTATGAAAGAACAAAATTGGGGGATCTGCATTACCTCATTTAAAATGTCCTGTAATGCCCAAGTAATAAACATAATACTGCCATAAAGATAGACATATAGATAATAGGAGACAATGGAGTTTTTCGAAAGGGACATACACTTTAATTGGTTTTCAGTCAGGACACTAGAATAATTCACTGGAAGGATATTTAACAAATGGCACTTGAGTAATTGACAGGAAATATGGAGAAAAAAAAATAACCCTCGACCCTTCAAAGTATCTTTAAGAGAGCTGGGCATGGTGGCACACGCCTTCAATCCCAGTGTTCATGAGGCAGAGACAGGCAGATCTCTGTGAGTTCAAGGCCAGCCTGCTCTCCATAGCAAGCTCCAGGCCAGGTGTGACTAAAGGGAGATTCTGTCTCAAAAAGAAAAGAAAATATATTTAAGAACTGAAACTAGGAATTTTAGGTTATAAACTTGGGGTATCATTTATGTTAAAAAGATGGGATGTCCAGTCATCAAACCAATAACCAAAAGAAAGGAATAGTCCCCCCATATTAAAAAATGGCAAATCTACCCACATTTATATGTTCTAGTTGAAAATAAAATATATAAGGAATAAATATTCCTTTAACCACAATGCTCTTATTTTGCCACACTGTGAGACCTCTGTCATAGCATCTTTGTTATGATGGTTATGAGACTTTACAAAGTTTTGACAAAATACTTGGCACATAACATCGTCTTGTCTTGTGGAAAAAAAGCAGAAGTGTTTAGTTTTACTTTAATACCTTGGATGTGTATACTGTCAACCTATGCCACCTTTTCCTTTTCTCCATGAGCACACAGCATCTTACTAGATAGATCCTAACTAGATGGATTGTCATGTCCTTACTTGTAAATGCCTGAATCAAATGCCAGTACCTGATGAGGTTAGATCTTGACTACTGCTTAACTGATTGAGGGGGCAGAAATATCTTACAGATACTTTTAGAATTCTCTCTTTTTCAGTGTTTTGTGCATAATAGACACAGAGCTACAGCCCTATCCCAGAATTTACTAGATTATGGCTCATTTAATCAAATGTAGAGAAAATTAGTACCATTATTTTCAACCAAAAATAAGTATCTTTAGAGAGATGTTTTCTCCATTTTTTTGTATATCCAAATCCTCTAGAAGCTGCTGTGTTGAAAATTACAAAGGCTTTAAGCCCAGTTCACGAGGGAGTATAAACACTGCAGAAAACATAATAGAACTACCAAGCAAACTAAATTGTTTTGAAAATTATTCCCTGATTTTACATGAATTGCTGCCTTACTTATGTTAGAGTCAGAAGATATTTCATTGAGAATATTTGAAACCAGCTCTTTACTGATTTATTTCCTCCCATATTTATTCTGGACAATAAAGTTATTTGTTTAAAAGTCTTGAGAACACCAAGAATATATATTTATCATTTTAACTTTGGTTTGGAAAAAAAGTATGGCCCTGGATAGAATGGCAAGCTTGTAATTCATTTTTTTAAAATTTACTTATTTATTTTGTATGTGTATGAATGTACCGTCTGCATGTAGGTCTGTGCACCCGTGTCGTGCAATGCTGAGGAGGTCAGAAGAGGGCGTCGGATTCCCCTGGAACTGGAGTTAAAGACGGTTCTTAGCCGCCATGTGGGTGCTGGGGATAGAACCCGGGTCCTCTGCAAGAGCAGTCGGTGCTCTTAACTGCTAGGCTATCTCTCCAGCCCCAAGCTTGTAATTCTTAGAATTCAAGAAAGTCGCTCAATTGTTAGCCATTTCACAAGAGTGGCTGTATCTTATTCAATAATATGTCGCTTTGAAGGACTATTTCACGGCGCCTGGTATTAATTTTTTTGTGAATGGCCAAATAATCGAATTTACTACATGAGGTTAAGACTCGAGCCAGATGAACAGTGAAAGGGAGTGTGATGCTTTTTATCCACCTGGTTTTGATTCTTTTTTTTTTTTTTTTTTGGTGGTTTTGAGACAGGGTCTCCCTATAGCCTCAACTGTCCTGGAACTCACTCTGTAGACCAGGCTGGCCTTGAACTCACAAAGATCCGACTGCCTCTGCTTCCCAAGTGCTAGGATTTAAAGGCGTGCGCCACCACGCCCGGCTTATCCACCTGGTTTTGTAATCACCTTCTGTTTCCCGCCATGCCTAGCCTAGTCCTTGTTATTTTCTATCTGGCTACTAACTAAATCCTGGCAACCCCCGACTTATCTTTAGGCTATCCTTTTCCAACACATCTTCCAAATATTTTTATTTAAACAACAGCCACATGGAGGCAGAGGACCACATTTCACAATTAGAATTTGGGTCCAGGAATGACCTCTTTCACGTACACAGTGTATGATATGTCTAGACTGTGTGGTGTTTGTAAGGTGCCTGTAAGAGGTGAGTGGAGCCCTCCATACCAGGACCTGTCACTAGTGTGTGATTTCAAAGGACTAGAATGGCATTGTCTGAGGAGTTGGTGAAACTCCACGTAACAAATGATGTTTGACTTGGTCCCAAATAACCAACAAGTTTTTACTCCCAGTTGGGATGTAATTAGGGGTAGAGAACAGATGAACGGTGAGAAAGCATTATAGGAATATGGAATAGCAATATGGGCTGATCTAGAGATAGCAGAGCAGTGTGCATCTTAAGAACACTTATTCTGGGTAAATTTAACAGTTTTGCATGATAGACATAGGAGATTAGAAAGAAAATAAGAAGAATCCAAGTTGGTACAGATTTCGAGTGGTCATGGATGTGATTCAAAGGAGCCTGACCCTTGTCCTGTGGGCAGGACACTTTAAGCAGCTGGGTTAGAAAGGATCTGTTGGTAGCAGTGAGGAGGGTAGGCTATTGTAGACATCAAGGCCAGTTACCTAATGGAAGTACAGCAGGATAAAGAGACAGAATTACCTTTTAGACGACTCAGAGATGGAATAGGCAGCCTTTAGCAACAAGCTCTCCCTCATCCATGTTTTATCTGTTAATCCAGTCAACATTTATCTAGGCTCCCTCGTGAAGGCCAAATGTTGTGCTAACTACTTGAAAAAGATATAGGACATGGCTTTCTCCATAACACACCTCAAGTTGAGGCAGGAAGCTTTGACATTTCACAATTAAAATGCAATGCAATGAATACCACAGTGGTGAAAGTGACATGTGCACTGTTGAAACAGAGAATGCAAAGGTTTCTCAAACACTCCATGAGTAATTCAGACCTTTCCTTACAGTTGCAACCACAGCACTTAGCTGAGTGCTAGACAACAAAGACTAACTAAAGGAATGATCTTGGATACCCAGTGGACAGATGAACAATAACCTCTTCCATACTTTACGGCAGGTCAGAGAAGGGACCTTTCTTGGGATTTCAAAGATGGAATGGTAAATATATACAGTGTTATATCCTAGGTGGCAGAGTTTGGGGTATGTAAGGTATTTAACTGTAAGATCTAGTATTGTAGGGGGCTCATGGGGACCCTTTGGGGGTCTGTCAGCTCAGAGCTAGCTTGTAAGAGTGGGCTCAGGATAGATGTTTATTTTTCCCTTTGTGTCACTTAGAATTCAGTAAGTCTTTTGGAAGCATTTTCCATCACAAATGAGAGATACCAAAGGAGAGGGACAGAGATGCAGGAGCAATGCTGTACCCAGCAGAAGTAAGAAAATCAGTAGAACTCCTGATAGAGCCTCCAGGCAGGATGTTCGTTGGTTGGAGGTGGCTCCCGTTCATTCGGAATGCACTCCACTGAGTTGTTGTCAACCTTCGGCTTTGTAGACTTCATTTTATCAAGGAAAGTAGATCAAATCTACAATCCCTTCCTTGAGACTTTAAAATATAACGAGTTTTGAAATCCAGAGCATTTCTCTGACTTGTTTAGTGTTGAAATCTGACTTAGTATAACTTATGCGTCCAGAAAATCTAATGTAAAATGATATGCAAGTATCTATCCTCTCAATTTGTTATTAAAAACACTCATGGGATGGGCTGGAGAGATGGCCTAGCTGTTAAGAGTGCCGACCGCTCTTACAGAGGACCCGGGTTTGATCCCCAGCGCCCACATGGCGGCCGAGAACCGTCTGAAACTCCAATTCCAGGAGAACTCCAGTTCCAGGGGAATCCGACACCCTCTTCTGACCTCCACAGCATTGCATGACACAGGTGCACACACCTGCATGCAGACAGTACATTCATACACATACAGAAATAAATAAAATTAAAAAAATAAATAAAAACACTCATGGGTTTTGTGTTTTAGGAAAGAAACATTTATGTTTCAAGTCATAGGGTATTGCCCCAGACACCCCTGGGTGGGGGGAGGGATCATAATAAGTATTTGGTAAAAATATTATTTTAATAAAACCTGAAATTTTTGGCATTACAAACCCCATCTTACCCTTAGGATCATAAATAAAGGACTTATAAATTCCTTTGAGAGATTAGTAAAGATTTTAGACGAGATATGTGTTGGATCTTGAATATGTGCAGAACTTTTTCCTGCTTCTCTGGGAGAGGTAGGATTGCCCTCTCTGTTGGTTTGCTGTTGGCCATAATAAAATTGCTCAGACTGAGTGTCTTAAACGCCAGATACTTTGAGACTCAAGATGCCTTATAAAAGCCAACTTTGATCTCTCCTTGGCTTGAGGACTGTTACTTCCCCCAGTTCTCATGTGGTCCTCAGTCTGTGAGCACACTTCCAGTGTCCATGCTTGCATCTCTTTTTCTGAGAGCGCCAGTCAGATTAGGTTAGGGTCTAGCCTAAAAGCTTCCTTTCTAACTTCCTCAGAGGTCCTCTGTCCAAATACAGACACTTGGGATGTCCCCATCCTAAGGCTCCAACGTACGAATTTTAGAGTTCACAGAACTCCCATGGGGTATTGGTAAATGTGTGAATGTATTCATTTGAGGTTATGGTGACCATGGAACATTTCTTCCACTTAGTGGGCGGGGCCAGGGGTGCTAAAATGCGTGTTGTGGGAGATGCTCTCTGGATAAATTGTTGACACCACAGGCTAGCAGCACCAGTGTGCAACACTGAAAGACAAATGGAAAGAAGAGTTCTGACTAAGTCAAGTTTGGGATGGGCTGTCAAGACAGACTGTCTCTGCTGGGGAGTTGACAGCGGCAATCTTGTGTGTGGGTACATACACATGTGTGCATGCATGTAGAAGCCAGAAGTTGATCTCAGGTGTCTTGCTCAATCTCTCTCCACCTTATTTTTTAGAGCAGGGTCTCTCTTTGAACAGCCCAATCGCTGGCAGTCAGCGATTGGGCTAGAGTGGCTGGTCAGAGAACTCCAGGGATCCTCCCGTCTCTGCCTCCCTGGAGTAGGTGAGCAGGGATGTACCAGCTTTCTACATGGGTTATGGGGGGATGGAACATTGGTTTTTCTGTTTGCATGCTAGGTACTTTCCTAACTCGGGCAACTCCTCAGTGCCAAAGACTGGCAATGATAAGGTAATGAGTGGTCTCTCCCTAAAACTACGGGCTCTTCTCCCTTCCCTTGCATCTTAGTTGCTCCCTTCAAGGAGGAGTACCTTGGGAACAAATGGGCTTAAGTCTCTCAGGGCTGGACTGGAATTTGGGCTCTTCAGTTTGTTGGACTATCGAGTTCTACTTCTATGTTTCTCTAACTGACTTGTGACTCTTAGACTGAAATAACACCCCTTTTAAGAATAAATCCTGCCTTGCCTCCAGACTTGCAGTGGTGTGGAATGATGCTCAGAAAACCCGGACATGGATCAGTAGCCAGAGACATGGCAGTGTCATCTTCCTGAATTGGCCTTGGATTCCGGCATGCCCCCTCCCCTGCCCCCCCATCTTGATCCACTGGGACACTAGCTACTTGCTATTCTTTGTTATAAATAAAAAAAAAGCTGAACCATTCAGAGTTTTTATATATTGATAACATTAAAATGCTTTGCAGATATCATTGTACCCATTAGGGCCTTCGTAGGTTGTTAATTAAATTACAAACCAATGCATCATACGAATGTTAAGACTAAAAACAAAACAAGCCTATTTTGCAAGCATTCACTGCCCAAACAGTACTCCCTTTATGATTTCTTGAATCATGCTGAATTATTCAGTCCTCTTTTTACAATTTCAACATCTAGGAGAAACAACAACAAAAAAGTGGTAACAATTGCCACCCTACATAAATAAATAAAGATGAATAATTCAGAGCCCCTGTCTTATTTTACTCTCCCTTGTCTACCTCTGACTGATTCTGGCTTTGCTTTTGATGATTTCACAATACTCTGTGAGGCAGGCAGGGGAGAATTCTCAGGTAGAGCAATAAAGATGTAGACATACAGCCTCATAGTCAGTGGCCCCGGAAGAACCATTCCTTAGTTGCTGGAGACTCCTGGGTTTTAAATCCCTTTCCTTTCTCTCTCTCTCTCTCTCTCTCTCTCTCTCTCTCTCTCTCTCTCTCCTCCATCCCTACTCATTGACGGCTCAAAAAGGTTCAAAACCTTGACTTTTTCTAATCAACATTTTTTTTAAAGCTCGCCAATCTTGCATACTCTCTCAACAATTGTATCAGCATGCTCTTCTCAGACAGGATGCTATTATATATTTGTGTGTTGCACATGTTCCCAGGTCCCTTGTCCCAAATTTTATCAAGTAGGGAAAGACCGGAAACCAGGGATGGGTCTCCCAAGTCCCAGCTGTGGTCCCCTGGCTGACTGGTGCACAGTCTGGTCAGCGGGACCGGGAGTCGTTTTCATATGTTCTGTCAAGTTCCCAAGCATCTGCCGGCTAACAGGCTTCCTGACCTTTGGTTTGCTCTAGGTCAGCGGGCTTTGCTCCAGCTGGGCCACAGTGCACTCTGCCTAGCCAGATTCCAGACCGATATACTGCTGGCTAGCCATTACTCACTCCCTTGGACCCATCAGAGAATAAGGCAGAGAGCATAGAAGAGTTGCTAAAGAATGTATGCTTACTTCTATAGGATTTTTCTACCAGATTTTAGAAGGCCAATTCTCAGCTTTGCTTCTATTACATAATGATGTCCAAGGGTTAGACATGGAAAGACAACAATCCTTCTTACCCCCCCGCCGCCCCAGTTTACCAGCAATGGTAAGGATTACGGGAGAGCTTCTTGGATGGTCTAAGTTAATTAAATCTTTCATATTCATATGCTGCCATACCAGTCAGACAAGAAAAGATAAAGTACACAACGGATGAGGTAAGTTGGCCTATCTCTTTAAATACATTACTTGGCCAGATATTTTTCTTCAATTTAATTTAGAGGTTCAGTTATTTGGGTCTTTGTTCTTCTCAGTTTAACATTTCCCTTCATAATAAAACAGGGAGAAACATGATTTTCCCCTTCTTCCATGGACACTGATGTGCATGAAGATAATAGATTCATGCCTGGTTGGGGCCCTGCTTCTCTAGGAATCTTTAATCATCAGTGAGGGGGCTGGGGCATGGGGATAGAGAGGTGGGTGTTGGAGAGGAGAGGGAGATGCTTTGGCTTTCGAGGGCCTGGAGGCAGAGCCACTGAGAGCTGTTTCCATGGCAGTACTATGGAAACCAGATTCTGTGCCTCACTCTTTCCCAGAGTAGAATTTCCATGCTTCATCCAGCATGGGCTCCAACTGAGCCTTTTGCATCACCTAAAAATACAAGCTCATTGTGGCCTGTGGTTCTGGCCTCTTAGAAGCAAGAAGTGGGGGGATAAATAGAAGTATAATCCAACTCACAGGGGGGAAGGCTGAACCTTAAAATTTATAACTATTTTTTTTTTTAGTAAGATGGAGGGAAAAGTTAGTTTTGGCTTATAGTATCCACTTTTCTGCATTGCACCTTATAGTATTTTATTACATCCCATTGTATTGTAGCGGTCAGTTCTTTGAATCTATTATTTTTTTTCTTAGTCTGTTGAACTAGGGTGCTCGGTCAGCCTCGTTAGGGACCTGTCATCTAGACACAGCCACACATGGTGATATCATCCTTCAAATGCCTTGAAACAAGTGCTGTTTTTCACAAATGGGGGCCAGGGGAAGATCGTAGATGAGTCACTCGAAGTTTTTCAGCTAGCTCTGAACTCCTCTCAAGTGTGCGCAGGGTCTGGCAGGGGACGGCAGCATCCTTTCATACAGGGAGAGCTACAGGGGTGTGTGCACATATGTGCATGGGTGTTGTGTCTCAGGACATAGGAGGCTGATTACACTGCCAATTATCACCTGCTGGTATTATTTTAATGGCCAAGATTATTGTGTTGGGAATGATGGAAAGCAAAGCTCACAAATACAAGTTACAGAAGAAGAAAAATACTAGTAAAATCTACATAGATTTTTAGAATGGGAGGTGGAAAATGCAGGAGTGTTTTTAACACCACCTTTTCATTTCAAAACAGGCGTAATGGCTTTTGTGAACAATGCTGGACAAGATTGTTTGCAATGAAAGTTTATTTGGTTAGGCTTTAAAAACTGAAAAGTTTTTTTTTAATCCCTCTGCTTATCATATTACACAGAAACATTACCAACTGGGATTTATTAGAATGTGAATCTATTTTCTATATTCTTTTCTAGTTTTCTTTCTAAATATATATGAACACTCTCCTTCTCTCTCTCTTCCTCCTCCCCAAATCACCCTTCTCTTATGATCTCATTTCCTTTCTCAGTGAACTCTCAGCCCCCTCTTACCTCTACCCCCCTTTTTAAGTAGTGTGGCTTGACCCCAGGTCTCATACAGTCTAGACAAGCACTGCACTGCTGAGCTGCATCCTTAGCCTCTTTTTCTCTCTTTGTTTATTATTATTTTTTTTTTGTCTTTTTGAGTCAGGGTCTCCCTGTATTCCCAGCTGTCCTGGAACTCACTCTGTAGACCAGGCTGCCCTGGTCACAAAGATCCGCCTGCCTCTGCCTCCCAAGTGCTGAGACAGAGTCTTGCTAAGTTGCCAGACTGGCCTTGAACTCATGCTATAGCTCAGCTAGAACTGGAACTTCTGACTCTTTTTCGTCAGCCTCCAAAATAACTGAAATTATAGCCTGTACCACCAGCCCTAGCTTCATTGAAACATTTTTTTTTACTTATTTTCTGCTCAAGGAATTTGTAAATCCTTGGGTGTCTAAGTGATTCTTTAACTGTTACGGTTTCAGCTATTTCTGAATTTGTTATTCTCTTTTAATAATGTTTATTATGCTTCTGTTTTAAAATTTTATTGTATGCATATTGTATGTGTCTGAGTGTTTTGTCTGCATGCACCTAAGTGCACTTGTATGTGCAATGCCCATGGAATCCAGAAGAGGGCGCTGAATCCCCAGAACTGGAGTTACAGGTGGTTTTGAGCTGTCATGCAGTACTGGGAACTGAACCAGGGTCCCCTGCAAGAGGAGCCAGTGCTCTTAACTGCTGAGCCATGTCTCCCACCATTGTGCTTCTGTTTTTTCATTTCATTTTGTTTTATTTTTGTCTTTTTGAGACAGGGTCTCCTTGTAGCCCCAGCTAGCCATTCTCTCTATGTAGAGCAGATTGGCCTCAATCTTACAGAGATATACCTGCCTCTGCCTCCAGAGTCCTTGGACTAAAGGTGTGCACCACCACACCCTAGGCTAGGATTCTGTTTTCCCTTCCAGACTACTGCTTTTCAGCGCTGAACTACACTCTCACCTGTGTGTTTCATTACTTGAGTGATTGTTGCTCTTTAATCTCAATACCAGTATACCGAGTTGGTGTGAGGAAAGCTTCCTTAAGTATCTGTATTAGTCAGTTTTCTGTTGCTGTGATAAAGCACCATGATTTGAGCTTACAATTGACGGTTCCAGGGAATTAGAGTCCATTGTGGCAGGAGGCGTGGCAGCTGGATCTGGAGCAGCAAACCGAGGGTCACATCTCACAAAGAGTACAGGAAACAGAGAGAGCAACTATAGACCACGAGGCTTGTTAAAACTCACTAAGCCTGCCCCCAACAACGCACTTCCTCTAGCACGGCCACACCCTCCAAGACCTCCAAAAACAGCGCCACCAACTGGAGACAAATGTCTGAATACCTAGAGCCTATGGGGGACACTCATCCAAACCACCACAGTATCGTTGAATATTTGCACTCATTTGACCAAGACTAATTCATCCACTGTTTAATTTGGCAGCCACAGACATTTCCCATCTGCCCAGCTGGGCATTGGCCCTACCTACCAAGGAGCCCAAGATGAATCGCATAGATCTGAACTGTGGAGACTGCTGATATTTAAGTATTTTTGACCTAGCAAAGGGCAACTTTTTTATGTTTTTAACCTAAGATAAAGGTGCAGAGTAAACAAAATCTAGAAAAACAAAGTTGGCATTTAAAGACAGATTAGGAAAAAAAAAGATCAAAGAGATGAAAACTAAGGGAAACTGAAAATAGTACTCACTGACCAGAAGAAGAAGCTAAGGACCCAGGCCTCTCAGTGGTTGGAAGTTGCTGAGGTGACTAACAGAGCAGCCACCGAACCCCATGTGGTTATTTCAAGTTAAGTTATCTAACATGAAATAAAGCTGAAAATCGATTCTCTGTTGCCCTGAACCGCAGTTGAAAGGTTCAATAGCCACATGCGAGCACTGGCTTGTATTAGACAACACAGACTCAAAACATGTCCATCTTCCCCTGACATTCTATTGGACAGTTTTGCAAAACCTGGGAGAAACTGAACAGTGAAGAAAATATTGAGTAAAGGAAATGCCAGGTTCGTTAGGAAAAGCTGCAAAGGTAAAGAACGGATGACTTGACTGTGGTTATTGAGACTCATTTGTATATCTTAGGTATTGAGCCTTGTGACCATTTTGTGACTGTTTCGGAACTGTTGCTATTATCATTTGAATTTGGAATGCCCTCTAAAAGCTCTTTTTTTTTTAATCTATATAATTTTATTTTTTAAAATATATTTTTATTGTTATTAAACTTTTTCATACATCATACATCATTTCTCAAACCATTTTAGAGTCATTTCCCTTTCCATGCCCCCCCTACCCCACCTGAGTTCATGTGCTCTGCCGTACATCTCTTGCATCTTTTTCAGAGTTTCTCCAGAGTTTTTTCAAAGGAGAGGCTTATTGTCTTTGGAAGAACTTCACTGCTTCAGTCGTTTTTTTTTTTTTCTAGTTCTTTTGTTGTTGTTGTTGTAAAGTCCTGGAGCCGAGCCCATTAGACGTGTCTATAAGATGGAGGAATTTAGGTTGCTGATCACGTTCCTTTGGCAGGGGTATTGGGATCCTGGTCCTTTCCTGTTTCTCTTTCCCTCTTGAAAGCAATGCTGTAAGTGGTTGCTTCCACTAGTCACTCCTGCCATGATGCATGCCTTGTTCCTGTTCCAAAATCAATTTACTAATAAACTAAGGAGGAAATCTCAAAAAACAAAATGTGATCTAGAACAAACCTTTCCTCTTTTTGAATATCTAAGGTATTATTTTATAGCAACGAAAAGATCACTAACACAGTGGCCTAGTGACATTTGTCACGAATCCCAGAAGACACACAGCAAGCGTCACTTTATGTCTCATGACTTCCTTCTCTGTGGGCCACATTCACAGCCAGATCTCACCTGGCTATATCGTCTCTTCACATTCTCTCTCTCACTGAAATTTAGCTCTGCTTTGAGGAACTCAGTAACGAGGACAGCTGTTTGTTTTCCTTCCCATTCACATCTCCTAAATGATTTTTGTCTTTAAGGCATCAAATTCCTGAACTCAAATCTTCTTAGTTTTCTGAAAACATTTGCTCCTCAGTCAAACACCTGCTCCTCTGACTTTCCCATTTTATCTAAAAGGAGCCACTCTGGGGACCCCATGATGGCACCACACTGGCTACTTTAACCTCCGAGCCTTTGCCCATGTTGACTTGAAGATTGGGCGGATGGTGGATGGCAATACATGGGCATAAAAACACGTGCACTTTGAGTCTTGAGATCTTCACATTTCTCCACAGGTGAGACTGGTCAATTAATTAAAGCTAGACAGAGCAAAAACAACTTCATAAGGGTAATTTTGTTACCTATTTGTGAGATTGAACATGTTTATTGATGAGAATTTTCTCTTTTAAAAAGAAGTGCATAATGCACTCTGAATTGCTCACTTCTTTTATTACACATCTCACAGAGTGAACTTGGAACTAACTTTGGAGTTAGTCAGGCTTTGATCTAACTCTTGGGTAAATGTTTTAATCTTTCAGATCTTCAGCTCCCTCGTGAGCTATATAACCTTGTAGAATAGCCATTAAGGCAGAATGAGTTTGCTTTAAAAATCTCTCCATTCTACTACCCCAACCCTCCCAAGAAGCCTCCTTCCACCTACTCATGGCTCTTTCATATTAAACTGACTTAATTATGTATTGTCACACCCATGGATTAATGCATCTATCTCTCAACTCTCACCACGGAAGTTTCCTTATGCACAGAAGCCCACCACTGGCCCACATGCAGAGAACAAGGGGCTGCAGAGTGCGTGTCCCTGAATAAGACGCATATATCAAACCTCTTCTTCCCAATGTTCAGGGATTGTAAGAGTCAGAAGTGGTGGATGACCACAAGGAAACAGAGTTTTCCAGACAGCTGGTCAGATACTCATAGGAACTCTCAGCAAAGGTGACAGCACGAACAAGTACCATGCAAACTGAAACCATTAAAAACACCAGCATAAACACGAGGAAATAAGAAGCTTCAACCCCACCTAAGGGAATTGTGGGAACATATGGCTGCTGGGAGGGATGGAGACAATCCCTTTCAAGGATGGAACTCTTGGTAGGTTAACCGGGCTCCAGTGGATGGACCCACACTGAAGGACATTTGGAGACACAATGAGACTCCATAGGCCTTAATATACTATCTATCTATCTATCTATCTATCTATCTATCTATCTATCTATCTATATCTATATCTATATATATATATATATATGTAAAATAAAGCAATTGGGCAGAAGGCAATAAAGGTAGGTGAGGATAGGGAAGATGATCTAAATACTAATTCAAATTAATATTGCATGAAAAGTGCAAAAATCCCATTAAAAATATCACCAATGTATAGTAGGAACTTATTCATGTTAACTGCTTTACTTCATTGCTATTGTTATTTCTGTTACCAAATATTTTATCATCATCCTGCTTTCCGTTGCTAGAACTCAGAGTCTAAGCATATCCTAGTCAGCTTTTTATTGCTGTGCTATAACAGTGGACCAAAAACTACTTGGGGGAAGAAAGGGTTTCATTAGCTTACACATCCCTATCACAGTTCATCATGTAAGGAAGCAGGATAGGAACTCAAAGTGGGAAGCTGGAGAGAAGAACTGAAGCCCAGACCACCCAGGAATGATGCTTACTGGCTTGCTTCACTGGTCTGTGTGTAGCCTGTTTTTTAAAGCAACCTATACAGGGGTGACACTGCTCAGAATGGGCTGGGCCCTCCCACACCAATTAGCAATTAAGAAAATGTCTCATGGACAGGGCGACAGGCTAATCCAGTGGAGGAAGTGCCTGAATTGAGGTTCCCACCTCCCAGGTGCCAAGTTGACAACCACATCTCTCTGCCCCCCCCCCAAAATGTAGTGATGCTTTGGATTTCAGCCATTTTCCATGCTGTCATTTTTGCTCCATTATGAGCCTGCCTTTATATCATAATTCTGCTACTCAGTATCAAAATGGATGTCTCTCAATTGTATTCTTCTTTGGACTTTAGTTTTCTTGATTTCCAATTTTTAGTAAAATTTCCTCAAACTTCCCAATTAGGTGTTTCATTCTAGTAGCCGGGAAACCAGTTGCTATGTTTCATGAAATCAGTTACTGCTATTTACACTTGTTACTTCAAGGGCAAGCCCATTATCTTTGCATTCTGAATGCAAGTAGTTTCATGCCTTATGTCCATGATCAGCAACCTGACCAACATATCTGCTCTTATTATTCATTGCCTTGGTTCTTTTCTCTGCTTCTATTACTTACAGACATTATGATTTAATTTTCTCAGAAGCCTCAGATTTAATAAAGTGAAAATAAAATCCTGAATTCTTTATTTATACCATTTATATGTTTTATTTGTTGAATTTTTCTATGATCCTATCTTTAATGGATATCACTGAATTTTGCTCATGGAAAACTCATGCTCAAAGTTGAAGCAGGTTTAGTCGAATACAAGAAGAAAAATGAAGAAAAAAGATAGAGTTGATGAAAGTAGAGGTCAGAGAAAATAGGTAATGGGAAATGCTAATATCATACAAAAGTCATTGCAAATGTTTGATCACAGAAGGTATTTCAGTCAATGTTTTGCTAATTTTGTTCCCTCATAGAAGTTTGTGCTAACATTTTCCTACAGTTTCTTCTGTTGGGCACACACCTAGATTATGGCATGACCTGGTGTCTTGTACACAGGACAAATATCTGTTTAATTGATCTTTATTGAGATAAAGACTTGATTAGGTCTAACTGAAAAGTCTAACTCTGAACCTGTGAATATCATCGTATCTCAAGAGTCACAGGACTTTTTCACTTTTGAGATTTCTACAAAACAGATTATGGAGCCCTTTGAGAATCTAAAGAAAGCTATAGGCTCTGTTTCCAGAAAAGTATCCACTTGCTAAATTCTCCATGCTATTTGAAGGCATTAAGTGATCCTTCAGGGCTCATTCATAACCCCAGGCTTAGCATCTTCATTCTATGGGTCGTCTATTTCCCTTACTATTCCCTTAATTCCTTTGAAAGATGACCTCTGTGCTCAATCCCAGACCAGGAGCCCTAATGTTCTCCACTCCCAGCCCTCCCATCTTTTTACTGTGTTAGTTTGACTGTGCAGGTTTATACATCTTGCAACCACACAGAGTACTACCTTTGGAAGAAAATGCCTGTTGTGGCATTCAGGTAAATAATACAGTACCCGGGGCTGGAGAGATGGCCTAGTGGTTAAGAGCACCGAATGCTCTTACAGAGGACCCGGGTTCGATCCCCAGCATGCACATGGTGGCCAAGAACCGTCTGAAATTCTAATTCCAGGAGAGCTCCAGTTCCAGGGGAATCCGACACCTTCTTCTGACCTCTGCGGCATTGCACGACATGGGTGCACAAACCTACATGCAGACAGTACATTCATACACATACAGAAATAAATAAAATTAAAAAAAAAACAGTACAGTACCCAATATAGGCAAGGGGAAGACCCTTATCCATATTATGACCATATAATAGCAGGTTATTTGTAAATGGGAGCTATCCCTTGTAGACTGAGATAGATCATCAGACCTTTCCCCCTCTTTTTACTTTTTCTTGGATTTTTGCAATGTTTCTACAGTATAGTTTGATGGTATTTAGATCCCTTCCCTACCTGCACCTCCTCCCACTACCCCCAACCCAATTTAATCTACTCTCATATATAATGTGTCTGTGCGTCCCTGTGAAATGCAGCTTATAGGGTCTGTTTAATGTTCATGGTTGTCCTTCTTCTGGGCCCACCGAGAGCCCTAGCCCCGTGAGACACTTTCTTTCTCCTTCTCAGAAGTCTGGCCTAGCAAGCTATTACTATTGGTGCAGAAGTGGCACTTTTATCTTGGGAGCAACCAACATCTGTCTGTTTAAAATTAAGACCTGCTCAATGGGTGGGAACTCATGTGTGGTACTGTCAACATAGCCACATCCACACCACTAGAGAGATCCTAGAGAAAAACTTACTTTTCCACATCCCTAGACTAATGCAATTTCTTACTTTATTCTAAATAAGCATCCTCATATTTACAGACAATTGTACCTTTTACCCCTCAACAAAGAAGCTTCTGTTTGCAACAGATGGAGACTATTACAGAGTTCCAGAATTGGTCAAACACAGAGAATAGGTGTCTGTGACACTTAACTCTAAGTGACCTTGATGTGACACGTGGCCAGTGTTCAATTTCAGTTCAGTTCACAGAGTTGGACTTTCAGTTCAGGTGTTACAGAGTTACTTGTCTTAGGTATGTGGGAATGGAGAGGAGCCAGGCTTTCTGTGATCTGTATAAGCAACTGGCTTATGACGTTGATATGCTAACAGAGGCCAAAACGAGAAAGATTTTGTGTTCCTCTGAATTATCAAACAAATAAGAGAAACCAACATGTTTGAGTGCCTACTGCGTGACCACTGAATACCTACTGTATGCTGGATAGTACATAGGCATTAGGTATGCAGAACCTACTAAGAAGAAGGACACAGTCTCTGCCTTTGCTTTGCCGACCATTTGTTCATTCAGTAGCAGTGAGGATTATTTTGCTTCTTACAGGATTCTACTAAAGGAGACAGGCATCTGGAAAAAACATACGAGCTCCTTTCACCAACCATAAAGCCCTTTAGAATGACCATGTATTCATTTAGTTACATTTATTCAACTGATATTTATAAAGTACCCATCAGAGAATAGACCTAGGGCTCCTGAGTAGGCAAGCTAGAATCCCTGCTTTTATGAAGCTTACCATTCAGTGAGGGAGACAGAAAACAAATACATAGGCACATGATTTCAGGCAGAATTAATGCTGCGAATCAATTGAGTAGGTTAAAGAAGGTTGAGCAGAATGGAGGTTGTAAACAAGGCTTTAAATGAGGTTCATTGAAATAGGATGGCAGAGAACATCTTTCATGAGACAGTGTTTCGTCAGAGGCCTATAGGGTGAGGAATGAGGAGCAGGGAGTGAGACTGGGGAGACTGACTGGACTCTGAGATGCCTGGATCCCATTCTCAATGTGTTAGAAGGGATGGCAGGATGGTGCGATTACAAAGGAAGCCTCTGCTTGCTGGGTGGAGATGAGGTGGAGGGGATGGGACCCGACAGAGAAACAAGGGCCAGTTTAGATAGACTCATCACGCGTTCTGAATTCATTTGGTTCTCCTGTGTAACAACTTATTCTTGCATCTGGGAGACTTATTGTCTAGTTTACCTTGCTTACTTCTCGCTTCCTTTCCATCCTCGAATTTTTCTTATTTAAGCCATTAAGGTGGCCATGTCTAGAGCTAGTATCTCACTTTATGCTTTTCTTTTTCTTTTTTTAATCTCTGGCAAGTGATTCCAACTTAGATGATCCCTTTAGGAGTTTAAATAATTAAATAACGGGCTGGAGAGATAGCCTAGTGGTTAAGAGCACCGACTGCTCTTGCAGAGGACCCAGGTTCAATCCCCAGCACCCACATGGCGGCTAAGAACCGTCTGTAACTCCAATTCCAGGAGAACTCCAGTTCCAGGGGAATCCGAGACCCTCCTCTGACCTCTGCGGCATTGCACGACACGGGTGCACAGACCTACATGCAGACAATACATTCATACACATAAAAAAATAAATAAAATTAAAAAAGCTTTATAAAAAAAATAAAAAAATAATTAAATAACTACTACTATTTTTTTTTTTAATCTGTATGAATGTACTGTCTGCATGTCAGTTGGTGCACTGGTGTCATGCAGTGCCTCGGAAGTCAGAAGAGGGCATCAGACTCCCCTGGAACTGGAGTTAAAGATGGTTTCCAGCCACCATGTGGGTGCTGGGGATCGAACCTGGGTCCTCTGCAAGAGCAGTCGGCTCTCTTAACTGATAGGCCATCTCTCCAGTCCCCCCACTACTACTATTTTTAAACACCTCTAATATAACCAGATACCAACAATTTGTTTTGTCTTTTAATCTCGTTGAAATTATTCTTCTCATTCTACTGATGGGGACACTAAACCTCAGAGAGATGAAGCCCCAGTTGTGGCTGTAAACACAATATGAAATAGACTTATTCTTAGGCCTTTTTCCTTCTAAGTCTCATGGTCTTACTACCATACTGCATTATAGCTTTAAGGCTTGGGGAACAAGCTGGGAAGGTAGCTCAGGGGATAGAACACTTGCTGTGCAACCTGAAGACTTGGACCCATGTCAAGTTGTGCTCCTATAGTAAGATGAGAGTGAGAGACAGGAAAATTTGGGGAAGCCCCTGAGTTGGTTACCCAAGCAGACTCAGAGGTAAACAACTTGCAATAATAGTGACCTCATCTCAAGGTGAGGATGGCCACTCGTCCTGTGACTTCCACATGAACCCTGTGTACCCTCACTCACATGTGTGATGTGTGCATGCATTCACACACACACACACAGACACACACACATGCTTTATAAAATGGACATGAAGAACACAAGGAGCTTATTTTGAAAGTTAGGAAACTGGGTTTTAAGAGACTGGTATGTTTTAATGTATATTTTTATTGAGTTTTTGTGCATTTCATATAATATATCTTAATCAAATTTAGAACCCTCCCCTGTCCACACCCCCAGAACACCCCCAACAATTTCATGCATTTTGTCATATATATTAAGGCCTCTTTTGTCATGCATTTACCCAAAGGTCCTTCAGTGCATCCACTAGCATCTAGTCAGCCTGTCTAGAGCCATGCTCTTAAATAAGGTCAACTCTCCCTCATCCTGAAGTAATTGGTTGCCAATAGTTCCTCCGCTAAGGTAGCCCACTTCCCCAATTCTGTGCTTGTTTTTCCCTCTGATTGAGTCAGCATGGGACTCGCGCATGTTGTCACTATTATTGCAAGTTCATAAGAACAAATTCCCGAGACCTGAAAGCCTCTGTTTCCTTATGTTCTTGTGTAAACCCTGGTTTTTCCAGCCTTTCTGCTGCCTCTTCCACAATGGTCCTTGCACTACAGTTGGGACACACACTATGCAGTCTCTTATTCTCTAAAACTTGGCCAATTGTGACCTTCTGTGTACATCATACTCTGTGGTGAGAGTTGAGGGATGCATTCGTAGTCTCTCTACCCTCTGTCCCATGAGCCTTAGGGGTAGAAGTTCCACTCTAGTTGTGTTACTTAGGGCTGGGCATCTCTCAGACATATATTCTCCATGCATGACCAGTTGTGGAACTCTGTAATGGCTTTCATCTGTTGGAAAAATCTTGTTCTAAGGAAAAGTTAGGGACAGACTGGGTTGCTAAGCTAGGTGTTGTTGGCTGGCTATCTTCTTGCACTCTTATCCCCATGGTGCTGCTATCCCGAGCTCTTTTCTTTTTTTTTTAATTTTTTATTTATTTTTTATGTGTGTGAATGTACTGTCTACATGTAAGTTTGTGCACCCATGTCGTGCAATGCCTCAGAGGTCAGAAGAGGGCATCAGGTTCCCCTGGAACTGGAGTTAAAGACAGTTCTCAGCCACCATGTGGGTGCTGGGGATCAAACCCGAGTCCTCTTCAAGAGCAGTCAGTGCTCTTAACCACTAGGTCGTCTCTCCAGCTTCTGGAATGTGGAGCTATTCTGTAAGGTACTGGGACTTCAGCCTGAAATGATTCCATTTTTCAACATCAGGCCCATCCTAGAAGAGTGCAGGCCAGACTCTCAGCCCCGGAAAAGTCCTGGTGCCAAAGACTATTTGAGTTATCATCGCGCTGTCCTTAACTCGTGGCTACCAAGCTTAGTGGCCAAAGAGTTCTAGGATACAGAAAGCAGACAAATGACTCACTCATGCACAGCACCCCTTTGAAGTATAGAAACACACAATGACATGTTTCTGTACTTCAAAGATGACTCTGGGGATGGGAGAGGAAGTGCTTGCTGTGCAAGCATGAGCACCTTAGTTCGGATCCCCAGCACCCAGAAACGAATCTGGGATGACCAGGTACACCTGTATTCCTAGTGCTGGGAGACAGAAAGAAGTGGAGTCCTGGTCCATGCTGGCCAGCCAGCCTAGCCTGTCAGTGAACTCAGGTCACCGAGAGACCAAGTCTAACAAATAAGGTGAGAAAGAAAGAAACCAGAAACTGACCTTTGGCTCCTACATGTGCATATACAGATGTGTGCATCTCCACACACCCAGGTACACTCCTATAGATACCATCCATGCACAGAAACACACAAATATGCATGTGATCAATACATTTTTAAAAATGCATACTTAAGGAAGTGATGATTACTCACAACTCTCCTCCAAAGAACACTAGGATGGCCCTCATAAAATATGAATGACTTACCAAACCCAGACTCTAACAACATTCAGAGCTGTGAGAATACATGAGTCTAGGATAACCGGCTCTCCACATATTTGCCTTTAATGGTCTAGGAAATAGCGTCATTTGTAGTCGTCGCCTGTGCAGGTCAAGGGGCTTATCTCATTACTAGGAAATAACAGGTTACGAATTGTCTCTCTGCTTCTTCAAGTTCTCTCATGGGAGCAATCTGCACGGGGTGGGTGCTTTGAGGGCCTGCTTCCGTGATGGTCTTGCTCTGGGAGAACAGGGACTCAGAGCAGGCAAGGGTCCTTCACTTGGTGCCCTTGTGCCTCCACCTTTACTTTCCTTCTGGCTTGCCTGTCTACAAAAAAAGAAAAAAAAATGCCTTGTGCTTCAATAAACGTCTGCTTGTAATATGCTGAAACAAGGAGACTAATCAAAGGCCCAGTTCTGCAGAACAGGGCCGCTAAATGACAAGATTAATTTCCGTAATCAAGCAGCTTAATTTGGACATTTTTTTCCCTCTGTGTTGCTGATTGAAATTGAGGCAAATTTCACTGTGGTGAGATTCTGTCTTCGCCTAGGAAAGCTCACTTACTGGCAGGAGAGGAGGGAAAACAAGGTGACTGTGGTCAGAGAGACGAGCGGAAGTGAGGGAAGAGAGAGGCGTCCCCGGGGGGAAGTTCCAGCAAGTGGGAGCTCTTATGAAAAGTGGCATGAAGGACTCCATGCTGTTGTCCACACGGCAGCCGCTCACTGAAATGCTTCCAGGAGTGGAATGGGCACATGGAAGTCGTTCACACTCATACAGCCGTGGCTTTGGGGGGCTGAAGGACATTTATTACACAACGGTGTCCTATGCAACCACTTAATTTTCTCTCCGTAAACCAGCCCAGGAACAGTAAGAAAATCTCACACCGTCTGTGAATTCCAAGCAAAATTTCAAGGTTAAGTGGGATCTGAAGGAAAACAAACAGCAGCATGGTGATGGACCTTATGCTGTCATGTGTAAGGCATGTTCAACATGTTTAAGTGGCAGGCGATGTTTCTCAGAATAGAACTGGAACTAAATATTTTTTCTTTTGTTTTTATTGGTTTTGTTCTTTTGGCTCTTTTGAGACAGGGTCTCTGTGTAGTCCCAGGCTGGCCTGGAACTCACAGAGATCTGCCTGCCTCTACCTCCCAAGTGCTGGGATTAAAGGCGTGTACCACCACGCCTGACTTGAACTAGATGTTTTTAACCCTTGTCTCATACCATGTATAAATTCCACCTAAATGCATTAAAATTTCATGTGTAAAACCAGAAACTATAAATATAGTAGAAGAAAATACATGGGGAGAACATTATAACATTGATTTGTGCAAAGATTTAATTTTTCCTCTTTCCTCTTTGTCACTTCCTTCCTTTCTTCCTTCCTTCCTTCCTTCCTTCCTTCCTTCCTTCCTTCCTT